>JACSYO010001251.1:0-15356 GCA_016806645.1 Ophiodon elongatus | reverse complement strand
ATGAAAACTGAAAATACAGCTGTAAGGCAGAAAAGTGATGTAAACATCATATATTCATGTACATAACATGAAACGTGACGGTCTGCTCTTCTGGGAGAATTTATAGAGGAATATCAAGTAAACTGTCTATTTTGCAACAAAATCCACTTTTGGACTGTTCGCAGGCTGAAACGCCTTTTAAGACCATAAAAACTGGAAATGCAGCTGTAAGGCAGGAAAGTGATGGAAACATCATATATTCATTTACATAACATGAAACTTGATAGTCTGTTGTTCTGGGAGACTTTATAGAGGAATATCAAGTAAACTGTGTATTTTGCAGCATAATCCACTTTTGGCCTGTTCGCAGGCTGAAACGCCTTTTAAGACCATAAAAACTGAAAATGCAGATGTATGGCAAAAAAGTGATGGAAACATCATTTATTCATAAACATAACATGAAACTTGACCGTCTGCTGTTCTGGGAGACTTTATAGAGGAATATCAAGTAAACTGTGTATTTTGCAGCATAATCCACTTTTGGCCTGTTCGCAGGTTGAAACGACTTTTAAGACCATAAAAACTGGAAATGCAGCTGTAAGGCAGAAAAGTGATGGAAACATCATATATTCATGTACATAACATGAAACTTGATAGTCTGTTGTTCTGGGAGACTTTATAGAGGAATATCAAGTAAACTGTGTATTTTGCAGCATAATCCACTTTTGGCCTGTTCGCAGGTTGAAACGCCTTTTAAGACCATAAAAACTGAAAATAAAGCTGTATGGCAAAAAAGTGATGGAAACATCGTTTATTCACGAACATAACATGAAACTTGATAGTCTGTTGTTCTGGGAGACTTTATAGAGGAATATCAATTAAACTGTGTATTTTGCAGCATAATCCACTTTTGGCCTATTCGCAGGCTGAAACGCCTTTTAAGACCATAAAAACTGGAAATGCAGCTGTAAGGCAGAAAAGTGATGGAAACATCATATATTCATGTACATAACATGAAACTTGATAGTCTGTTGTTCTGGGAGACTTTATAGAGGAATATCAAGTAAACTGTGTATTTTGCAGCATAATCCACTTTTGGCCTTTTCGCAGGTTGAAACGCATTTTAAGACCATAAAAACTGAAAATGCAGGTGTATAGCAAAAAAGTGATTGAAACATCATTTATTCATGTACATAACATGAAACTTGATAATCTGTTGTTCTGGGAGACTTTACAGAGGAATATCAAGTAAACTGTGTGTTTTGCATCATAATCCACTTTTGGCCTGTTCGCAGGTTGAAACGCCTTTTAAGACCATAAAAACTGGAAATGCAGCTGTAAGGCAGGAAAGTGATGGAAACATCATATATTCATTTACATAACATGAAACTTGATAGTCTGTTGTTCTGCGAGACTTTATAGAGGAATATCAAGTAAACTGTGTATTTTGCAACAAAATCCACTTTTGGACTGTGTGCAGGATGAAACGCCTTTTAAGACCAGATAAACTGAAAATGCAGCTGTATGGCAAAAAAGTGATGGAAACATCATTCATTCATGAACATAACATGAAACTTGACAGTCTGCTGTTCTTGGAGACTTTATAGAGGAATATCAAGTAAACTGTGTATTTTGCAACAAAATCCACTTTTGGCCTGATCGCAGGCTGAAAAGCCTTTTAAGACCATAAAAACTGAAAAGGCAGCAGTATGGCAAAAATGTGATGGAAACATCATTTATTCATGAACATAACAAGAACCTTGACCGTCTGCATTTCTGGGAGACTTTATTGAGAAATATCAAGTAAACTGTGTATTTTGCAACAAAATCCACTTTGGACTGTTCGCAGGCAGAAACGCCTTTTAAGACCATAAAAACTGAAAAAGCAGCTGTAAGGTAGGAAAGTGATTGAAACATCATTTATTCACGAACATAACATGAAACTTGATAGTCTGCTGTTCTTGGAGACTTTATAGAGGAAAATCAAGTAAACTGTGTATTTTTCAGCAAAATCCACTTTTTGCCTGTTCGCAGGTTGAAACGCCTTTTAAGACCATAAAAACTGAAAATGCAGCTGTATGGCAAAAAAGTGATGGAAACATCATTTATTCACGAACATAACAT
Organism: Ophiodon elongatus; assembly: GCA_016806645.1. Classification (NCBI taxonomy): domain Eukaryota; kingdom Metazoa; phylum Chordata; class Actinopteri; order Perciformes; family Hexagrammidae; genus Ophiodon; species Ophiodon elongatus. Next base: position 13,253 of record JACSYO010001251.1, on the reverse strand, counting down.
GAAACTTGACCGTCTGCTGTTCTGGGAGACTTTATAGAGGAATATCAAGTAAACTCTGTATTTTGCAGCATAATCCACTTTTGGCCTTTTCGCAGGTTGAAACGCCTTTTAAGACCATAAAAACTGAAAATGCAGGTGTATAGCAAAAAAGTGATTGAAACATCATTTATTCATGTACATAACATGAAACTTGATAATCTGTTGTTCTGGGAGACTTTATAGAGGAATATCAAGTAAACTGTGTGTTTTGCAGCATAATCCACTTTTGGCCTGTTCGCAGGTTGAAACGCCTTTTAAGACCATAAAAACTGGAAATGCAGCTGTAAGGCAGGAAAGTGATGGAAACATCATATATTCATTTACATAACATGAAACTTGATAGTCTGTTGTTCTGGGAGACTTTATAGAGGAATATCAAGTAAACTGTGTATTTTGCAGCATAATCCACTTTTGGCCTATTCGCAGGCTGAAACGCCTTTTAAGACCATAAAAACTGAAAATGCAGCTGTATGGCAAAAAAGTGATGGAAACATCATTTATTCATAAACATAACATGAAACTTGACCGTCTGCTGTTCTGGGAGACTTTATAGAGGAATATCAAGTAAACTGTGTATTTTGCAGCATAATCCACTTTTGGCCTATTCGCAGGCTGAAACGCCTTTTAAGACCATAAAAACTGAAAATGCAGCTGTAAGGCAGAAAAGTGATGGAAACATCATATATTCATTTACATAACATGAAACTTGATAGTCTGTTGTTCTGGGAGACTTTATAGAGGAATATCAAGTAAACTGTGTATTTTGCAGCATAATCCACTTTTGGCCTATTCGCAGGCTGAAACGCCTTTTAAGACCATAAAAACTGGAAATGCAGCTGTAAGGCAGAAAAGTGATGGAAACATCATATATTCATGTACATAACATGAAACTTGATAGTCTGTTGTTCTGGGAGACTTTATAGAGGAATATCAAGTAAACTGTGTATTTTGCAACAAAATCCACTTTTGGACTGTTCGCAGGATGAAACGCCTTTTAAGACCAGATAAACTGAAAATGCAGCTGTATGGCAAAAAAGTGATGGAAACATCATTCATTCATGAACATAACATGAAACTTGACAGTCTGCTGTTCTTGGAGACTTTATAGAGGAATATCAAGTAAACTGTGTATTTTGCAACAAAATCCACTTTTGGCCTGATCGCAGGCTGAAAACCCTTTTAAGACCATAAAAACTGAAAAGGCAGCAGTATGGCAAAAATGTGATGGAAACATCATTTATTCATGAACATAACAAGAACCTTGACCGTGTGCATTTCTGGGAGACTTTATTGAGAAATATCAAGTAAACTGTGTATTTCGCAACAAAATCCACTCTTGGCCTCGACCCAGCCGAAAAGTCTTTTCAGACCATAAATACTGAAAATGCAGCTTTCAGGCAGAAAAGTGATGAGAACATCATGTTTTCATGAATATAACATTAAACTTGATGTCTGCTGTTCTGTGAAGCTTCATTGAGGAAAATCAATTAAACTGTGAATTTTGCAACAAAATCCACTTTTGGCCTCTTCCCAGCCGAAATGTCTTTTCAGACCACAAATACTGAAAATGCAGCTTTAAGGCAGAAAAGTGATGAGAACATCATGTATTGATGAATATAACATGAACTTTGAAAGTCTGCTGTTCTGGGAGACTTTATAGAGAAAAATCAAGTAAACTGTGTATTTTGCAACAAAATCCACTTCTGTCCTCGAAACAGAAATAACATCTTTTAAGAGCATATAACGTTGAAATGCAGCTTTAAGGCAGAAAAGTGATTAGAACATCATGTATTGATGAATATAACAAGAAATTTGAAAGTCTGCTTTTCTGGGAGACTTTATAGAGGAAAATCAAGTAAACTGTGTATTTTTCAACAAAATCCACTTTTGGCCTCTTCCCAGCCGAAACGTCTTTTCAGACCATACAACTGAAAATGCAGCTTTCAGGCAGAAAAGTGATGAGAACATCATGTTTTCATGAATATAACATTAAACTTGATGTCTGCTGTTCTGTGAAGCTTCATTGAGGAAAATCAATTAAACTGTGAATTTTGCAACAAAATCCACTTTTGGCCTCTTCCCAGCCGAAATGTCTTTTCAGACCATAAATACTGAAAATGCAGCTTTAAGGCAGAAAAGTGATTAGAACATCATGTATTCATGAATATAACATTAAACTTGATGTCTGCTGTTCTGGGAAGCTTCATTGAGGAAAGTCAAGTAAACTGTGTATTTTGCAACAAAATCCACTTCTGTCCTCGAAACAGAAATAACATCTTTTAAGAGCATATAACGTTGAAATGCAGCTTTAAGGCAGAAAAATGATGAGAACATCATGTATTCATGAATATACAATTTAAACGTGATGTCTGCTGTTCTGGGAAGCTTCATTGAGGAAAATCAAGTAAACTGTGTATTTTGCAACAAAATCCACTTTTGGCCTCTTCCCAGCCCGAACGTCTTTTAAGAGCATATAACGTGAAAATGAAGCTTTAAGGCATAAAAATGATGAGAACATCATGTATTCATGAAATTTACATGAAACTTATGAGTCTGCTGTTCTGGGACAATGCATTGAGGAAAATCAAGTAAACTGTGTATTTTTCAGCAAAATCCACTTTTGGCCTCGACCCAGCCGAAACGTCTTTTCAGAGCATAATTACTGAAAATGCAGCTTTCAGGCAGAAAAGTGATGAGAACATAATGTACTCATGAATATAACATTAAACTTTACGTCTGCTGTTCTGGAAAGCTTCATTGAGGAAAATCAAGTAAACTGTGTATTTTGCAAAAAAATCCACTTTTGGCCACTTCCCAGCCGAAATGTCTTTTCAGACCATAAATACTAAAAATGCAGCTTTCAGGCAGAAAAGTGATTAGAACATCATGTATTGATGAATATAACAAGAAATTTGAAAGTCTGCTTTTCTGGGAGACTTTATAGAGGAAAATCAAGTAAACTGTGTATTTTTCAGCAAAATCTGCTTTCGGCCTCGACCCAGCCGAAATGTCTTTTCAGACCATAAATACTGAAAATGCAGCTTTCAGGCAGAAAAGTGATGAGAACATCATGTTTTCATGAATATAACATTAAACTTGATGTCTGCTGTTCTGTGAAGCTTCATTGAGGAAAATCAATTAAACTGTGAATTTTGCAACAAAATCCACTTTTGGCCTCTTCCCAGCCGAAATGTCTTTTCAGACCATAAATACTGAAAATGCAGCTTTAAGGCAGAAAAGTGATTAGAACATCATGTATTCATGAATATAACATTAAACTTGATGTCTGCTGTTCTGGGAAGCTTCATTGAGGAAAGTCAAGTAAACTGTGTATTTTTCAACAAAATCCACTTTTGGTCTCTTCCCAGCCATAACATCTTTTCATACCATAAATACTGAAAATGCAGCATTAAGGCAGAAAAGTGATGAGAACATCATGTACTCATGAATATAACATTAAACTTTAAGTCTGCTGTTCTGGAAAGCTTCATTGAGGAAAATCAAGTAAACTGTGTATTTTGCAAAAAAATCCACTTTTGGCCACTTCCCAGCCGAAATGTCTTTTCAGACCATAAATACTGAAAATGCAGCTTTAAGGCAGAAAAGTGATTAGAACATCACGTATTGATGAATATAACAAGAAATTTGAAAGTCTGCTTTTCTGGGAGACTTTATAGAGGAAAATCAAGTAAACTGTGTATTTTTCAACAAAATCCGCTTTCGGCCTCGACCCAGCCGAAATGTCTTTTCAGACCATAAATACTGAAAATGCAGCTTTAAGGCAGAAAAGTGATTAGAACATCATGTATTGATGAATATAACAAGAAATTTGAAAGTCTGCTTTTCTGGTTGACTTTATAGAGGAAAATCAAGTAAACTGTATATTTTGCAACAAAATCCACTCTTGGCCTCGACCCAGCCGAAACGTCTTTTCAGACCATAAATACTGAAAATGCAGCTTTAAGGCAGAAAAGTGATGAGAACATTATGTATTCATGAATATAACAAGAAATTTGAAAGTCTGCTTTTCTGGTTGACTTTATAGAGGAAAATCAAGTAAACTGTGTATTTTGCAACAAAATCCACTCTTGGCCTCGACCCAGCCGAAACGTCTTTTCAGACCATAAATACTGAAAATGCAGCTTTAAGGCAGAAAAGTGATGAGAACATTATGTATTCATGAATATAACATGAACCTTGAAAGTCTGCTGTTCTGGGAGACTTTATAGAGGAAAATCAAGTAAACTGTGTATTTTTCAACAAAATCCACTTTTGGCCTCTTCCCTGCCGAAACGTATTTTAAGAGCATACAACGTGGAAATGCAGCCTGAAGGCAGAAAAATTATGAGAACATCATGTATTCATGAAATTAACATGAAACTTGAGAGTCTGCTGCTCTGCGACAGTGTATTGTTGAAAATCAAGTAAACTGTGTATTTTGCAACAAAATCCACTTTTGGTCTCTTCCCAGCCATAACGTCTTTTCATACCATAAATACTGAAAATGCAGCATTAAGTCAGAAAAGTGATGAGAACATCATGTATTCATGAATATAACATGAACCTTGAAATTCTGCTGTTCTGGGAGAATTTATAGAGGAAAATTAAGTAAACTTTGTATTTTGCAACAAAATCCACTCTTGGCCTCGACCCAGCCGAAAGGTCTTTTCAGACAATAATTACTGAAAATGCAGCTTTCAGGCAGAAAAGTGATGAGAACATCATGTTTTCATGAATATAACATTAAACTTGATGTCTGCTGTTCTGTGAAGCTTCATTGAGGAAAATCAATTAAACTGTGAATTTTGCAACAAAATCCACTTTTGGCCTCTTCCCAGCCGAAATGTCTTTTCAGACCATAAATACTGAAAATGCAGCTTTAAGGCAGAAAAGTGATTAGAACATCATGTATTCATGAATATAACATTAAACTTGATGTCTGCTGTTCTGGGAAGCTTCATTGAGGAAAGTCAAGTAAACTGTGTATTTTGCAACAAAATCCACTTCTGTCCTCGAAACAGAAATAACATCTTTTAAGAGCATATAACGTTGAAATGCAGCTTTAAGGCAGAAAAATGATGAGAACATCATGTATTCATGAATATACAATTTAAACGTGATGTCTGCTGTTCTGGGAAGCTTCATTGAGGAAAATCAAGTAAACTGTATTTTGCAACAAAATCCACTTTTGGCCTCTTCCCAGCCCGAACGTCTTTTAAGAGCATATAACGTGAAAATGAAGCTTTAAGGCATAAAAATGATGAGAACATCATGTATTCATGAAATTTACATGAAACTTATGAGTCTGCTGTTCTGGGACAATGCATTGAGGAAAATCAAGTAAACTGTGTATTTTTCAGCAAAATCCACTTTTGGCCTCGACCCAGCCGAAACGTCTTTTCAGAGCATAATTACTGAAAATGCAGCTTTCAGGCAGAAAAGTGATGAGAACATAATGTACTCATGAATATAACATTAAACTTTACGTCTGCTGTTCTGGAAAGCTTCATTGAGGAAAATCAAGTAAACTGTGTATTTTGCAAAAAAATCCACTTTTGGCCACTTCCCAGCCGAAATGTCTTTTCAGACCATAAATACTAAAAATGCAGCTTTCAGGCAGAAAAGTGATTAGAACATCATGTATTGATGAATATAACAAGAAATTTGAAAGTCTGCTTTTCTGGGAGACTTTATAGAGGAAAATCAAGTAAACTGTGTATTTTTCAGCAAAATCTGCTTTCGGCCTCGACCCAGCCGAAATGTCTTTTCAGACCATAAATACTGAAAATGCAGCTTTCAGGCAGAAAAGTGATGAGAACATCATGTTTTCATGAATATAACATTAAACTTGATGTCTGCTGTTCTGTGAAGCTTCATTGAGGAAAATCAATTAAACTGTGAATTTTGCAACAAAATCCACTTTTGGCCTCTTCCCAGCCGAAATGTCTTTTCAGACCATAAATACTGAAAATGCAGCTTTAAGGCAGAAAAGTGATTAGAACATCATGTATTCATGAATATAACATTAAACTTGATGTCTGCTGTTCTGGGAAGCTTCATTGAGGAAAGTCAAGTAAACTGTGTATTTTTCAACAAAATCCACTTTTGGTCTCTTCCCAGCCATAACATCTTTTCATACCATAAATACTGAAAATGCAGCATTAAGGCAGAAAAGTGATGAGAACATCATGTACTCATGAATATAACATTAAACTTTAAGTCTGCTGTTCTGGAAAGCTTCATTGAGGAAAATCAAGTAAACTGTGTATTTTGCAAAAAAATCCACTTTTGGCCACTTCCCAGCCGAAATGTCTTTTCAGACCATAAATACTGAAAATGCAGCTTTAAGGCAGAAAAGTGATTAGAACATCACGTATTGATGAATATAACAAGAAATTTGAAAGTCTGCTTTTCTGGGAGACTTTATAGAGGAAAATCAAGTAAACTGTGTATTTTTCAGCAAAATCCACTTTCGGCCTCGACCCAGCCGAAATGTCTTTTCAGACCATAAATACTGAAAATGCAGCTTTAAGGCAGAAAAGTGATGAGAACATTATGTATTCATGAATATAACATGAACCTTGAAAGTCTGCTGTTCTGGGAGACTTTATAGAGGAAAATCAAGTAAACTATGTATTTTTCAACAAAATCCACTTTTGGCCTCTTCCCTGCCGAAACGTATTTTAAGAGCATACAACGTGGAAATGCAGCCTGAAGGCAGAAAAATTATGAGAACATCATGTTTTCATGAAATTAACATGAAACTTGATAGTCTGCTGCTCTGCGACAGTGTATTGATGAAAATCAAGTAAACTGTGTATTTTGCAACAAAATCCACTTTTGGTCTCTTCCCAGTCATAACGTCTTTTCATACCATAAATACTGAAAATGCAGCATTAAGTCAGAAAAGTGATGAGAACATCATGTATTCATGAATATAACATGAACCTTGAAATTCTGCTGTTCTGGGAGAATTTATAGAGGAAAATTAAGTAAACTTTGTATTTTGCAACAAAATCCACTCTTGGCCTCGACCCAGCCGAAAGGTCTTTTCAGACAATAATTACTGAAAATGCAGCTTTCAGGCAGAAAAGTGATGAGAACATCATGTATTCATGAATATAACATTAAACTTGATGTCTGCTGTTCTGTGAAGCTTCATTGAGGAAAATCAATTAAACTTTGAATTTTGCAACAAAATCCACTTTTGGCCTCTTCCCAGCCGAAATGTCTTTTCAGACCATAAATACTGAAAATGCAGCTTTAAGGCAGAAAAGTGATGAGAACATCATGTATTGATGAATATAACATGAACTTTGAAAGTCTGCTGTTCTGGGAGACTTTATAGAGAAAAATCAAGTAAACTGTGGAATTTGCAACAAAATCCACTTTTGGCCTCTTCCCAGCCGAAACGTCTTTTCAGACCATAAATACTGAAAATGCAGCTTTAAGGCAGAAAAGTGATTAGAACATCATGTATTCATGAATATAACATTAAACTTGATGTCTGCTGTTCTGGGAAGCTTCATTGAGGAAAGTCAAGTAAACTGTGTATTTTGCAACAAAATCCACTTTTGTCCTCGAAACAGAAATAACATCTTTTAAGAGCATATAACGTTGAAATGCAGCTTCAAGGCAGAAAAATGATGAGAACATCATGTATTCATGAATATAAAATTGAAACGTGATGTCTGCTGTTCTGGGAAGCTTCATTGAGGAAAATCAAGTAAACTGTGTATTTTGCAACAAAATCCGCTTTTGGCCTCTTCCCAGCCCGAACGTCTTTTAAGAGCATATAACGTGAAAATGAAGCTTTAAGGCATAAAAATGATGAGAACATCATGTATTCATGAAATTTACATGAAACTTATGAGTCTGCTGTTCTGGGACAATGCATTGAGGAAAATCAAGTAAACTGTGTATTTTTCAGCAAAATCCACTTTTGGCCTCGACCCAGCCGAAACGTCTTTTCAGAGCATAATTACTGAAAATGCAGCTTTCAGGCAGAAAAGTGATGAGAACATAATGTACTCATGAATATAACATTAAACTTTACGTCTGCTGTTCTGGAAAGCTTCATTGAGGAAAATCAAGTAAACTGTGTATTTTGCAAAAAAATCCACTTTTGGCCACTTCCCAGCCGAAATGTCTTTTCAGACCATAAATACTAAAAATGCAGCTTTCAGGCAGAAAAGTGATTAGAACATCATGTATTGATGAATATAACAAGAAATTTGAAAGTCTGCTTTTCTGGGAGACTTTATAGAGGAAAATCAAGTAAACTGTGTATTTTTCAGCAAAATCTGCTTTCGGCCTCGACCCAGCCGAAATGTCTTTTCAGACCATAAATACTGAAAATGCAGCTTTAAGGCAGAAAAGTGATGACAACATCATGTTTTCATGAATATAACATTAAACTTGATGTCTGCTGTTCTGTGAAGCTTCATTGAGGAAAATCAATTAAATTGTGAATTTTGCAACAAAATCCACTTTTGGCCTCTTCCCAGCCGAAATGTCTTTTCAGACCATAAATACTGAAAATGCAGCTTTAAGGCAGAAAAGTGATTAGAACATCATGTATTCATGAATATAACATTAAACTTGATGTCTGCTGTTCTGGGAAGCTTCATTGAGGAAAGTCAAGTAAACTGTGTATTTTGCAACAAAATCCACTTCTGTCCTCGAAACAGAAATAACATCTTTTAAGAGCATATAACGTTGAAATGCAGCTTTAAGGCAGAAAAATGATGAGAACATCATGTATTCATGAATATACAATTTAAACGTGATGTCTGCTGTTCTGGGAAGCTTCATTGAGGAAAATCAAGTAAACTGTGTATTTTGCAACAAAATCCACTTTTGGCCTCTTCCCAGCCCGAACGTCTTTAAAGAGCATATAACGTGAAAATGAAGCTTTAAGGCATAAAAATGATGAGAACATCATGTATTCATGAAATTTACATGAAACTTATGAGTCTGCTGTTCTGGGACAATGCATTGAGGAAAATCAAGTAAACTGTGTATTTTTCAGCAAAATCCACTTTTGGCCTCGACCCAGCCGAAACGTCTTTTCAGACCATAATTACTGAAAATGCAGCTTTCAGGCAGAAAAGTGATGAGAACATAATGTACTCATGAATATAACATTAAACTTAAAGTCTGCTGTTCTGGAAAACTTCATAGAGGAAAATCAAGTAAACTGTGTATTTTGCAAAAAAATCCACTTTTGGCCACTTCCCAGCCGAAATGTCTTTTCAGACCATAAATACTAAAAATGCAGCTTTAAGGCAGAAAAGTGATTAGAACATCATGTATTCATGAATATAACATGAAACTTGAAAGTCTGCTGTTCTGGGAGACTTTATAGAGGAAAATCAAGTAAACTGTGTATTTTTCAGCAAAATCTGCTTTCGGCCTCGACCCAGCCGAAATGTCTTTTCAGACCATAAATACTGAAAATGCAGCTTTCAGGCAGAAAAGTGATGAGAACATCATGTTTTCATGAATATAACATTAAACTTGATGTCTGCTGTTCTGTGAAGCTTCATTGAGGAAAATCAATTAAACTGTGAATTTTGCAACAAAATCCACTTTTGGCCTCTTCCCAGCCGAAATGTCTTTTCAGACCATAAATACTGAAAATGCAGCTTTAAGGCAGAAAAGTGATTAGAACATCATGTATTCATGAATATAACATTAAACTTGATGTCTGCTGTTCTGGGAAGCTTCATTGAGGAAAGTCAAGTAAACTGTGTATTTTGCAACAAAATCCACTTCTGTCCCTCCAAACAGAAATATCTTTTAAGAGCATATAACTGAAATGCAGCTTTAAGGCAGAAAAATTATGAGAACATCATGTATTCATGAATATAATATTAAACTTGATGTCTGCTGTTCTGGGAAGCTTCATTGAGGAAAATCAAGTAAACTGTGTATTTTTCAACAAAATCCACTTTTGGTCTCTTCCCAGCCATAACATCTTTTCATACCATAAATACTGAAAATGCAGCATTAAGGCAGAAAAGTGATGAGAACATCATGTACTCATGAATATAACATTAAACTTTAAGTCTGCTGTTCTGGAAAGCTTCATTGAGGAAAATCAAGTAAACTGTGTATTTTGCAAAAAAATCCACTTTTGGCCACTTCCCAGCCGAAATGTCTTTTCAGACCATAAATACTGAAAATGCAGCTTTAAGGCAGAAAAGTGATTAGAACATCATGTATTGATGAATATAACAAGAAATTTGAAAGTCTGCTTTTCTGGGAGACTTTATAGAGGAAAATCAAGTAAACTGTGTATTTTTCAGCAAAATCCGCTTTCGGCCTCGACCCAGCCGAAATGTCTTTTCAGACCATAAATACTGAAAATGCAGCTTTAAGGCAGAAAAGTGATGAGAACATTATGTATTCATGAATATAACATGAACCTTGAAAGTCTGCTGTTCTGGGAAACTTTATTGAGGAAAATCAAGTAAACTGTGTATTTTTCAACAAAATCCACTTTTGGCCTCTTCCCAGCCGAAACGTATTTTAAGAGCATACAACGTGGAAATGCAGCTTTAAGGCAGAAAAATGACGAAAACATCATGTATTCATGAAATTAACATGAAACTTGAAAGATTGCTGTTCTCGGAAAATTCTTTGAGGAAAATCAAGTAAAATGTGTATTTTTCAACAAAATCCACTTTTGGCCTCTTGCCAGCCGAAACGTATTTTAAGAGCATACAATGTGGAAATTCAGCTTTAAGGCAGAAAAGTGACGAAAACATCATGTATTCATGAAATTAACATGAAACTTGAAAGATTGCTGTTCTCGGAAAATTCTTTGAGGAAAATCAAGTAAAATGTGTATTTTTCAACAAAATCCACTTTTGGCCTCTACCCTGCAAAAAACGTCTTTTAAGAGCATACAACGTGGAAATGCAGCTTTAAGGCAGAAAAGTGATGAAAACATAATGTATTCATGAAATTATCATGAAACTTGGGAGTCTGCTGTTCTGGGAGACTTTATAGAGGAAAATCAAGTAAACTGTGTATTTTTCAACAAAATCCACTTTTGGCCTCTTCCCAGCCGAAACGTCTTTTCAGACCATAAACACTGAAAATGCAGCTTTAAGGCAGAAAAGTGATTAGAACATCATGTATTCATGAATATAACATGAAACGTGATGTCTGCTGTTCTGGGAAACTTCATTGAGGAAAATCAAGTAAACTGTGTATTTTGCAACAAAATCCACTTCTGGCCTCTACCCAGCCCAAACGTCTTTTAAGAGCATAATAACTGAAAATGCAGCTTTAAGGCATAAAAATGATGAGAACATCATGTATTCATGAAAATAACATTAAACTTGAGTCTGCTGTTCTGGGAAACTTCATTGAGGAAAATCAAGTAAACTGTGTATTTTGCAACAAAATCCACTTTTGGTCTCTTCCCAGCCATAACGTCTTTTCAGACCATAAATACTGAAAATGCAGCATTAAGGCAGAAAAGTGATGAGAACATCATGTATTCATGAATATAACATGAACCTTAAATTCTGCTGTTCTGGGAGACTTTATAGAGGAAAATCAAGTAAACTGTGTATTTTGCAACAAAATCCACTTTTGGCCTCGACCTAGCCGAAACGTCTTTTCAGACCATAAATACTGAAAATGCAGCTTTAAGGCAGAAAAGTGATGAGAACATCATGTATTCATGAATATAACATGAAACTTGAAAGTCTGCTTTTCTGGGAGACTTTATAGAGGAAAATCAAGTAAACTGTGTATTTTTCAACAAAATCCACTTTTGGCCTCTACCCAGCCGAAATGTCTTTTCAGACCATAAATACTGAAAATGCAGCTTTAAGGCAGAAAAGTGTTTGCAACAAAATCCACTCTTGGCCTCGACCCAGCCGAAATGTCTTTTCAGACCATAATTACTGAAAATGCAGCTTTCAGGCAGAAAAGTGATGAGAACATCATGTTTTCATGAATATACCATTAAACTTGATGTCTGCTGTTCTGTGAAGCTTCATTGAGGAAAATCAATTAAACTGTGAATTTTGCAACAAAATCCACTTTTGGCCTCTTCCCAGCCGAAATGTCTTTTCAGACCATAAATACTGAAAATGCAGCTTTAAGGCAGAAAAGTGATGAGAACATCATGTATTGATGAATATAACATGAACTTTGAAAGTCTGCTGTTCTGGGAAGCTTCATTGAGGAAAGTCAAGTAAACTGTGTATTTTGCAACAAAATCCACTTTTGTCCTCGAAACAGAAATAACATCTTTTAAGAGCATTTAACGTTGAAATGCAGCTTTAAGGCAGAAAAATGATGAGAACATCATGTATTCATGAATATAAAATTTAAACGTGATGTCTGCTGTTCTGGGAAGCTTCATTGAGGAAAATCAAGTAAACTGTGTATTTTGCAACAAAATCCACTTTTGGTCTCTTCCCAGCACGAACGTCTTTTAAGAGCATATAACGTGAAAATGAAGCTTTAAGGCAGAAAAGTGATTAGAACATCATGTATTGATGAATATAACAAGAAATTTGAAAGTCTGCTTTTCTGGGAGACTTTATAGAGGAAAATCAAGTAAACTGTGTATTTTTCAGCAAAATCCGCTTTCGGCCTCGACCCAGCCGAAATGTCTTTTCAGACCATAAATACTGAAAATGCAGCTTTAAGGCAGAAAAGTGATGAGAACATTATGTATTCATGAATATAACATGAACCTTGAAAGTCTGCTGTTCTGGGAGACTTTATAGAGAAAAATCAAGTAAACTGTGGAATTTGCAACAAAATCCACCTTTGGCCTCTTCCCAGCCGAAATGTCTTTTCAGACCATAAATACTGAAAATGCAGCTTGGAGGCAGAAAAGTGATGAGAACATCATTTATTCATGAATATAACATGAAACTTGAGAGTCTGTTGTTCTGGGAGAATTTTTTGAGGAAAATCAAGTAAACTGTGTATTTTTCAACAAAATCCACTTTTGGCCTGTTCCCAACCGAAACGTATTTTCAGACAATAAATACTGAAAATTCAGCTTTAAGGCAGAAAAGTAATGAGAACATCATGTATTCATGAAATTAACATGAAACTTGAAAGTCTTCTTTTCTGGGAGACTTTATGGAGAAAAATCAAGTAAACTGTGTAATTTGCAACAAAATCCACTTTTGGCCTTTTCCTAGCCGAAATGTGTTTTCAGACCATAAACACTG
>JACSYO010001250.1:330000-427500 GCA_016806645.1 Ophiodon elongatus | reverse complement strand
AGAGAGGCAGCAGCGTCAGTTGTGGGGCCAACTCGACCACAAGAAGGAGCCACAATGCATACTCGAAATGTAAACAAAGGGTGTGGGCCTTCCAGCTGGCCTGTGATGGGGAGGGGGTGTGGGAGGGGGGGACCATATTGGTTATTAAGGCAGGATCCGGTTTCACACTCACGTTTTTAAAGGCTGTCAGTGCTAAAAAGAGGAAATGCATCTTCTCTCCTAACTGTTGCATCTAGATGAAGTCCCCTCCGTGTCCCCCCCCCCCCCCATCCCCCCTTTCACCTCCAGGTGTGACGTGTGAACAGACACCATGGCCACGCAGGAGCCGTCCCCTCCCTCGTCCATGGAGAGCAACAAGCCCGGCTTCCCCAAGAAGATCCTGGGCAACAAGCTGGAGGACAAGCACCTGTGCAACTGCTGCCACAACATCCTCAGGCGGCCGTTCCAGGCGCAGTGTGGCCACCGCTTCTGTTCCTACTGCTTCAACAGGACTGTGAGGTGAGGAGGTAAAACAGTGTGTGGCCGTGTGTGTTCTGCAGGAAGGAGGAAGTAAAAGTATTACTGCCGGGCTGCAAGTAAAAAGTCACGCATTCTGAAAATTTACTTCAGTAAAAAGCACAGAATAATAAGCTGGAAGTACTCATTATGCAGGATGACCCATTTCAGAATGATATTTGTTATATTATTGTATTTTTGGGAGTATCATGAAATTGTGGAAGAAGTACTCAGATCTTTTACTTGAGTAAAAAGTAGCAATACTACGTGTAAAATACTGTTGCAGGCAAAAGTCGTGCATTCAAAGTACATAAGTATTATTATCAAAATAAGCAGAACGTACCAAAAGTGAAAGTACCCATTATTCAGAATGACCTATTTCAGACTAATATACATTATAATATCTATATTTTTGGGGGCATCTGCAGCGGTGGTACTGAAAACCTTTACTTGAGTGAAAAGTATTTAGTCACAAATATAAGTCTTGCATTCAAACTACTTAACTATTAGCATCAAAATATACTCTAAGTACCAAAAGTATAAGTCTCATTATGCAGAAGGGCCCATTTCAGAATGATACAGTATATATATATATATATATATATATATATACAATGATATTATTTGATTATAAATATTGGTGCATTCATGTGTTCATCACTTTAATGTTGCAGCGAGTAAACATGGGGATATTTTTAACTACTTCGTATACTACTGGATATCTTAATTTATAAAAATAATTTATTAGATAATTTATGTTTTTGTATTTATTATTTGAATCTGAGTAACTCATAAATGTAGTGGAGTAAAAACTATTATATTTGCCTCTGAATCGCAGTGAAGTAGAAGTATAAAGCAACAATTACTCAAGTACAACTCCGTCAAAATTGTACTTCAGTAAAGTACTTAAGTAAATTTACTCTCCACCACTGTGTATCTGCTGTTTTGCATATTTTGGATTTGCAGTAAGTCAGAGTATAATGTTGTTTTATTGCAGTAATGGACCTCAGAAATGCAGCGCCTGCATTAAAGAGGATATTTTTGAGGATCCTACATCGATTTTGAAACAAGGATGTGTGAGTATAAATACATTATTATCCAGTTAAGAAAAAAGTTTTTTCTCAAATTTAATTACATTTTCTTGATATGATTTATGCACATAATTCGTACCACGGCAGCTCCAATAGTATTTTAATCATATCAGTGAATTAATCGATTAGTTGTTTGGTCGATAAAATAGTGACCAACGGTTCAAAACTCAAATCATAAGAATATATGCATGTGAATAATACTTATAACTTTATGTAAATAGCACCATTCAAAAACTAAAGTCAAACAAGGAATAAAATAGTCAGACAACATGTATTAATGTATTTGCAATATATGTTTACATAATTAGTACACTAACCAGTCGTAAGAAATGTCTTCAGGGTCTAAATACAGCAGTTTAAATAAAGACTTTATCAGCTTCATTTTGACCAGTTTAAACCAGTTTCAGTTTAATTTTGACCAGTTTAAACCAGTTTAATTTTGACCAGTTTAAACCAGTTTCAGTTTAATCTAAACCAGTTTATAAACCAGTTTCTGTTCAGTTTCAGTTTAATTTTGATGTCTTTACGTAGTATAAAGAACGAAGACATGCCGTGAAAAGATTATCTATTTCTTGTAGTCAACATAGCCACAGAGTAAGCGTAAAAGTACCAATGCAACATTTTGAAAATACTCCACAACAAGTAAAATCCTTTTATCAAAATACCACGTAAGTATAAATCCAGAAGTATGATCAGAAGATTTTACTCGGAGGTTGTTCAAACTGACGCTTCAATGTGTGAACAGTGTTTTACTGTTGGAGCTGCTGGAGTTGGAGCTACTTAATCTCCGGCTCTGAGGTCATGAGATGATTAACGGGAAGGAGAAGAAGTTCTGCTGCGCAGATCTCTTTTACTTTTTAGGACTTTTCTCTAATCTTTGCTTTTCTTTAATTAATTTGACCTCTTTGGGCTTAAAACGGTTATTTAAATAAAGCCATGAGAGAAGTTTGGAGGGGAAATGTTTCTTTGGGGAAATTACAAGTGGTGGAAGAAGTACTTTTACTAATGTAAAAGTAGTAATACTACAGTGTAGAAATACTCTTTTACAAGTAAAAGTACATATGTATTAGCACCATAATATACTTATGATACCAAAAGTAAAAGTATCTGTTCTGCAGAATGACCCCTTTTCGATTGTCATATATTATAATGCAGGATTATAATTATGAATTCATCACTTTATTGTTGCAGCTGCTAAAGTGGTACATTTTAACTACTTTATATACTGCTGAGTAGCTTATGAATTTACCCCCAGGATCAATAAAGTTTTGTCCTAATCCATAATTTTACATCATAATTTATTTGTTGATTATATTTTGTGTTATTAACCTGAATCTGCAAAGTAACTAAATTTATCAAATACATGTAGTTGTATTTGCCTCTGAGATAGCAGTAAATTAAACTGCTCAAATAAAGTACAAGTACCTCAGATCTGTATTTAGAGGTCACAAAAGGTAACAATACATTATATTTAATAAGCGTATCATGTGTATTTGTATCTAAAGTCTGAAAAGTAATTAAAGTCGTCAAACAAACGTAGTGGAGAGAAAGTACAACATTTTCATTTGAATTGTAATGGAGTAGAAGTATAAAGTAGCATGAAATTGACATTATTATATAGTACAAGTACCTCAAAGTATAGTTCTTGATACTTGAGATAACCTCACCACAACACATTAGTCTATTTATCCAAAACACCACGACGCTTCTTTTTTTTTTTTTAGAACTTTCTGACCAAACAAAGGAGACAAATTACATGACGATGAATTAAAAAACTAGTTTCCGTTCCCTCTTTTCTCTGAATGTCTTTCACTGCTCGTGATGACGGACGAGAATGAACTCGTCTCCACGCCGACGGTCACGGCTCCCGGAGCCGTTTCGTAGCGTTGAAGTCTTGTTCAGACCAGAAGCAGGAAATAAAAATAAAAAGCTGCCTCGCGCTTTATTTGTGAGCAGCAGACATGCAGGACAAATGTTTTTGCTCTTTGCACACTCCTAAAAAACACACGGTAACGTCCATGTTTTGATTAAAAAATCAAACTCACCTGAACATTAATAATGTATAAAATGGAAGAGGGCGGCTGCAGAGACTCGGCTCATCCTTTTTGTCTTCGCTTGTCTTTTCAGGCTTTTCCTGACAACGCGGTGCGGCGAGAAGTCGAAAACCTTTCAGCTGTTTGTATCAATGAAAATTGCACTTGGAAGGGCAGCATTAAAGAGTACGAGGTGAGGTGACCTTTGACCTACTTTCAGGATTTCCCTTTTTGCATTTTTACACGTTTGTTTGATGTTTTGTTTTTATTGTTTTGTAGACGGCCCAAAAATGTGCTGTTTGTCCCCAATTTTTCTTTATTTTGCTTTTCTTTGTATGTACATTTTTGCATCTATATATTTATATACACTTATATATATATATATATATATTATACTTCATACTCTGAACTTTTGCACATTACTGCACAACCCTACTACTTATACAACTTCACAGCTCTTTCATTTTAAAAACAGATACATTGTTCATTTCTTTTAATAGTACTTGTTTCATATTTGTATTGTTCTTTGTCTTTTTCAGTACTTACACAGCTTTTATTAATATTTTCTCTTACTTTTTATTGTAATGCACCAAAACACCACAGAAAATTCCTTGAATGTTAATAATTGGCAATAAACCGGATTCTGGTTCCATAAACAGCGAAGGCCCAACAGAGGTTGTACCGTAAAGACCGCTACAACAACTCAAAGCTCTACTTCTTTATTTTATTTTATTTTATTTATTTATTTTTACAGCTGATCCACGAGGGGAAGTGTGAGTTCATGATCATCCCCTGCCCCTCCTGTAAAGAACGGATTCGCTTCAATGAACAGGAGCGCCATAATGAGCGAGAGTGCCCGGAGAGAACACTCAACTGCAAGTACTGCAAGGAGCCATTTCACTTCAAAAACATCAAGGTGAGGGATGATTTATTTAAACTGGGCGCAGACGCTCGGCTCGTCATCACAGCCGCTCGTCATACGTCTTAAAAAGCAACGCCGTCATTTTCTTTGTTTTATGTCTCTCTTGTTTCAGGCACATGATGAGATCTGTCCCAAGTACCCGATGATCTGTGAAGGCTGTGCCAAGAAGAAAATACCCAGAGAAAAGGTGAATCTGGGGCAAAAAATATTGAGAATTTCTCGAATATTTTCTCATCCATACGGTTGGACTAGTCTTAAAGGAATCTTTGACTATCTTCTAAACGTCTATAAATGTTGTGACTTGAACTCCTGGGCTCTTTCGCTAAGTTTAAACATAACACTTAATGGCTTTTTATTGTTTATTTTTCAGTACGTGGACCATATTAAGTTCTGCAGCAAATTCAGAACTCCGTGTCGATTTCATGTCGTGGGATGTGACATGTCTGTAAGTAGCCTGATTGTCCTCTGTAATATATTTTGTAATAGTCGCACACACATTCAGATTAGGACTGTATGAACATTATTTGGGAGGGAGGGTTGTCTGTTTTGGGAGAGCATGAGAGCGTCTTCTTAAGTTTTTCCTCACCCCAAATGAATTCATCCCTTCTGAGATTTATTGTTGAAAAACATCACAAAGATTGTTTTCATTTTAATGTCAGGAACAAAACTCATCATCCGATCAAATCAATATAGATTTTTTTCCGGGGTTGGGGTGAAGTTCTGTGTTTTGATTCACTCGTTCGCAGATCTTTATTCTTTATTCTATAGAGAATATTGTATTTTTTAAGTAAAGAGAAGATTCCAAAGAAACTATTAGGAGTGTTGCTTTTTTTTTAACCTCCCAATAACTTTCATACAGCCTCTTATACGACTGATCAGACTACATGCATGTCATGTTTCTATTTCATTTACCTCCCGTCTTCTCCCTTTTCTGTAGGTGGAAAAGGAAAAGATTCATGACCACGAGCGAGCCTTTGCCTACGAGCACCTCAATCTGTTGCTGCACTACATTATGGGCATGAAAGTGAGCATGGAGGGCCTGCAGCCCCAGGGACTGGAACTCGCCGGACACAAACTGGTGGAACTCCAACAGTCCCTCAGGGAGCTTGAGGCCAGAGTCTCCCAGCTTAGCACCACCTCCTCTGGGCCTCCCGTGCAGGGAGCCGCCGCCGCCTCCTCCTCATCCTCCAGCTCCGGTCCCCCTGGTCCGACCGCTTCAGCTCCCCTCATGCCGCCGCCCATTCTGGCTCCCACCCTGTCCGTGTCTACCTCCTTCACACCTCTGCCCAGCTCGGTGGGCGCGGCGCTGGAGCTCCAGCTCCACAGCGAGAAGACCAAAGTGGTGGAGCTGGGTCGCAGGTGCACGGAGCTCGAGGTTAAATCCAGCACGTTTGAGAATGTGGTGTGCGTCCTGAACAGAGAGGTGGAGAGGTTTGCCACCACCATGGAGGCCAGCAACCGCCAGCACAAACTGGACCAGGACAAGATCGAGGCTCTGAGCAACAAGGTAAGGCTGGAACTGTGCTCAATGTTAAAATCACGGTTCCTGGGAGTCTTAACTCAGGGAAATCTGAGCACACAGACATGATACACATATTTTTAGACCAAGTGTGACTTACACTTCTTTAGGATGTGTGACTATCTCTGATGTCCATCACAAATAAATCCGCTTAGAACCATAGAAAAAAACCCTGCTTCTTTATAACTTGCCTGAGAAACGTCACGTTTTTAAGTTTTCTTCAGTGTCAAAGTTGCCCAGTCATAGTTGTCAGTACCTCCATGGGTACATTATAAACAGGAACTGCTAATAGCTAATTCGGCATACTTTTAATGATGCCAGTTTGCCAAAATGTAAACAAAAATGGGCTAAAAACACAGGATTCAAGTTCTAGCCCACTGAATCACTGAATAGTGACATTATACTTCCTGTTTACATCCACCAAAGCATTATGGGAACTGTAGCTTCATAACTTTGAGCATGATAATCCCCCAAATAGGATAATAAAAAAAACTATAGTAATAGAAGTTACAAAATCCTTTAATATTCACTTTTTTGTGACGCTTTATCGATATATTTCTTAGTAAGCAGACTCAGCTCTGACTCATCAACATGATCATCTGGAACACTGATGCACTCCTCTGCCCATTTAAATACAGATATTTGTGGTGTGTGGAAAATCTGTGGACATATTGCCAAAAAAACAACAACTTTTCCTCAAAAAACTCTCCTAAAACACGTAAAGAGCAACTCGCATGTGAAGTGATGGCCTTCGTCTAAGTAGCCCAACGTATTCTGGAAACAACACATGGCATTCCTGGCTAAGACATGAATGTGAGTGAATGTTGCAGGTATTGAGTGTATTTAATGAAGAGTTTGTGGTCCCGTGTGTGTGCGTTGTCCAGGTGCGACAGCTGGAGCGGACGGTGGGGCTGAAGGACCTGACGGTCGCTGAGATGGAGGGCCGGCTGAGGGAGATGTCTGCCACAACCTTTGACGGCGTCTTTGTCTGGAGGATCTCCGATTTCGCCAAAAAGAGACAGGATGCCATCGCAGGTCGAGCCCCTGCCATGTTTTCACCAGGTAACGTTGTCCATTGATACAGTTAGGAAGTCATAAAAAGTTCCAAAATCTTGCACCCAAATCCAAAACAGACCGGTAGATATAGCCTGTGTTATTTTGGTGGACAAAAATAACACGAGCTATATCTGGCGCCTACTGCTAGGTTTACCCAATTCTAGCTCGGCATCAAAAACTATCCGTGAACTGTCAACAGAGCCCTACAGAGATCTACACTAGTTAAGATAAGATATGATGAGATAATCCTTTATTCGTCCCACAGCGAGGAAATGTGCAGGTTTACAGCAGCAGAGTGGATAGTGCAAAGGAACAAGATCAAAACAAGCATAATAAATAAGTTATCACACATTAAAAGTATGATAAATAAGTAAAGAAATTTAAAAAGCAACAAAAACTCAGATATGATATCATCGGACTGAATGGTTGCTTATGTTGCACAGTGGATACATTGGATTTATACTGCACATGACAGTATAGTCTAATGCAAAAGTAATGAAGTGTAATGAAGTGTAATACAGGTTTTATGTGGCTAAAACCAGCCTTAAACTGGCCACCGAGAATAACGTTAGTTTGGTAAAGCCCTTGCTCCCGAAAGCCTCTGGGAATAAGTACGTTTAGACGTTCAGAGCCTCTCTTACTGAAGCCTCGTTATCTGCAAATGACTACAGTTGACTCTCTTCCCTCCAGCCTTCTACACCAGTAAGTACGGCTATAAGATGTGTCTGCGCATCTATCTGAATGGAGACGGCACGGGGCGCGGCAGCCACTTGTCCTTGTTCTTTGTGGTGATGAGGGGACTGAGTGACGCTCTGCTCAAGTGGCCTTTCAACCAGAAGGTAAAAGACCTGCAGACCTGATGAACCGGGGGATTTGAACAGTCAAATTGCGTTTGTCCTTATTTATTCATGAAACATGGAAGACAAAGATGATGAAAATTGCATGTTTGTGTCTCATGTGGTTTGTATTCTAAGGCTTCAAATTGAAGATGCAAGTTGACTCAACAGAGCTCTCTGCTCAGAACCACCATAAGATAAAAGTGCAGCGATGCAACAACCTTAAGATTTTACATTTCTGTTTCCTGCTTGAATATGTATTTTTTACTAACTATTAAAAGCTCCAGAACAATATGACTGAAGCAGCCAGTCATACTTTTTAAGTAGGCCTTTATATTATTTCTTCATCTGTTAACAATATGCATCTTGTAAAAAAATTAGTTTAAACTTTTTCCGAAATATATTATTCAATATTATAATATTTTCAAGAAAGAAAAAAAAATCTGAGATTAAAGTCATACATTTAGATAAAAATAAATAATATAATCAGTATGTTGTTTTCTTCTGAATAGAGCCCCTCTCACTTCTCTGTGATTTTATGTAATTCTTTTGCCTACGACGGCCCTTTAATATCACAAACAGGATTTTATCTTGATGGTGAAGTAAATCATAGAAACAGAAAATAAATAAGTTGCATTTATTTTTATGCAGAGCTAAAGTCGGTCTAGAGTCGGCCTTAATCATATCCCTTGAAAGTCTTAACGAGTAGACAATAAGCAATAACGTTTCTCCCTCCCGTGGGTCTTTGCTTGTTCTCCAGGTGACCCTGATGCTGCTGGACCAGAGCAACAGGGAGCACATCATCGACGCCTTCAGACCCGACGTCACGTCCTCCTCCTTCCAGCGGCCGGTGAGCGAGATGAACATCGCCAGCGGCTGTCCGCTCTTCTGCCCGCTCTCCAAGCTCGACGCCAAGAACTCGTACATCCGCGACGACACCATCTTCATCAAGGCCATCGTGGACCTCACCGGCCTCTAGATCCCCCCACGCAAGCCCCCCCATTCCCCTCCGGGTGCTACGGTTTGGCAACCAGGCAGCTCTTTGACCATTAAAAGCTTCATTTCTGGCTCAATCGTGGTCCCTTCAGGGCTCTGCTCAGGCATCTCACTGTCCCCTTTCAGCTTCAGGGAGACAAACATGCTGGCAGCTGCGTGCGGCTGCAGTTTGCTCCGTCCGGACGGAGCTGGCATCGTCATATCCAGGTGGTCTCTGTGCGAGAACCACCCTCCATTGCTGTACATTTCGGGGTGCGAAAACCCTTTCCTTTTTTTCTTTTGGGCGTCACAGCACCGCTCCCACGGCGGGTCAAATGTCACTTCAGTTTCAGTTAAAGAAGGACACGGGAGCACTGGTGCAGCGAGGTCAGCGAGGTCAGCGGGGTCAGCGAGGTCAGCGAGGTCAGCGCAGTGTTGAGTAGGAGCAGAGATGTCGAAGTGAACAGTTGATGAAAAAGAGTGAATAAGCATCTTATTTGAACCCCCTGCGTGTGAAGGGGTGTGCGCTAGAACAGGGTTGTAGATTACAGATAGTTGATGTGATCATTCTGATGACTTATAATAGAGTTAGAGCATGGCTTGATTGCAGCTTTTTTTTTTTCTTGCAGATTGTGGATATTGTGAGCTTCTCAATTCCAGTGTCGAGTGAATTTGCATAGACAAACGTGGAGTTATGTTATGAATAAGATTACAGGCATTTTTTTGCCTTTTTTTTTGGGCATGCCGCTGGCGTTTTTAAGTATAAAATGGCTCCTTATTTCTGACTGAGCTTTACGAAAGCTTCCTCGTTTTGCTGTTGAACTTGTTAGTGAATTAGCCATCCGTGATGGTGGACATTGCCTGCACGTCTTTGGAGCCAGGCTACTTTAACATGTAAAGTTAGTGTTGCGTATTTGTTCCTATTAGGGGTTTTGGTGGTTCTGATTGGTGGTTTGGTACATCTGTGGAAGATACAGTGGAGTTACCAAGGAGTCAGGGCAGCTTGCCGGTCAAGCCTGAGGCATTAAACTCTGACAAACATCACATAGCTGGGAGGTCTCTCCCCACCCAGGATATGCTCACTAGCTCACATCTCAACACATAGTACTGTGCCCCCACCACAGACTCGAGGTCAACACAGGTTCCGCGAAATGAAGGAATTGTCCGTTCCTTGTTTTCTGTCCAATGCGAGTATACAAGTGTGTGTTTCTGCTGCTCTTAAGATAGAATCCTGATGTGAATCTAAATATATATGTTGGTGCAAATATATACATGAGGTAAATGTGTGCTGGAGGCTGAAATGCCACGTGAAAAACGGGAGATTGTAACACTTTGTCGTGGGCGAACGGGCCATTATTGACATTATTTATTGCAGATCGTTGTTCAGTGCAGTCCCCCCCACCCCCCACCCAGATATCTCTATAGTGTTTTTAATGTGCTCTCACTGCACAAAAATCCACATTATAACATGTAATTTTTCTATGTGTCCACCAGAGATTGCTGTTCTACTCACTTAGCATGCATGCTGAGGTTTCTAAGGTTCACGCTGGCCTGTTTGAAAACCAGTCTCGACCTGTATTGAACCCTCTCTGTGCATGGGAGGCTTCAATCCATTATTCACTGTGGGGTTTCACATTGGGTTTCCCCCCCCGTGCGACCGCGTTTATTTGTGATTTGTTTGGACGAAAATAACCATAGAATAGTTATTATGTTATATCTGGCGCTGCGTCTGTTCAACAGCAGCGGCCGCCTATATTCATAGCAATTTATAAATATGTATCTTTCATATCATAATGTTGAAATAATCTATATATCAATGTTAATATACACGAGATGTTATAATAAACATAGTATTACTGAATACCTTATTAATTCTATATCTATATACCAGCTTTTTGTTTGTCAAGATGGTTTGAACAGGCCAGGACGACCCCCCCTTTGTGCAGTAAGGACTTATGATTCCTTCTAGAGTGCAATATATATATATATATATATATATATATATATATATACATATATATATATATATACATATATACATATATATATATATATATACATATACATATATATACATATATATATATATGATTATTTCTGTTAGATTTTGATGACACCTTGACTTTAAGGGTTTACAGAAGTCATACTCGACTTATTTGTTCCCATCACTCATTGTGGCGCCGAAGAACTGCAACCAATTTTGAACTTTTCAAGGAAAGAAATGCCGCTCTCCTTGTCATAAAGCATAGTTTTTACTCATGAAGCAAAAGTGAGGTTTTCAGAGAGATGTTTTTAATGTTGAGGAATTCATGCTGTGAGTGGGGTTTTCTATTCTTACCTTTTGAAAAGAAAAAAAACTTTTCAGTGAAGACTGAGCATGTAATAAGTGGGATGAACATGATGAATCTTTTTTTTTTTTAAGTGGTCTTGTATCGTGCCAAAATCAAAATATTACCTCCGTATACTAACAATGTTGTATTTGCAAGTTATATTTTATGTTCTATGCTAAAATATGGTGCCAAATATGTTTATATTTCAATTTGTGCTGCGTGTGTGTGTGTGTTTGTTTGTGTGTGTGTGTGTGTGTGTGTGTGTGTGTGTGTGTGTGTGTGTGTGTGTGTGTGTGTGTGTGTGTGTGTGTGTGTGTGTGTGTGTGTGTGTGTGTGTGTGTGTGTGCGTGTGCCATTTTAATATGATGCATGGGTCACCACTTCTGTAAGATAATTAATACTGCCCCATGAATACAAACCCTCCCAAGGTTTTGTTTTTGAATGTAAGCTTTAATAGATTTATTTTTTTCTAAATGCAAAACAGCAGTTCTGTAAATGTGATGCAGTCGACTTGAACCAACTTTATTTGTGCACTTTGTATCGGTTGTTTGTCCAAACAGGGTAATTCATTGAGTGATTTATGTACCTTGAAATAAGATAGTATATATATATATGTATATATACATACATATATTCTGATGTTGATAATATTGATGTGTTACGATTAAAAAAGGACATGCAGTATGTAATAAAGTTTGCTGGTTTGAGCTTGTTTGGAGAATTTTCAATTAATTTCTATGTAGAAAACTTGACTCAGAAGTAAAAGTACCAGTGCAACAATCTAAAAATACTCCAGCATTCAAAATCCTATTTAAGTGAAAAAACTGAAGTATTATCAGCTAAATGTACTTGAAGTATCAAAAGTTATGCAGAAAAATTGCCCCTGAAACTGATTTATTAAATGTGACATCATTATATTGTTAATACTGATGCATCAATGTGAAAGTAGTACTTTACTGTCGTAGCTGCTTGAGGTGGAGCTTGTTTCAACTACTTCATGTACATTTCGGTATATTAGAGGGGTCGGGCCCCTCCTGAGATACATTTGAGATGATTATTAGAGGGGTGGAAAGAAGGAAAACAAGTTCTGTCACACAAATGTGTATTCATTTTAGATTTTTCTTGCAATATCTCTAATACTTTGCTGTTTTGGTGAAATAATGGATACTTTTACCTCTTAATAAAGCACAAGTACCTCAAAGTTGTACTTAGTTACATCCCATCTTTTCCCACTAGAGGGCGCCAAATTAATGGCCTTGTTGCTCTGAATGCAGTGACACAGTACACTAAAAATAAAAACCAGGACAACAGGGAACACTGTACTTTTATGTGCAGAGTAATTTAGATTAATTAGCATTTTCAGACAATTACAGTCCTTCGATTACTGGAAGTGAAGTTCTTCATACAAAGAACAAAGTGGACAGTTCGGCCCTCGAAACAACGCTGTGCTTTGTTCACATGCCGAGCGGATTTAAAAATAAAGATTCATTTGTGTCCTTCAACTACTTAAATGCACAAAAACAGGACAAGTTGGATCAAACATGAACAGAACTTTAAATACTTTTGTAATGAGTGTTATTAATCAGGAGAAGAAGCCAAAGTTTAGAAATGGATAAAGTCTTTAGAAAATCAAGTTTGTCTTTATCCTCTTTTATTCTTGCCAGGGAGAGATTCACAACGACTGCACGCTCCGCAGTCTGTAGCAAATGTCTCAACATTTCACAGATCACATCATCATTTATACAACGTCTAACAGTAAGCTTCTCACGCATTCTTCTGGATTCTGACCTTGATTGTTGACACTGTGTTCTTGTTTCGCAACTTCTCTAAGACCGTTTGCTAAATTTTATCTCATGTCTACGGTATCTGGGACATTCACGAAAATTGCTGAGCACAGGAGTTTAGTTTCAGTCTAACAGCTAAATACGCATACACACTGTCTTATTAACAAAGTCCTTAATTAATAGACTCTCATATAATTTTCTATTAGTCACACATATTTTCCCATCACATGAGTCTCAGTGAGTCAGACGCTTGGAGGAAGTTTGGAGGAAGTGAGCTAACAAAATAGCGTTCACCTTCACAGGATGTGGTGAGACGAGGAGACGAGGAGACGGGGAGAGTGATTCACAATAAGTTTTCCCATGACCTCTTTCTTTTGACAATGAAAGAAAAAGAAAACCCCTGTGAATTAACGAATCATCATTTATAACATGTTGATAAAATTCAATGTAATACAGTTAGCTCTATAATAAAATATGACAAGAATGAGCAAATATTACAAAATAGTTACAACACGGTGGCTGATAGACACCTTGGCTCATAAAACAAAAAGAAAATCACCAGTTTGGGAAAGTAACTTTTTACTCCACTTCATTTATTTAACAGCTTTAATTACTAGTTGTTTTGTACATTCAGACTTTATATAGAAAACATATGATGATCTTATAAGATACAACAGAATATTGTAGATTAAACTGACCAACAGTACAAGAAATAGATCAAATTAGTTAAACCTGCTACAACATTAAAATGCTTCTCAATGTGCTAAACACAATATGATGTGTGTACAGTAAAGTAAATATATATGAATGTACAGTATATGTGTATATATGACCACTGTATTGCATAGGACAATAAAGACTATTTATCTGTCTATATTTATCATTAATGCAACACTATCAACAATCCAATAATATAATACATTAATAATGAACATTCACAGGGGCATTTTTCTGCATAACACGTACATTTACCTGTATATATTTTTCTAACAAAGTAGGATTGTGAATACAGTTTTCCCCTGTAATGAAGAATTTTATTTTACTTTAGTAAGATATCTGAGATTTTATATATATATACAAAACAAGCAATTTGAAGATGTCACATTGGGCTCTGAAAATTGTTTTTATGTGAAAAATAATAATTGTGTGTTGCAACCCCTAAACCAAACGTTCAGTATTACATAGTGCATGTAAATGCAGTATGGCCTTTACATTAAACCAATCCTTTAAGCATTTAGGAGGCTCAGTGTCTCACTTAAGGACACTTTGACATGCCAGACAGTAGGAGCCGGGGATCGAACCACCGACCTTGTGGATTAATGACGACCTGCCTTCAGCCATCCCACTCAAGACTGATAAGAGAGTCAGCAGTGTAAATTAAAAGGCCTTCAGTTTAGTCTGAAAACTTGTGTAGGCAGCGACCTTTAGATTCCCGCCCTAAATAATACTCTTTAGGCTTTATGGTCTATTTGACGCTAAATGGACCATAATTTACTCAATGAACATCATGCTGTATTGAAGAAGACTTGAAACTAGAGATTGAGACCATAAACTCATGTTTACAATGTTTACTGAGGGAATAAATCAAGAGAGAAGTAGAGTCATTTTCTCATAGACTTCTATACAATCAGAGGAGTCGCCCCCTGGTGGTCAGTAGAGGGAATGCAGGTTTTAAGACATTTGTCATTGGCTTCACTCTGCAGACCCGGAGGTTGCCGCCTGGTTGTCACTCTGTTATGTGGTTCATTCTGTACACATGACATCTGTTGCACTTCTGTCCAGAGGGAGCCCTCCTCTGTTGCTCTCCCAAAGGCTTCTTTCTTTTTCGTGGGGGGAGTTTTTCCCTTTCCAATGCGAAGTTCCAAGGACAGAGGATGTTGCATGATGTACAGATTGTAAATAAAATTGGGGATTTGGGATTTTTGGCCTACACAAAATAAATTGAATTAAAGACCAGAAACATCTCAAATGACCACAAAACTGAATCGGAGCCTCTTTTAAAAACACCATCTTTCCCTGACAAAAGTTGTGCCTTCTTTTATTAAACTATAACGTCGTCCAATCAGAAGACAGTGTCATCCCGCAGGATACACGGACAAGCAGAGCGTTCTGTTGTTTTTAACTTGGAGGACTCGTCATTGTGCTGACATGGGGATGTTTGCAGGCTGTCACGGCGGCGCAGGCGTGGGATAAACATTTGCATCCTCTCTTTCCAACACGAAACGCCGGCCAAGTGGAAAAGACGACACGCTCCGGCACACGTCGATCTGTTTTCAGGTCCTCTGTTGAACCTCCTCAGAGATGTTCCGGTGTTGTCCTCTTGTTGGGAGGATGTTGATGTTGATGTGTGCGTGTGTGTTATTTTCAGATTACTGCACAGTTTATCGTGGATAAATCACTTCACGTATTTGTCTTTAGTATTTGGGTATAATTTACAACTGCGTTGACGCAGAAGGTGGAAAGAAGTAGTAGAAGAGATGTAGATTCAGCGCCTGTTGAGCTGGGACTACGAACAAGAACACAAGAGTGGAAATTCTTCTTTGGTACTAATGACAACCTGAGATTTAAGTCGTCCATGTGATTGCAGACAGGAAAGCAGATGGAAAATTAAAGAACTTCTGACTGAAAGATTCCACTTGTTTTTCTGTCTTCCTCTGTCAGGTGAAGCGAAGGAAACGCCAACAGTGCTGTAGGACCTCCAGTAACACCCAGACACATGTTTGAACCGGATGGAGACTCAAGTGTGTGTCTTTAAAAAAAAGAATTACCTTTTCATCATCTTTTTTTTCAAAAGCTTTCTTGAATTTAACAGAAACTGAATTGGCTTCGTAGCGGAGTTTTATTTTGTACACAAGCAAGTTTTCCAGCATTGTTTAACGTCCATCTTTACCAGCCAACAGTCTTCTTCCTGCCTCTGCTGGTGTTTTGCTGCGTTTACCACCACCTGTAGTTCAGTGGAATGGTATGAAACCATTGATTGGCAAGAACCATTGTCCTAAACCTGTGTCCTCGTGCACGTGCATGTGCATGACAGCAAACACAACAAGACCCACATGTGAAATCAGTAACGCTAGTTAGTCTGTGATAGTTCTATACAGCGGGTAAAGTAAGTGTTGAACACGTCACCATTTTTCTCAGTAAATATATTTCTAAAGGTGCTATTGACATTACATTTTCACCAGATGTCGGTAACAACCCAAGTAATCCATACAAACAAAACAAAACAAATAAGGTATGTGTAGTAAAATGGAATGACACAGGGAAAAAGTATTGAACACATGAAGAAAGGGAGGTGCAAAAAGGAAGAACGTGTCTATGAACAAACAGTTAAAAAGAATTATTGGATAGAGTTGAAATATTAAGGGACAATTTTAAATACAAGAATTAAAAATACCATTCAGTAAAGTCTTTATTGATATTGATCATCAACAAGCTGAAATTGATATTGGTGGGTAGATTTTTTTTTTAATCATATTTTATACATCTTTCATTGGTTTTCTATGTAGAATCTTAATTTGTAAAGTAATTATGAGCAGATAAATGTAGGTTACAAAAACTTTACATCTGAAATGTGGCAAAGTGGAAGTATGTGTAGTAGTAAAGTGTCATGAAAAGGAAATACTTAAGTCCCTTAAGTTTGGACATAATTAAACTACTTGAATAAATGTTTCCAATCCCCATCCCAAGACAAAAGTTGTACAAAACTATGCACAAGAAACAACGTCCCCAGGTCATTATTTACATATTTCGCATGAGATTTGACACAGAACAGTTGAGACCGACGTCACCTTGCTCAGTTTTGGACCGAGCGCAACAAACAAGAATAACAAAGCGGTATTACGTACATAAGCCAGATGTTTGAGGATGACGGAGGTATTAACACACTGGCACTTCTCGATCGCTATCTTTAAGTCCGACATCAAGCTCCAATGCCAGCGGCCTCCCTCAGACTAAACAACCAGAGTACTGAATGTGTTGTTTGCTTTCATGGAAACGTACTGCGGCTTTGGCCCCATGTGGGGTTATGCACAATCTGATCCAGAGTCTGCACAGAGGTTTTTACTCGATTAACCTTTATTTTGTATATGTTTATTGTGCATCCATTATCTCTGTAGACAGTAAAGGTCAGCTGTTACTCATGAATTTGTCCTGTTCATAGATTTGAAGTGGCATTGTTGGATTTAAAAGGTTTTTTGGTGAATAAATGCTAAATTGCTCTCTGTGTAATACTTGATCATCGCAAATTAACTGAACATTTGGTTTAGGGCTGCAACACACAATCTTTTCCATTTTTCATATCTAAAAAGTTTTTACAGCCCAATGTGACATCTTGAATATGCTTGTTTTGATCAACCAACCGTTCAAAACCCAAAAGATATTCAGTTTTCCATCATATAACTGTGCTCAAGCTACCACTTTTTATTAATATAGATATAACTGAAATTATTTTATTGAGCAACAAAGATAGTTTTTTGTTGATCTACTAATCATTAATCACTGATTTGGTTAATTTGCAACAATTAAAATCACATTTTCCTCTGACATGCCATTGAATTTTGTATCGAATCCAAATTCAATTCAATTCAATTCATTTTGAAGAAATCACAAATTACAAACTTGCCTCAGAGGACTTTACAATCTGTACACAAACGACATCCTCTGTCCGGGACCTCTCATCGATTCAGGAAAAACTATCCCCCAAAAACTTTAATGGGGAGAAAAAGGGAAGAAACCTTCGGGAGAGCAACAGAGGAGGATCCTCTATCAGGGTGGACAGAAGTACAATAGATGTCATGTGTACAGAATGAACAGCATAACAGAGTTAAAACACATTCAATGCATATGACAGAAATGATTCATATAATGAGAGTAGTAGTCATGATGAAAAAGTTACAACTACCAGAAACAACAGCAACAGTGGATATAGTAGAATAATAATGATAATAGAAGCATTAATGTTATTGACCATACTAATTGCAATGCAACTTAAGATTTAATGGTTTAATCTAATATCACTCTTAAGTACTTTAATATTAGTACATTTAATTATGAAATAATTATAAATGAATCATAATTAATTAAACTGTAATAAATACATTTATTCAAGAATTGTCATTATTAATAACTATACTAATAAGTGGATACAAGGTATCTTCAAAAATATTTTTTTTGACAAAGTGTCCCTGTGGGATTTTAATGCCATTTATTTTCTTCTTTGGTGACCAGAATTTGTTGTTTGCATGTGGAAGCGTTTTGACGTTTCCCTTGATGATAAACCGCTTGGTTGATCTGGTTCTCCAAGTGTTTTCCTGTACTTTTAATATTTTTTGCCACTATTTATTGTCTTCCTAGAGATTCAGGTCAGGCAGGAGTTACTCTACTCAGTCATAGCAACAGCTGAGGTCTGATGATGTCACCGTTTTAAAGACTCTGCGTAATGAAACTTTGACCAGACGAGAAGCCGGGGCGCTCTGCTCATTCCCCAGATATGTGGCTGTTTGAAAGATTGTGGCTGGAGAGTGCTGTTAAAGTTAATGAGGTGCATTCATTTAAAGTGAGGTTCTCTGCAGGAAGGAACAGAGTCGGGTTATTTAGGTGAGGAATGTGGATGAGGTGTGGAGTGTTCATCCACCTTTGGTACAAACTGAAATATCTCAACAGATGGATGGAAGACGGATATGGCAATAAAGTCATGGTCCCTAGAGGATGAATCCTAATATGCTTTTGTTATCACTTCACATTTCCCCCAGAGCCAGCAGCAGGTTGACATTTGCAGGAGGGGGGAGGGGGAGTCGTGTATAGTGTAACAACTATTTAATGGATTGCCATGAAATTTGGTTCAGGTATTCATGTTGCTCTCAGGATGAATTGTAATAAGTCGAATAAGCTGAATTTTCATCTAGTGCCATCATGAGGTCAAATGTTTATATTTGTTACCTATTACTTTGGTTTATGACAAAATACCTGCAAAACTACTGACACTCACATCGGCCTCAGCTGTGCTTGTATCAGGCTGCAACCTCCGGTTCTGAAAAGTGAAGCCAATGTGGAAGTTCCTTAAACCTGCATTCTTTCTAATAGCCAGCAGGGGACGACTCCTCTGGTTACAAAAAGAATACTGATTGTATAGAAGTCTATGAGAAAATGACTCTACTTCTCTCTTGATTTATTCCCTCAGTAAACATTGTAAACATGAGTTTATGGTCTCAATCTCTAATTTCAAGTCTTCTTCAATACAGCATGATGTTCATTTAGTAAATTATTGTAAATGTTTGAGTCAAATAGACCATAAAGCAGGGTATGCTTTAGGGCGGGCTACAAGTTGATTGACAATGTGTTACCGCTACCGGAGATGTATATACCATCTCTACCACAACATCACTCCTCCACAGTCCAAATATGATCACTTCTGTTCACTGGTTGCAAAAAGTCAAGATGACGACGGCAGAAATCCGAGATGGCGACCGCCAAAACCCCAAACTCAAGGCTTCAAAACCGCAGTTCACAAACCAATGGGTGACTAATGGGTGAACTAATGACATTCCCATCAGCCGAAGCTGTACTTTGTGTTTGAATTAGCAAACGCCTGCATGCTAACATGCCGAACTAAGATGGTGAACACGGTCAACATTATACCTGCTAAATACCAACACGTTAGCATTGTCGTTGTTAGCATTGTCGTTGTTAGCATTGTCGTTGTTAGCATTGCCGTTGTTAACATTGCCGTTGTTAGCATGGCTGACGACCCTTCGTCTTGTTTCTCAAACTACTAGTCGACAAACATGGATGAACTTTTGAAAAAGACTCCATTCCTGTTGACAGTATTAAGTATCCTCTGTAATCCAAACATTTACTTGTGCTGTCATGGCTGATGTATGCCACCCCACTCCCCCTTGAGATGATGTATTTTCATGATGGCATGCCTGGTCTCGAACGTTTGTTGGCAGTTAGTCAAAGGGGATTAGAAGGAACACCTGCAGTTCCTCTGTTTATTTAGTCTTCATACTTTTGAACGTCTTATTCCAAGACCTTGTCATATAAATCACAAGACAGACCGTAGTTGCCTGGAAGCATTGAAAACAGTCTCGCAGTCAGATTATTGTAGACTCCACTGGCCATTAATGTGTCTAGAGAAGCCCAGTAACTACAGTAGTTGAGTCAACAAATACAAAACCAAGTCAAATGGTAATAATTTGGGAGTTCAGAGTGGGAGACCAAGCTGCAAACAATTCCATGTGGATTTTACAGGAGCCACAGTTTCCATTTCCGTGTTCTGGACGCTGTTTTACTGCTGGAGCTTCAGCCAAGGGAGCTGTGGCTGGAGTTTTGTAGCATAATTTAAGACAGTGAAAAACGCCCCGGCTGTTGTGCTACGTGTGAATGTGTGAATCAATATTCATGATATATTGACACGAAAATCAGGACATGTACACTATATATACACCAAAGTATATTGTAGATCAATATTCATGACTTGAAATACTGGTTCTCGTAACCATTATACGCTTTGGAAATTTGAGCTGAAAGGATAAGTCAATTAATTGGTCCCAACTATTTAAATTCAGTCATTTAAATAATTTTTCAAACAAGAATGCCAAACTTTCTCTGCTTCCATCTCCATTAAGTGTGAAAATGTCCTTCTTTTCATATATTTTTGTGTTATATAAAAAAGAAACAATTTTGCTGTGATTTAATTGCAATAAACAGACAAAAGGTATGCCGAAATAACTACATAATGATGCCGATTTCTAAAAGGTCTGAATTCATGTTTTGTTAGGTCTCTCCGCAAGACGACAAGCAAACAACGTTTAAAATGCTTGTTTTCTGAATGGAGCTTGGATCGATTGATGCTAGGCTTTGCTAACATTGTAGCTGCTCTATCAACACTCAGAATAACGTCATCTAGGCGTAAATACGGCAGCGTCGTTATTGTTTGTACCCTATGGCTTATAGATATACATTGTCTACTAATGTTTGGTATCGTAGAGCTCTGGATGCCTACTTATGGCTACAATATTTTTCCCTCCATAGTTTGTGATTCACCAATGATCGACGTCAGTGATGACAGGAGGAGAATCTCAACGCTGATAGGCTTTCGTGACACAGCATCACGCAAATTTCTCGCCCGAGTTGAAAAATTTCAACTTGCCTTTCTCTCCATCACCCACCCTAACAACAGCTCATCATTTTTATCAACTTATATGATATGTACTATTTACACTGACTTGCTATTTATATTACTCAAGAGACAATTGTCACAATTTGGCACATTTCCGGATGCTGAGCTGTTGCACATTACGTCGTTTATATCAACACTCGACCCGGCCCCAGATAAGATAGTCAATGGATGTTACTTTTATTATTTTACTCCTCTATGTACTTTTTACTCCACTACATTTATTTGACAACTTTAAGTTACTTTGCAGATTCAGATTAATATTAAATAGAATCAACAAATTAATTGTGTTTTATCAAAGATAATTATAAACTACCAAACAGCATATAAAGTAATGGAAATCGGCTCCACCTTGCAGCAATATTAACATGATGCTTACACAAAATGCATCACTATTTATAACACAATAATATAATAGTATTTTGCATAGTGAGTACTTTTACTTTTAATACTTTAGTAGATTTTGATGCTGATACTTTTACTTGTATTTTGAATTCAGGACTTTTACTTGTAGCAGGGTATTTTAAAACCGTGGTATTTCTACTTTAGTACTTCTTCCACCTCTGTTCCTCTGTGTTAATCATCAAAGGAGATTACTGTTATTTGAGTAGTGGGCTGCTCATGATACAATCACACAACATCAATAGCGCTTGACTTTGATAAGCCACCAGTCTGATAAAGGTTTACGTATGTATATTTATGCTTTGTCGTATCATGTTCTAGCTTATTATCGTGTCCCACATTGGCTGACTAAATACCGGTTAGCACTGAAATTAGGTCACTCCCCGGGGTCTTGTCAATACGTAATTAAAAAAGACAGGACACAGTCACGCTTCTCTTGCTCTCTCTGCACAAAATGAACCACTGTGTGGTGTGTGAGGAGGCTACAATATAGGAGAAGTAATA
The DNA here is from genome assembly GCA_016806645.1 of Ophiodon elongatus. Classification (NCBI taxonomy): domain Eukaryota; kingdom Metazoa; phylum Chordata; class Actinopteri; order Perciformes; family Hexagrammidae; genus Ophiodon; species Ophiodon elongatus. Next base: position 405,377 of record JACSYO010001250.1, on the reverse strand, counting down.
ATGTCTTAATAAAGAATACTGAAGGGCCTGCTGGTGTTTCACAGACGTTCTAATGTCAGTGGCTCCACCGTTGATATCGAGCATTTGTCGACTAGCGGGTAACTCATCTGCAGCTGATTCATCCTCCACCTGGACAGCAGTGAGCTCATTCACTTGATACTCTCTTACTGTGACATATAACTTATACAACCAACATACCGTTAAACTCATAATTTTTTATGATCCTTAACGTTATAGGTTTACACTTTGTCTTTGCTTTCATTCTGCACCACTTTGGTAGAGTGGCGAATCTGTCCCGTCGATGTCAATAACAGTTGCTGGGAGTAGCTAACGTAACATTTCTAACATTGATCAATTCAGTTTGGTGAAATTTTGTTATTACATTATTACATTATCTGTCTGTTTGCCCAAAGTCGGGATCTTAATTTGTTGAGAAAACCTGACTTTTTCATTTTGAGGACTTAAAGAATATATATCGAAGTATGAAACCTTTATATTACATTTGGATGGTGCCACTCTATTTAAAATTAAAACAGGAATGTAAAACTATTAGATAATAGTAGTAATTAAAGTAAATATGAGTAGTGGAGACAGAAATGACAAATGAGTACTGTTGCTAAATTAACGTCTGTGGTTTTTGAAGCGTGTCAGTGTTGTTTAATTGACCCTTCGCTAAGACCCGGCTCCGGCTGCTACTACGTCGAGTTGTCCACGCTATAATGGAGCCCACACTGTCACTAACTGCAGTCCCCGAAGAAATATATATATTTTTGGAAAAATAAAAAGTGAAAGCAGACAGAAGGGTATACAATGTGCGTTTCAAGAATACGTATATCCAGGTTGTCAAACTGCAGTGAAAACAGGTTTAAAAAACAATGATTTTATTGTGCCGTAAAACACAGTTCATCCAACGTTGACAGGAACAAACTCGCTCAACTGAGGATTTCTTACATTTTAAGAGTAATGACCTGCAAAGAAATCATGACCTTCACATCGCCGGTAGTTTTAAAGCTCATAGGAAGTTTCTTTTTGTGGAATTCACACGTTACTCAATCAGTCATACTGTTATCTCCTAAATAGCCGTCGGCCCCTGAGATAAATTAGCTTCTGGGAACGGAGTGTGTTTTATTGGTGTTCCTGGATCAAGTATTCTTGTTCAACAACTTCCTGAAAAAGTCTTGAGATCTTCCAGGGCCTCCGGGGTCCTCCTTGTTCTTTTTGGAAAGCCTCCTGGAGGAAGGAGGAGAATGTTTATAGTTTGAGCTTTTATTTTTATTACACAATTAATGAGATTGGCACAGGACATGCAGAAAGAGAAAGAGAGAGCTATATTGGGAGCCTGCTGAATATCTACAGTGGTCGAGAAAACCTTTCTGTCCAGGTCTCAACACACAAATTCTTACATATATGCCATTTAATTTGTAACCTCTTTGTTTTTAAAATTGTAAAATAACCTTTTTAAAACCGCCAGGACAACATCAGTCACCTGCTGGAACATATCGAATAACTTGCAAACTGTTTTGACTGCAGAGCATTTCTAAAGATGCCTGAATAAATCACTAAATCAAGTAATTGTATCTCATCTCCATACACTTTCAAATAAGGCATGTTTTTATAAGTTGTGGTCTTAATATCGACAAATGATTTACTAATGCTGTACAGATCGGTTATTCGCACAACTTTTGGGTTGCCAGGTTGTGATAAATCCCTTTGGCTCGCTGATGTTTATCCTTCTCCGGCATTATTCTGTCAATTCAGTTCTTTAATTTACAGTGGATTTACTTTAAGCTTTTTGCATATACTAGACCAAAATCTATTTATTCACTCTATTAGCTTTTATAACTGCAGACTTGATGACTTAATCAGGAAGCGAGTATTTATTAATGGTTTACCACCATTTAGAACGACATGTTAATAGAAATTGTTATGAATTGAGAGGATGAATATCAGTCAAAGGAATTTATCACAACCTGGCAACCCAAACAGTTGTTCTAATCAATAGGGGTGTAAAGATAAATGGATCTGGATCTGAACAGCGATTCAATGATCCAATATCATCAATGGAAAGTAAAAACAAAGATATATATCATCTTTGAAGATGCTGCTTTATTTTGAAACTCTCAGTGCTAAGAGAGTCTGTGTCACCGTTTCTGTCCAGGCGCACCTCTTTTCTCATGGAGCCTAGTAATAAAAATGTCAAATCATATTTTAGTTGCATTTTGTATCGATTGCAGAACCACTGAATTGAATTATAAAGAAATGTCATTCTGCAGTGATGATGTAATCTCACAACGACCTGATTCATCCGATTGTTTTAATTTTTTTTCATGAGGTTGACTTTGACCTTGGCTTCCTTTTTAAAAACTTGCTTACTGTTTCGGCTTTGTCTGCTCTAGTTTATTGCCTCTAAAAGTAAGAGTCTGGTGTTGTATCTAAAGTTATAAATTACAGTGGTTCATATCAGTGCCAAAGTACACATTTGCAATACAATACCAATGAATTGTGCATGTGGGATTAGAAGTCTTGCAGAATAAACAGAATAATACTGCTGGCTTTAAGCCATGCATCACAAACAGCTCCGCATCATCTGGTACAATTGCTAATCTCATCCAAAACATGCAGCAGTATTATTGTTAGACTAAAAGTTGCTGATTAGCCAAAAATGCAGAGTATAAGAGAACTCCTGTCAGCACGTTTTAAAAAACATTTGAACATTTGTACTCAGTCAAAGGTTTCCCTGGAAACCAAATATTTAAAGAAAATGACAAACAAGTCTGTGTAACAAAATGTAATGGTGGAAAACAGAAGTCTCTCGCATAAATTGTGCATTCGGTCTCCAGTAGTTCCCAGTAGATCACTAACATGACAACATGTGTTATTTTGGACTCTGAACACTGGAAAGGCAGCATGCATATTGATATATTAGTGTTATGTAACTTCAAAAATGTTTAAAAAAATAAATGCATAATATAGCTTGTTGTAGCGTGCAATTTAATTACAAAAACAGGTTTTACGTCGAATCAGGAGTTATTTGTCTTTACTTGTAGGAATGAGCCAATCCATCTTTTTTTTTTTTTTTTTTTATTGAAATCTAAACTCTGGCTCTAAACAGAAGGTTATCTGCAGATACTGAAAACTGATCTGATCCCATGGCTTTCTTTTTCTGGATTGGGAACATTGCGTCCTGATTATTGTTATTCATGTTAACTATTGACCAGTGAAGATTTCTGCAGTGGGGAGGTGATTTGGAAATTGATGAATTAAGTTACCAATCCCGTCTAAAAATGGAAAAGATATGTTATATGCAGAGGTGTAAATATGTTTACTCACAGTAAGAATTGGTTTTCAATCACTTTTACATGTTGTGAGACTTTTTTCCCTCAGTATTTCAGAGGGAAGTATTTGAAACTTCTTTATGTCGATAAAATACGGCTAAAGTCCCTGAACTATTGTACGATTTTGTCGACTGATAAGTTGATTTAATCAACGGATCTGTAAAACTTAGTTTCTCCACAAAGACAATTGCAATAGAACGATTTTAAATCTCGTGTTTACCAGATACGTACTCATAAGTTTCTTGAAAATAAGTCATTCAGCCTGATAAAAGCAGACAAAATGACTAATCAAAGTCTAAAACGACTAATTAGTGCCGGTTAATTGATTAATAAAATTGTGACAATGACTCAGCTGTTGGTGCCATTCTAGGCATCTACAGTGTTATTAGCTGCAGTGATAGAGACATCATTGGGAAGTATGCTGGACGTTATACACTTCAGTGTCATAACTAATGCATGGGGGGAAAAAAGTTTAAAATCCTTTCTTTCTAGGAACATGAAGTCAACTGGTGATACTCGGAGGTAATAATTAACATCTTCAGAAGAAAACTGGTGAAAAAAGATTTACTCATCACCTCCCTGTCTCCAAATAACCCCTGAGGTGAAATAACATCCACAGTGACAGAAAAGGGGAATTATTATAGTCCTGGTAGTTACGTAACTGTTAAGCTCTGGCAGAGGATTTCCTATAGCTACTTTTTGTTTGTCAGGACCAGAAACATAAATCAGTGGACCAAAGGTTATTTTTCCAAGAGAAACGCATCAAAGGCGCCAAGAGGGTATCCATGTCAGCTTTACCTCTCACCTGCTGACAACATAAACACGGAATATCTTGAACATATTTAACGCAGGACCTCAGACACTCAACTCCTTCTCTTCAGGAACCCCAGAGTTACATGTTATATGGCCTGTAAGTTAAGCCACAGGTCAGCTCTCTTTTCTCAGGGTATCGTTGGCTTTTACTTTATTGTTTTTGCTATAAACCTTTTATTTATTTTTTATTAAAACCCTCTTTTAGGCTGACCTTTTAACTCTAGTGTTCATTCAGTCTCTTTATCCTGCAGAATTTTATGTTAAATTAGAATTAAAACTGCATTATAGGTCACCTTGTTGCCTTTTGTGAAACTGTGTTCTGTAATGCAGCTCAGCAGGCTCGTTAGCATGAAGGCCCGTCTGCTCCGTGAGCCACACCTGTGTGTGTGTGTGTGTGTGTGTGTGTGTGTGTGTGTGTGTGTGTGTGTGTGTGTGTGTTTTGCTCTGTTGAGTGCATAGATTTACTTGACAGACTGTCCTAAAGGCTCATATGAAAAACAAAGGGTCAAATTGTATGGAAAACTGTTATTCCTTTGCTTGGTTGTGTAATGTTAGCTTTGATTCGTTAGCACCAGTCACTAACTTGCTCAGGCCGCTGGTACAGGGACGCTCGGCTCCCTTGAAAGAGACACACGCTAAAATGACCTACTTTATATTATGTCTTAAGACATTTTAAGCAATCTTTTTTAAAACAAAACCCCTCTTTTTGGCTTACCTTTAACTCTAGCCTTCATACAGTGTCTTTATCCTGCGGAATTTTATGTTAAATTAGAATTAAAACTGCATTAAAGGTCAGTGCTAAGCCAATTGGAGCAGACTGGGCTTTTTCGGAAGGGGGCTTCAAGAAACAGTCTAAACCATAGATTGTATAAGTGGACGTAGTCATCGTGGCGTCAGCCATTGGTTTTCTGACTGCCGTAATGAAGCCTCGGGTTTAGCGATGTCGCCATCATGGAAGTCGCCAAGTTGTTGTTTTTTTGCAACCATAGAACGGAAGTTACTATATTTGGAATGCGGAGGATTGACTAGAGACACTGTATATGGCTCTGGGAGCAGCAGCAACCTGTCAATCATAGTAGCTCCGCCTTAAAGCATACTCTGCTTTATGGTCTATTTGACTCTAAATGGACCATAATTTACTAAATGAACATCATGCTGTATTAAAGAAGACGTGAAACTAGCAATTGTGACCATAAACTCATGTTTACAATGTTTACTGAGTTAATAAAACGAGGGAGAAGTAGGATCATTTTTGTCATAGACTTCCATACAATTGGACTTCTTTTTGCAACCAGAGAAGTCGCCCCCTGAAGGTCAGTAGAGAGAATGCAAGTTTTGAGACACTTCCGCATCGGCTTCACTGCGCAGAACCGGCAGTTGCCTCCTTATTGCAACCATAGTGGAGTTCAAAATGGGCTTACTTTGCTATGAGTAGCAATATTGATTTTGTAAATGTCATTAAAAAGAAACATGGCAAGTACTTTATTTATTTTAATTTTTTTTTTATGTGAGACATTTCAGATTTAATGAAACATTTCATGACAAAGTGCAAAAAAGAAAATGATTGAAAAAAAAAGGAAAACGAATATAAATATCTTTTAAAAGCCCAATTAACTCATGGAGACAGTAGATTATACAGGACATCCAATAAAAGTAGACATGTTTGGTAGTAAAACTTCCATCCAAGTGCAGGACAGCAGCGTTCAGCCCGCTGTGACCAGACGAGCATGCCAGCTCTAATCCCTCTCTGTCTGGAAGCACTGACCTCTTTTGTTCAGTTGATGGCTTATTACCGGTATTGATTTTGGCTCCTTTTTATTTTTACAGACTTCCTGCAGGGAGGCAGATGACCCATGCACATATCAGCTAATGTTGGCGACACCAACAAACATTACACGTTTTTTCCCGCTTAAGAAAAATCCATTGTTTACTTCTATATTTTTGTTTATGTTTTTTTAAGAACTGAATTAGTACTCCATCGCTGGATAAAATGTTGTGATACTGGACCATGTGTGATGCTCTGGGATGTGACTCTAGCGTATGTTTTGGAGGATTCTTCTAGAGGACTTGATTTCATCTGCTCCATCTGTTGAATCGGTGGACAAACGTCTTTTACTGTAAGTGTTAAGAAATTACTGGTTTTGCTCTAATATTGGACAAAATTAGCATTATTTATCCATAATCCTTGGTGTTATTCAGCAGACATACTGTATTAATATCATTGTTCTGAGCGACTAAATTTGGTCACTGCTGCGTCAAAAGAATTGTCTGCAAAGTATTTACAAATGAGTAAATGTATATATATATATATATATATATATATATATATATATATATATATATATATATAAATAGTGGTGGAATGTAACATTTACTCAATTACTGTACTTGGGTGTAATGTTGAGGTACTTTACTTAAGTATTTACATTTTATGTTACTTTATACTTCTACTCTACTACATCTCAGAGGGACATTTTTCATATTGTGTTTTTATAACACTATATTAGCTAATTTGTTACTTTACACAATCAGATTATTAATACAAAATATATATCAACTTATATATTATGATGTATTATTGTGGGTTAAGCTACCCTGCAGTATTAGATCCACCTTTACCAGCGGCAACATTAGTGATGCTTGCACGTTAATGCATCAATAATTATAATCCAGTGATATACTATTCTAAAATACTTTTACTTTTAGCACTTTAAGTATATTTTGATGCTCATACTTATGTACTTTTACTCAAGTAAGGTTTTGAAGGCATGACGTTTACTTGTAACAGAGTATTTTTACATTGGTATTGTTTCAGTAAAAGTTCTGAATACTGGATATCCCTGATTTTTTTGCTGGTCTACTGTATTTGTTGACTGCATTTTAGTGTAATTAAGTTTTAATTGCACACCACAATCTGTCTCGGGATGGTTGGAAATGCAATATATTTTATTTATTTTAGAGTGCTCCATTCCAAGCGGTTTTTAAATATCTTTCGCTCGCAACGTTTATCATTAAATACATAGTATAGTATACACTTTGTTTTGTTATGTAAGTCAATTACCAGGTTGTGAACAATGACCATGACTAGAAAGAAAAATTATATTAATATTATCCAGTAGTCCAATAGTCTTTGTGTTTCTTTTAGGGTTAATACTTTACAACACAAGTTTTTTTCTGTTTATGAGGATTATAAAAGAACAGTCTTCTGTAGCCCACAGCTGTAATGTAACTTTGTATATTGTTTAGGAGTTGTTGAAAACAGCAGCTGGCTGATGTGTCGGCACATCTGGTTTAGACCAACGGCATCCACCGTTCACGCTCCCCCCCCACCATCACTCTCACTGTTTGAGATGTTTGTGTCTCCCTCACCATGGTTTTAGAGACAGCAGTCACTTTCTCCCAGAGATGGATGGCAGTTTGAGACAAACAGAAACTGACGCTAAATGCAACCCAGGAAGTATGTCAGAGAGCAAACTGCCGGGGTCAAATCTCAATATCCTCACAGGACAAACCAGTTTGTCATGGTGACTCGTGTAGATGCAAAATGTAGATATCTTGTAGGATTAAATGCAGCTATGGAAACAATATTCTACCAGTATACCTTTCTCTAAGCATGGGACAAATGTGGTGGCAAGAGTCAAAAAGAACTTGTAACTCGTGGACGTTTTAAAAGAACAGTAATTATCGGTGCTGTAGCTGACAATAGTTTTAATTTAGGATTGATCTGCTGAGTATTTTATGATTGTTTGTTAACTAAAGTGTCAGTAAATTGTGAAAAATGTCCAGCCATGTTTACCAGAGTCCAAAGTCACATCTTTATGTGTCTTTATTTGTCTGACCAACTCTTCAAAATACGTGATGCTCAATGTGCAATAAAAAAACAGCAAAATGCAGGAAATCTGAACATGATTAATCAATTATCAAAATATTTGCAGAATGCAGATATTTATGTTCATGAATCCTACTTACTTTGGCGATTCCCTGACTCTTCCTCTAGCGCCACCATCAGGGTTAGCTATGATTTGTCAAATACTTTGGTTTATGGCCAAATACCTGCAAACATAATGGCATTCCCACAGCTTCTGCTGTATTTTGTGGTCATGTTACACCAAAAAAGATGGTTAACGTTTAAACCTTATACCTGCTAAACATCAGCATGTTAACATTGCTATTGTGCGCATGCTAGCATGCCGACGTTGGCTCAAAAAGCGCTGCTGTAGACTCTTGTTAATTAATTGTTTAGTCAGTAAAATGTAACATGTCTTGTTTTGTTTTTGTCCGGCTAACAGTCTTTAGACTGTTAGCCGGACAAAAACAAAACACTAAGATATTCAATTTACAATGACAGCCACAGCAAATCTTCATTTAACTTAATGTAATTAACTCGTCACTGCTTGTAATCAGTTAATAATTGTGCAAAAATACCAATAAGGTCTCCCATCACCTCTTAAATGACTCAATCCATCCATAAAGCAGCTGCAGCCTCAGCAAATTGCCGCTGATTGTCTATTAAATACAACGCGTTTAATGCCGAATCTCCCCAAAGCTCAATTTGTAAGCAGGATGTCCGTGTGAGGATAATCGCTTGAGTAACGTCTACGGAAATGTTCCACCTCCCACGGTCACCTACATCTGAAAGCATGGTGCGGTTGTCATGGGAACCGCAGATTGTTTTGGTTGGTTTGGGTTGGTGAGGCCGGCGAGTTGCTCCTCTCCACTTTTGTCCTCAGAGATGTCTCTTCTAGAAGAAATACCTCACTGACTTGATGGACATGGAAAGTCAATCATATTGAACAGCTGTTGCACCATTTGGGCAATCCTCCTCTATCGAAGTAGTTTGATTAAGTAAAGGTATTAATGTGTGTAATGTCTGTTAGATTTCAGCGTTTTAACCTTTTGAATATAATATTGAAAAACTTCAAATAAATCAAATAGTGCTAAAAAACACATAATAAGACAGAAATTATTTATGCCTCAAACATAAGTGCACTTAATTTGTTACACTTTTTATTGTCCCTTCTCTAATGTAGTAAATTGGATAAAAAATGACCAGTTGGTGGTAGAAAACGTAAAGTACAGACATGTTTGTTCTAAGGCTATTATAATATTCCCATTATCGATTAATCTGTATTGTTTCCCCCAAATAATATGGTCTAGGAATATAAAAAACTGTGAAGAAATGCCACTGACAACTTTGCAGAGCCCAAGGTGACCTCTTCCAATGTCTTGTTGTATGAAACAGTCTAAAGCCCAAATATTCAGTTTGCAGTGATGTATGAAAAGGAAAAGCAGAACACTCTACCATTTGAGAATCTAAAACATGAGAATTTGTGGCATTCTTTCACCATTTTTGCTTGAAATATCGATAATAAAAATAGTTGCCAATTATTTTTCTGTTGATTAACTAACAGTTTTATCTTTAGTTTCATATAACTATAAATTAGTAACTGTCACAGAATAGTGACTGACCTGCTATGTTTGCATAATTACAAAAAAAAGAAAAATATACAACGTGCAGATAGGAGGTTATTGCATTTTTCCTGGATCATTTTGCAAATAGGAGGTTTTGCACTTTGGCCATCGATATGTGTTTTGTATTATGGATGAATTATGTATTGGGTATCCTTAAAAAATAGCATTCTGCAAGAAAACAAGTTTTTTTTTGTTTTCTCAAAAAAGTGAATTTTTCAGATAGGAGGTTTTGCTCTTCGGCCATCGATATTTCATTCTTATTTCTTATGAACCGTCTCTTCTGTAGAATTGAAAACTGTTCAGTGAGGTCTATGGATCATCAGACTAAGTGGGGACATTTTCATTGCTTTTGAGTTTTTCAAATTAATTTTCAATACTTTCAGCACAACAAATGAAATTCCTTTCCTCCTACTGGCTTGTAGGCAGACGTCTCAGAGACGAATTGCTCAAAAGCTCCACACATACAACTGAGCATATTTGCGTGGCTTTATAACATGAGGGGTTCATTCTAAAGTCTTTGTGTCACTTCGGTAAACTAGCCCGTTAAATAAACCCCAGAAACTGAATCCACAATGGAAACAAATGACTGGGACATGGACGTTGATGAATAGCTGACTTGATCAAATTTAATCAAAATGTTTGCTGGCTTCGGTTTTGTTTTTGTTCGACTAGTGACGTACGCTAGAGAATGAGAAAATTAAAAGTGGATTAAGATTTAATTTTTATTTGAGGTACAGATCTCCTCCACGAGGACTTTGAACCAAACCTCTGACTTCATATTTGGAAGAACTTCACTCGTGCACAGCAGGAAGACACGGTGGTTTGGTGTTTGCCACAGTCTGGCATGTTCACGGTTTGGAGTTGGCTGCTTTTCCCTCCTTGCAACGAGGTTTGATTTGCCCTGAGAAATATTTAAATTAGACCATCAACTTTGGTGGTACTTTTTATGGCTATGTTCACATCTTTTCAAGTCTATCTTAGTACAAAATCCCTCATTTACAGTGAACAAATTATGCTTGCTGATATCATTCCTCCTGTGAGTACTGCTTTGAAGAGATACTTTCCAAAAGTGATTCTAATGTGATATAAGGCTTTCGCAGTCTCGTCAGACAAATCATGAGGGTATCTACCAAAATTGATCCTTTGCTAAGCCCCGCCCCCTGCTGTTACGCCGTTAAGCTGTCAAGAGCTACGTTACCATGGAGCCTACACTGTCACTAACTGCTCTCCCTGAAAAAATATTATCAAATTATTTTGGAAAAACGGAAAAAGGGATTTCAGAGATAATCAGACAGAAGAGTCCACAATATGTGTTTTGAAGGTTCTATCCAAGATGAACTGATTCAGCAGTGAAAACAGGTTAAAAAGATAAATATAGAAGCTAAAGCTGCAGATCAAAAGTGAACCACCATCACCTGTTGATCGAGACAGAAGACAATGAAATGAAGGAACAACACTGTTCCTGTAAAGCCACGTATGTCTTTATTCACTGTTACGCTCATGTGTATACATTCAGTTTACCGTCAGCATAGAAGTGCTAAAATAAACGTTTATAAACGTACATCTCGTTCTAACCTCTCCAGGTAACGAGTGTCACCATTACACAACATTTAACCACGACTAGCTCCAAATCCACAGAACCAGCCTGATAATGATCGCATGAGAGTCTGTGGAGCAGAGCCGGTAGTTGTCGGACCCTGGTTAGAGATGGTCGATGCTATGATTGGTGAGAATGCGTTCGAGGGGCGGGGCTTAGCGAAGGGTCAATTGCAATCAACTTTACAGCAAAATTCCCTGTTTGTATCCCTTGTTGTTTTTGTCCCCCGTCTCTTACTTTGGAATAGCTTTGGAAAATGATCTCTTCACTGCCAGTATGGACAGGAGGAATGATCACAGCCACAAATAACGCCAATGTGAAACAAAAAAAAAAATGTTTACTTTATTATCATTCTAAATGACAGCAGTTTGATATTGGCTGTTTTTAAAATTTTGATTACATTCCATTTGCTTTCCAGAAATGAATCAGATTTAATGGACTCCTGGCACAGTGATGTTTAACTTAACGTGGACATGTTTATCCAGTAGTTTGACTTGAACTAACTTCCCAGTAGCCTTGTTGATAAGCATGACATCACCTCTCATCTTGTGTTGTTTGGATCACAAAGCAGCTGTGGAACTTTCTAGATGTCTGTTTGAGCTGGCATGTCAACAAAAATCCATCTTCATCTTAACTCCGATTTCTCCGCATAATGGTGATGATGGTCTCCTGGAAATGATTAGAGATGTCTGTTTGGGATTTGTTAGTAAGTACATGAAACGGCTCTTCAAGAGAGAATGCTCCTGCAAATAGAAAAGTCAACAAACTAAACATTTTAAGTATTTTGTCTAGTTTCCAGATTTAGAATTACTGAGAAGGGTTAAATTATTGTTCATGAATTCTTGTTGTTCATGAATATTGATTTTGGACCTCACCAGATTCTTTCTACAAATGATGTAGTACTCAAGTGATACACCTTTGGATGAGGATGTCATGGAAATACCCTCTGCTGATGTGATTGGCAGCTAGTTTTCTTTATCTCCCGTTTCTAAATCCGTCCGCGATACTCTTGTAAATTACATGACCTCATGTGGTAAATATTTGGTTGGGCCTTTGTTAATGTTTCCTACCACATTTTATACAAATAGAATCATGAACAAAAAATGTCCGTGGCTTTTCACGCATTTACGGCGCTGAAGTTTCCTCCTGTAGTGGCTTTGGCTCATTCGGACTGCAGCTTTTATTTTGATACTTCAGATCCTGTAAGAAGTTATTACATCGATGTAAAATACGAGTGGATAAACTCCTGGTGCCTGTCATATAATGTGCATGTTAACCTCGAATAATGCACATTTCAATGGCTTAATTTTAATAAATTCATTATGTTTTCATCATTTTGTTAATCTGGATTACTCATCTCAAGTGTTATTCAGGAACTGTGGGTGTATGTATGTGTGTGAGTAACATACATTTGAAGTACCGTATGGGAACCAGGCGAGTCCCTGAATTTTTCCACAACTCGATCATGCAAATAATAGTCTTGTTCGGAAATGAGGGATTCTAGAGGGATTTATTTTTGGAACGAGTTTTGTTGGTTTGGCGTTCCGCCTCGCTATATTTGATTCTTTTCTGCGTTTTTTTTTTGCTATATTCCTAGCTTCCCCTAAGATGTGTGCTTACGATCTGGCATGTGGTCCCTACGGTTTTTTTTTTTGAGAGGTTGTCGCCCAGAATCGTCCTGAACACAGCAGAAAAAGAAAAGCAAGGCAGAGGGCAGGATCTCTGCAGATACAGACATGCCACAAAGTTCTAGTGGGTCATAAGTGATGATTGAGAGGAATTACTTTTGTATAAGCCTACACATGAAGTTTTAGTAAACTCATACTCATTGTGCCTTTAACAACATGATGCAGGACAAACGGGGGCAGATCAAAAGACTAGGAGGCTCTATAAGATAAAATAGAACTTTATTAATCCCGAAGGAAATCCTTTGATCAAGAATAACAAAAAACAATAGAATAAAAATATAAACATATATGAACAAAAGAATAACAATTATTAAGTGTAAAAGAAGTAATACTGACACCAGCGCAAAATAGAATAGCAAAAAGAGAAAGATGAAGAAAGTAAAGATTCACCTAAAATAGGAAAAAGTAAATGACAACAACAAAGATTAAACATAAGAGTAAAAATATGATGTGTATAAGAAGTCATACTAACACCAGCGCCTAAAAGAGACTAAAATAGAAAGGCAATATCGAGCATGACATTGAGAGGGATATTGTCAGTTATATTTAAAAAGAAGTAAAAACTTCGATCGCACATGAAATTGAAATGTAATATTGCACGATGTTGAAAGAAGTAATATATGTATATAATAATATATATGTATTTATATACACTTTATACTAAAATATGACCAACTATACTTGACAAACAGAGCAAATTAGAATTAAAGACCTATCTAAGAAAAGCATGCTTCAAGTAAAGGCCTGGTATCCTCTGCAGTGACCTAACTAATGAAGAAAATAACTTAACCAGTCTGTTTCATTCTAACGTGCTGCTCCTGTACAGCATTTTGGATAACAATTACTTTCCCTGCGTCTTAAAGTTCCTGGTACTTGTTTCCCAGGTACTAATGTAGATTGAAGTACAGAAGTCATACATGATTTAGTTCAGCTTTAGCTGTGTGTTTATATACACTTAAGTTTGTGTATTTGTACAGTACATTAGTGATCGTGTGTGTGTGTGAGGGACTCGGTGATGGCAGTGTGTGAAGTTGATGGCTTTCCAGCGACTGCAAAATATCATGTCCATGAGTAATGTAATGTTTGCCACATTGTACACATGCTCTGTTTCCATTGTTCGTCACACAGATGAGCCACATTTAATGAATCTCAACTAACAGAACATCTCAATCATGTATCGCCAACCTTCATTTATCAAACATAAAAGGATCTCGAAAAGATAATGATCAGTTGCAGACACCCCATGTCCTTCCTGTCATCTGCAGAGGAAAAATGGTGCACTGTGCTGCCTCAATGGGGCCTGACGTCTAGTTTGAAATATACCATATTTATCTACATGATGTATTGATGTATGATGTATTTATTTTACACTTTATACCCTCTATGCAGCAGAGCCAGTGTTGACAGTTATTGATGGCCAGCCGGCTCATCTGCAGAGGAAATAATTTACCTCTTGTCTTTTCCCGGTTGAATGTGGTGCAGTTGGTGGATGTTAGCCATATTTCACCCCACTGAGCCATATTTTCTGTGGAAATTAGCCTGAAGTAAGTAAAGGGTTTCACTTCAACTTACTTTCTTTTTTTATTACAATCGTTTAACATTTACTCATAGACTGACCAGAGGTTTTTATTAGACTATTACTCGATGAAAACCTACGTCACAGGAGTGAGAACGATCGCTTCAAGCTCCCACGCATTTTCCATTTCTCCTCGTCCAAGTTGAGACCGCAGAGTTCCTGCAGCTGTGAGCACGAAAGCGCTGAGTAGCTGCTAACTAAGGCCAGACTGAGTAGCCTCTGTGAAGACCAGCCATCTCACATAGTGGGGGGGGGGATGTCAGCTGGATGGAATGAGGCAGGCCTGGAAACCGGGTGAAACCCTGCAGCTCAGCAGACGGTGCCAGTGATACCTCAACTTATCCGGGACTGTTTTCAGCTGTATGCCGTCGCTTTTAAAGGCACAAAATGACATGTTTGAAGCCACAATATTAAGCTACCATTGCAGCAGAATCCGCAGTGCATGAAGAAACTAAAGAGAAGGATTTATGTTGACTATACAGAAAGATGTCCAACCTGTTTACGTTATTCTTGTTTTATAAGACACAAAAGATAGTGTACATCGTTTTATAGGCAAATACTGGATTTGGGCTGATATTGCTGTCGATATTGGCAGTTTAAAAAGTTTTTTTTTTTATTTATTTATTTATTTTTTTAATTGTGACTAAGATACCTATCACCGAAGATATGTTACAACTATGTAATCCAGACTCTGTTTTTAAATGAATTCAAACCTAGTTGGGCATTTCTATACTGCAATTTCTTGTTATCTATCGGCCAAATACACCAAATACCGATACATCTGCAATAATCTAATACGAACCGATTCATAGGTCTAGCGTTACATCATGTTATGATCTGCAAGTTAAAATGTTGCGTCTAGCAAAAACTAAAAAAGCTTTCTAAGTTGAAATGTAGATGCATTACGTAGTAAAGATCTTGTTTGAGTTTAAGTAGCTACTGTACCGCTCACCCAATTAATTCAAAGCATGTTGGAGCCTGACCCAGAATGTTGTTGATTTCATGTCATTCATGTGTATTCATTGTGTTTGAACCCGGTATTTCTGCACAGTTGCAGATAAAGATCAGGCTACACTTATATTATAAGTTTTATACTATTTGTGGAATTAGATTCCAGCGGTGGCTGTGTGTGATACAAACATTGCCAGAAAAGTCCAAAAGTTGTTGAAAAAAAATATAGACTATTTCCAAATGTACATGTTTTTATCGAACAAAATATTCTGCTTCAATCCATATTTCTAGACGCTTAACCGGATAAATCTGAGCAATTAAAAGATAATTCAAGTTTTTATGAAAAAGATTTAAAACAGTTACGCTACACACCGCTTTCCTTCTAATTTCATAGTGAAATAGATGAACAAAATACTTGTTCAAATGCATTCGGGGATATTCTAAAATTGCTCAAACAGACCGTCATTTTAAAAGTTGGAAGCTGAATTGTTCCATAGAAATATCCCAAACAGAGACCCAGCAGGATTGCAGTTGGCATGAATGTCATCAACACCCTGGAGAGGATTACAGTCTAATGCAGTGATGTAAACACCAGAGAGACGTTGGCATAAACGTTCAACATGATATCGGAATCGACACATTCACAGCTTCATTCTGCTTTGCTGATGTATTCTGGGAAAACGTGTATCACATGTTCTGAACGTCTAAGAAGATTTGTTATGGGGAACATGCATGTTTCCACTGTCTTCTTGAGTTGGCCAGCATCAGTGTTATTGTGACAATAGTGTTGTGCACACAGAATTGAGCTATGGAATTCTCTGCTTTATCATTGTTTGAAGTAAAGATTATGAAGTCAAGTAGGCATAGAAAATACAGCCAAAGGTAATGGGTTCACTTTAAACTTCTGACTGAGGCAGATTTGATCTACTCCTGAATTTTGTCTCTTTATTTCAGGACTCTCTTTTTGTGGTTAATAACCCCCAAACATCTCTCACTTTACAACACTGAGTTCACTGGGGCATGCAGCACCGACAAAGGACTCCTAATGCAGTCGATGCATGTCTGTATTTTTCTTTGTCTGTTTTTAATTGACAATGATAATTTCTCCTCCAACTCAATAAAACCATTAACTCAACAAATTGGATCGTGTCGACTACAACACCAGACATGCGTTCCTTTTGTCGTTTTTAAAGCTGGGGCTTTGTTTTGATTCTGTTCACGTGTTCAGGGTTATCTGAACAATTTTAGGTTGAATTACGAATATAATATGAAGTAAGATAATATACAAATTTATTGGGATGGCATTGGTTGGTCTGTTGGTCTGTTCCAGACTTAAATATCTCAACCACTTTTGGATCTATTGCTATGAAATTTTGTAACGCCCATAGTCTCCAGAGGATGAAGCCTACTGACTTTTTCCTTTAGCACCATGAGGTTGACGTCTGTTTTTAAGATCATTTCTCAAAAACTGCTGGATGAATTGTCATAAAATTTGGTACTCGCATTCCTGTTTTGTGTCAGCTGTAAATACCTCGGTGAGAGCTTAACATTTCCTTTTCTTCCATCAACAGACCAATTTTCACTTTTACCCAATACTTTGGTTTATGACCAAATACGTGCCTGACTAGAAAGGAGCACTCAGTAGAGTGCAGATCTCTGACAGCCGACACGCCTCTCTCTCTCCTCCCAAACAAAGAATCTCACTCGATCGCCCTCCCAGCTCCCTTACAGACAAGATGTCGGTGAAGATGACAAAAAATTTTGATTTATTCATCTCGTACCGTGCCTAACTTTAGTGGATCATAACATCAGATATGGAAATAATCTGCAGATGCTCTAGTTTGAAGTGAGTCCAAACGTTTCTATGGATGTTAGTTTTTGAGCCTCGACAAAGGCCACAATGTGGCCTGTAACATAGTAGTTACGGTTTATTCTTAGCTTAGCGGATTGTTGATCACTTGCGGTATGAAAACAGTAAATAAAATAAGTTTTTCAAATATGGTGTATCAATGCAACCTACGAGAGGTCCCCCAGTTAAGAAGCTAGGACGGGGGAATTATTTGACATTTTTGCTCAAACGATTAATTGATTATCAGATTCATCACACACTGTCTAAATCCCAGGTCAATGGTGAAAGATATACTAATATCGTGTGACAATATTTGCATTTGAGACGATGGGGCTTGTGAAGTTTTGATATTTGGTAATAAGTGTGTTTCAAATAAACATGTTTCTTTAAACTTCAATGTACAAATGTATGTGTTCAGTAGAGCCAAGCCCCACTATTTGGAGCAAACTGGACTTATATAATACATGTATGATATGAATTATATGTGCCATGCTTTATGAAAGCAGCCCTGCAATCCTTCTCATCACTGTGAGTCACTGCAGTGACGAATGACTGATGGGTCTGTGGTTGATTAAGCTCCAACTCAAACCAGCCAAACACAGCTGTTAACAAAGGGTCATGTTCAGTACGGATCATTCACCAGTGTTAATATAATCCTTCAACTAATGCCTGGATGTGCAGATCCCCTAATCTGTAAAGCACACAAGCTCATTAGAGCTACCGCACTGAGACAACAAAGGGATCTCGGCGCAGAGTTTGCCGTCTGTGGTTTTTGGTTGAAGCCCGCTCTGTGGTAGTAACTGCAATCAGACGCTCTCAGCAGATCTGCCGGCATCCTCCGCGGCGACCTAAGAGGGATTTGTGATGCTTTCAGAGCCATATTAGTTCATGTTTGTGTGAGCTGCGACATCTCTGGTCTGCTCAGTGTCTGCACATGGCCCGCAGCTGACTCAGAGTCCGATTGATGAGGAAGTAACGCCACATATGAGGATGTATGGCTCTCCATCTTACTGTTTGTGTCTAGTGCAGCTGACTCTCACCACCACTATTTTGTCATATAGTCTTGTAGTCTTAAATTAGTTCAGCGGTTTAAAAAAAAAGTGTTTATAACAACATGTCGTTATTTGACCTTACGTAACTTCCCAGCATTTGACGAGCAGCTGTAATCATGAAACCAAGTGTTTGTAGGCAGATAAAGTTTCTTACAAGTGTCATGATTTTACAAGAGTCATTAAAACTAATGAGGTCATCTAAGTAGCTTCTTGCTTTGTTGCTGTGTTTATGACTTACTGGCAGTTTGTTGATAATAAATGACGCGTGCTGGAAAAAACCTTCACAATGTAAAAGTGTCGAGAAACAGATATGGTACAACATGATTCTGTTCATCTAGGATTAGGTCTTAGTAGTTAAGTATCCACTGCCCTTGGAAGTTTTTGTGTTTCATTGTTTTACAACATTGAATACATAAAGTATAAATAAGGTGGATTTTTTATACTGATTATTGAAAAATGACTCAAATGTCAAAAGTGAAAACAGAGCTCTACAAACTGTCAATAAAATGAAAAACTCACCCCTTTAATAGGATAAACCTAAATCACCTCTGGTGCAGCCAATGGGTTTTAGAAGTCACGTAGATTGTTAAATAAAAATCAACAGAGTGCAGTTTTAATTGATTGCAGTATAGCAACATCTGTATCTGGAAGATCCAAATCTTGGTGACTTAGCATTGTGACAAAGCCTCCATCATGAAGATGAAGGAACACTTCAAACAATTCTAAAAGAAGCTGATTGAAAAGCACAAGTCTGGGGATGATGCAAGACATTCCTCGAATTACAATTACATAAATTATAAGAAATGAAAGAGTAAATCTAAACCATGCAAGTAGACTGGAAGTTCTTGGTGGCCTCCTTCCCTGAAGGGAACTGAATGGCACAATTCTATCAATTCATTTCTTGAGAAAGATCTAAAACAAAGACCATCACCACTAAACAAAAATTAACACTATTTAAAGAGTAATCAATCAAACACAAAACATTTAAACTTTATTGAACTATTCTTTCTTCCCTTTAGTTGTGTGCTCTTTAACTAAAAAAAGATCAAACTGTTCATTTACCGCCTACATTAAAGCCTCTTGCAAAAACACTCAGTAATTACAGAGCTTCATAATTAAACATTTTGTAAGTAACAATGGAGATATTTCACTATAATCCATGTCTACACGAAAAAATGACTCTTTCATTGGCTTTTTCCACGTTGTTACATATAAACACCATTTTGTACATATAAACAATATATAAAGTTTTTTTTTTTGGCACATATTTTGCCCATAAATGAAAGTCATTTTCTTGTAATATATATTCATGTTTGAAAGAAAATAAAACATTTACTGACCTCATGGTTCATTTTATGCGAACAGTTGAGCCCAAACTACCCATGACCCATTGCGCTCTGTGATTACAACCCTGTCCACAGTTCAGACTGGAGACACTTTTCTTCATGCCAGTTTCAGCCTGTTGAGATTATAGAGGACTGGACCAAGTAGCACGTCAGCCACTGTATGGATTGGCCATCATTTCTAGGAAAGAATGCCAACGTGTAAACTACAGATAAATGTTTAGTCTTTGGAGACAAAATAATATTTTAGTGCCCTTAAAGAGAAAAAAAGTAATCTTTGACTTCCTTGAAAAGGGAAATTGAGTGTCTCAAAAACAATTGTATTGAATAACGTGAATTGAATAAATGCGAATTATTTGTTTTCATTATCGATTAATCAGATTCTTTTTTCTTTTTTAGAAAATACAGAAAAAGGCCAATAATACCATCTTCATGTTGCTTGTTTTGTCCAAAACCCAAAGATAATCAGTTTATTGTTAAATAAGATGATAAAAAAGTGGGTGTTTCTCCCAATCAAGAAGTTTGAAAGGGGGAATTATTAGAATTTGTGCTTGAAAAATGACTTAAATCATTAGTTATGATAAAAAAAATAGGTCACACACTGTCAAAACCCCAGTCCCAAGTCTGAATACAATTGCTTTACTAAAAAGCCAGTTGTTGAATCTTAACTTTGCACTTCTCTCTGTGATGTCGAAGCTAAAACCGTGTTCTTACTGTAGTGCACGTTATTATTTCACCGGATTCATATTTCTGCTATGAATCACAGCTCAATAAAAGGAACTGGACCTTTTTAAGTTGAAGACAAATTGTATCTGTAACGCCTCCTTTGTTAAAACAACACAGGTGCTGTGTTTGAGGATGGTTTTGGTCTGAGTCTCCCTCCAGAGACATCTGGTTGGCAGATACTTTTGTTTTTACCACCATTATCGGACCCTCTGTTTATTGTAGGTATTGCTGAGTTTAATTCAGAGGTGCTAATAGTCTTTGCTGGATGATAGACATTACATTAGATATACATTTTTAGCTTTGCTAGTGGTGTGGCTCTAAAGAATGATATTCTGGCTTGTCGGGTTCAGCTGAAATACTTTTTTAAGGGTAAAAATATTGTTGGCAAAATGTTCCCCAAAGGATGTATCCTGCTGTCACTGACAACGTTTACGTGCACACTAATATTCCACTAATATTCTGAATGTGACAATATTCTTAATTTGATATGGGTCCTGTAAACAGCATTTTCTGAATTGGGTCTCATTCCGATTTCCCAATGTAACATTTTCCGATTAAGAAGTGTACATGACGAAAATAATCGGGTTATGTGCAAATATTGCATCGCCGACCTTTTCAAGAAGGTGTTTGGAGGAATGAAAGAGGAAGGCTGTGCTAATCAAAGTATGCATTATGCACTATGTAGTAGTGGAATATTCCACCAATGCATAGTGCATAGACAGATTAGTAGGAATGTTGTCTTTTTCGGAATAAGGTTATGAACCAGAATATGTTGTGCATGTAAAGACTAGACATGTTTGTTTTTAATATAATATCAACAACGTTTGAAATTTGGTTCAACTATTCATTGTCCTCAGAGGATGCATCGTAACGACTCTCGTGATCCCCTCACTTTTCCTTTAGTGTTTTTGTTTTTGTTCCGTCAGACATTCTTCAAATTGTGTTATTATCATAACTGTCAATTTGTTTCCAGGTGCAGTAGCAATAGTTTATGAGTGAACAGTATTCTGTGTCTGCGTTCCGGAGCCTCATGGGTTATATTGCTGTATAGTACACGTGAAACACATGGAAAGTCTTGAATGTAAAAGGGGGCCACGGTGTGACCTATTCACTTGGTTCCCCACACATTTTCTCATCCCACAGGGTCCTCCGTCAGACCAGATCCCTGGGGTCTTCTGAAGCCGAGGGGAATATTTGATTTAACGAATGGTGACAGATTTCATGAGTTTATCCTCCCGCCTCTGTGAGTGGAGCCCCTTCCTCTTACTCCATACTTGAACTCAGACGTGCGTATATATTTCCTGCGTCGCAGTAAAGAAAGCAAAGACTCTTGTTGTCGTTTACTTGACCCGACCATCCTGCAATGAAAAGTGACAAATCTACTTAGCGCTGCTGTGCCGTTAGATTAGTCGGGATGTATTGTTTTAGTTTGATGCTCCTTCTTTCTTCTAAGTTTATAAAAACAAGGTCAGAAAACATTTCTGATTGGAATTCATTTTTTGAAGTGGGGGTAAAATCTTTTAATACATTTTTAGGATTTTGTTCAAAAATGGATTCTCTGTTTAGAGCCATAATTATATTACATTTGTATATGAGGAAAAAATGAACGGCAAAACAAATCAGTGATCATCTATTATCAAATAATTACTTTCAATAGAGCTAAAAGTATCTGGCAATTAAGACTACTTTGATAATTGAATGATTGTCATTTCTTTCAAGTAAAAACATACCAAACTTTGTGAGGATTTGCTGCTTGT
This sequence comes from Ophiodon elongatus, assembly GCA_016806645.1. Taxonomy (NCBI): domain Eukaryota; kingdom Metazoa; phylum Chordata; class Actinopteri; order Perciformes; family Hexagrammidae; genus Ophiodon; species Ophiodon elongatus. The sequence goes on along the minus strand of JACSYO010001250.1, from coordinate 383,218 downwards.
TTTTATTTGATATGATATTAAACTGAATACATTTGGGATTTGAAGTCTTGATCGTGGGAAGAAAAGCAGTTTAAAGGAGTCATCTGTGCTTTTAATCGTTTTTGTGCTGGTGTTTTTCACATTTTTCTGCCATTTTAAAGACCAAACGATTTATTGAAGTAATACAGAACATAATAGTCAGAATAACCGCTAATGAAAATAATTGTTAATTGCAGCACTAACTTTTAATATGGTGGGTTTCGGTCACTCATTGTCCCATTTTAACCCCTATTTTATTTCAGTTTATTTAACATGTTTTCACCAGTTTGTTCCCACGCTTGTTCTGTACGTCATGCTGAAGGATGTCCCTCCAGTCTCGTAGTCATATGACACAACGTAGATGTAAGGTGACCTCATGGTTTGGTTCTACACAATGATATCATTTTGGATCCTTGAAATCTTACAAAAGGCATGAAAGTTGGAGGGATTCACTTAAAGCTTCACAGCTAAGAACTGATGCTGCAAAAGTCATCATGTAGTCGGTTGATTAATCGATAGACATTTGGAGGATTTCCGTCTTATCTTCATTTTATGTGATAACTAACAAATTATCTTTGGGTTTGGGACTGTTGGTCGGTCAAAATAAGCAATTTAATAACAACACCTTGGGCTTTGGGATGCGGATATATTCATTTACAAGTTTCTAGCATCTTTTAAACCAAATGAATTATCGATTAAACAAAAACAAAAAACATCAGCACATTAATCAACAATGGAAATAGAGTTAGTTGCCTAATCTGTATCGTTCCAGTCAATCTAAAGGATTTGTGAACATCTAACCCAGTCTCGCAGAAGATTTAATCCTCATCTAATCATATTAAGTTTAAACGGTGTGTAAACTGCGTCCGTATGGTGCCTCCTTCCCCAGCTAAGCTCAAAGGTTTCTTGCAGGTTTACGCGCCGGTTTTGGGAATAACTCATATTGCATACTCCCTTAAAGCTTCCTGTCATTTTCATACAAGAAGGCTGGACGAGAACGTGTCTGTTTCCTGCTCGTCCCATCTGTTAAATGTATGAGAACGTAACCGTGTCGGCAAGAAACAACTGTGTCCGAGCAAGAAATCATTTCCTCCAGGTGTTAACAAATCTGGCTTCACTCCTAAACGTCCACTTCTACCACTTTTTTTGTCACTTTTCATCAATGCGTCACCAACTGGATAACTCCCGGAACTCTCCGATCAGGGCCACAGATTTATTCAATTATGATTCTTTTCATGCATAATAATAATAAAATATGGTTTCAGCTGCTGTGGATATCCATCATTGTGACAGAGCTGGAAGAAGATTCACGCTGTGAGGGATTTGTGCGATATATGGGAAAAAAAGGAGTAGTTGTTAGTCGGGATTTCGTCACATAAAATATGAATAAAGTGGACTGTGATTCTTCTGTATTTGTGCGGTAGACGATCGTAAATCGTTATTGCAAAGTCATTGAAGGGAAACTCTCTGTCTGCTGTCTACATTCGGACTTAACTTTCCTCCCATTCCCCGGCTCCCCCCTCTAATTTTCCTGCACAACCACAAACACTGCTCGCTTGCTCGCTCTGTCATGACTCCCAGTAACACTGGCATCTCATTTAAAGGCAGCAGCCACGATTAGTTACAGCAGAGGGAGGGAAGAAGAGCTGTGGAGGGAGGGAAAATGATGGCTATTTAAGGGTTGGAGTTTAAGCAATGGGGGTCTGACCTAAACTACTCCTCACACTTTAAAAGACATTTACTCACTCTCACTCTCTCTCTCTCTGTGTGATTTTGACTCTCTCTCTCTCTCAGTCAGTAAAAGAGCGGAACTCCCGTCTGAGCTGTGAAGGAAAGATAAGGAAGCTGGCTGAGGGAGGACTGACTGACAGAGCTGCCACCTTGCTGGAGAGGCTGCAGTTGTCACAACAGAGCAAAGCATCACTTTTTCTTGGCTTCAATGAACGTGTGAAGACTCGGAGGAGCGCCTCATCCAACCTGCAAGGGCTTGTGACGGGTAGGATGATGTATTTATGTGTATATGTATATACATTTCCTTGGATTTAATGTGACAAAAAGTCAATTTTCTTGACTTTTCCTGTGCATTTTTCTTGAATTACTGTTTTCATAATAGAGGTGTATAGAATAGTGGTTACATACCTTTCTTTAGCAGTCTAGTGCAGGTTGCTACGAAACCAGAAGGTGTTGATTATAGCTTATTGGAAGTACATTCTTGGTGAATACTGCAACTTCTTCCTCAGTCAGACATACACACACACACACACACACACACACACACACACACACACACACACACACACACACACACAGCTGCCAATGCAGGATCAGAGATGATGACTGACTGCTGAGGGAGTAGAACATGTGGAAGCTTTGATCAGCAGCCAGCACGCTTCGTGCCAAAAAGATTCTCTCAGATTCAGGTTGTAGCTCAATATTCCAAAAATGAAAATAAACTGTCCATCTGTGTGTGTGTGCGTGTGTGTGTGTGTGTGTGTGTGTGTGTGTGCATGCGTGCATGTATGTGTATGTGTGTGTCTGTGTGTGGAGGCTAAAAATTGTGTGCAAGTATTTGATTTCTCTGGTGCAGTTTTGCAGCCTGATGATTCATCACATTACCTTCTGCAATGCAATTCTGTTTTCATTGTGTGTCATTTTTCCATCATGGAGATTAAATTAAAGGGAAAAGTGGATGGCAACGTCAGCCAGTGTGGGCAAGGAGAAGAAAAAAAAAGACTTCATCCATGCAGTCCATTAGCTCTGCTTAATTGAAATCCATGTCTGGCTCACGGTGGCTTTAGCTTCTGAATGTTTCAGCTGAGGAAGATTAGAATCATTTGGTTCCTTTTTGTTTTTATCCCCACGACTCGTATCTCCGTGCACATCATGTCCCGTCTGCGGCTTTTCAGTGCTCGGATGTTTTACAGCCTCTCCGCTACGTGCTGGCCGTCCTGGGATGTGTCTGTGCGGCGGAGCGAGAAAGGGGTCTCCGTGAAACAAACCTCCCCACGCGGTTTCCCTCTGCGTGACCCCCTGTGCTCTCAACGGGCCCCGGGGCTGATCATAACACTCGGCATCACACTCCTTTCGCATGTTATGTAAAAATGTGTTGGACTTCAGAGCTGGTGTGGCCAGAGCTAACGAGGGTGTTGTGACGGGCCTATTGATCCATGTCGCTCTCGGTCCTCAATCAGACAATCTGAGTTGAGATTAGATATCATTTTACGGGGCAGAATACTTGAATCGGTATGTTTGAGGCTGATGTGACGGTGCAGGTCTGTGTCCGTGTAGAATCAGGTGCGTTGATTACGAGGGCGACTGTGCACAGGCGGCTGTTATGTAAGTTGTTCAATCTGGATAATTCAAATCTGCTCTTATTTCCTTGGCCATTAACCAGTGCAGGAGTAGCTTCTACTGATAAAATCTGAGCAGATTGCGAATATTTTGACTGCATATTGCAACTGCGATATATAATAATAATTACAGGGAATGATCATTAAATTAGTTTTTTCTTATTTTATTCTTTACGATACGCTATATTCTATTCTCCCCAGAGGGATATTTGTCTTGGACTCGAATGCTGCACACGTTATATGACACATGAAATGTCGTCTTCTTTTCATTGAAAAACATTAAGTTGATTTTTTTTTCGTGGATCTGTACAAGATGTTTTATTAAGTCTGTAGAATATGATGTGTAGCCCAGTACATCTCTGCAGCATGACTATATAACAACATATAAATAACAATCTTGAACCAATATTGTGCCTTCTGCGATTTTTGAAACGGCAGTAGACCATATTGCCATTTCAATAACATTTTGATTAATTGTGCAGAGCTCCCTACTAGCATTAAACACTCATGTTGGTAGAGAACTAAAAAACTACAGCTGCAAAATGTACATTTATCCAATACTTCAGTTTACCATTCCAACTTTTTGCTTTCTTTACAATGAGCATCACAGAGATAGACTCGATCTGCAAGTATCCGAATCGTTTAATTTACAGATTGTTTTCTCAGCAGATTAAAAGTTCCCTGTGGAGTTTAAGACCTCTAGTAGTGCAATGGAGCTGTTTCCTCATGAGGGGGTCCTCGTTTTGTTTATCTCGTGCAGGTACGATGCACAGTCCCACCAATGGTGTCAGATTATTCCACTGATCAATATGTAATGAGGAAGAAAATGACCTCAAAGATACACACAAAGCATTTTGGAGAGTATCGCTGGATATTAACTTTTGTATGTTTAAAAGAAAACTCCTCAGGGCACCTTTTTAATCGATCGTTTTGTCAATAAAATGTGAAAAAACTGTAAAATACGCACCATCATTTCCCAGAGGCCAAGGTGACATATTAAAATAGTTTGATTTGTCCAACCCACTGTCCAAAATCCAAAGATATTCATTTTACTGACCTGTATGACCAAGAAAAGAAGCAAATCATCACATGTATGAAGCTGAAACCAGCAGATTTCTGACTGAAACAAATAGCAGACTATCAAAATTGTTTAATTTTCCATTGATCCATTAATCGTTTCTGCTCCACAGAAAGACATTTCACAAATCTTTAATCTCCTTCTCCTTGATTGAGGAGAGACCCCAGGTTTTCTAATTGAAAGTGAAGTCTGCATCCTGTTCAGGCTCACATGGGAACACATAAAGCTCAGGTTTATTATTCTTAAAGGAACCCTTCAGTTCATCTGTTTAGCGGCGGGGAAAATGTGCAATCTGCTAATGAGGCGTTACGATTTCTGTTATTGTGTCGTATCTGCTGCAGTAACTAGTCCAATTAACTTTTCTTCAGATGATTTCCATCTGTTCCAGGTGCCATCAGAATCACACGAATAAAAAAGAAAAAGAAAAAAAAGATCCCAGATGAACAAACAAGCCGATGCACCGGATTAATGTTCACTGCGCTGATTCCTAACAAGTCGCCGTCGGCCACAAATGTGTTTCCATAAGTGTGTCCAGACTCCAGACATGATGCACTTGTGTTGGTCCTCTGGATGTGAAACGAAGACGATATCGTCTGTGCAATCAGCTGGCTGAAGAGATGCTTCTGGTGACGAGACACAGAGAGGATCAGAGACGACGCATGCGTGTCACACTTTCGGTTTTTGTTTGGACACCGAACAAGAACCCCAGTGCCTTTTTCTTTTCTTTGTTTCTTTGTTTCTTTGACTAAGCAAAACAGATGTCGTCAGTCCAGGGCCAACATTCCCAGTTTCTCTTTTCCACGCGGGAAAGTTCCCTTCTCGCTGCCAGCATGAGGGAACAGTACTAAAGCTACAGCAATTCTGGATTATAGCTTAGTGAACAGGTTATATTTATTTCAATTTTTCTCTCCAAATTGTATTCCCGTATCCCTCAGTCATATGAGATGTCCTCAGTCAACCCCTAGTCTACTTCAAAAGACGTTAACTTGGCTTTTTACTTCAAGCATTATGGCTACAATATGAAACTGTGTATATCAATCTTTTTTGAGGTATTCTAAAAAAATAGAAGAGCTAAATGGAGCGACTTTTGAAGCTCTCAAAAGCATCTTCAACCGAGGATTCTTTATAGGATTCCTTCTTTACCTGCAAATTATCACTCTTTGTGTCTTGTAAAGTTTTATAGAAGGAGATCAGCAACATATTGACAGACTTGGTTTTCTGATTTACAACACCAGCCACAACCTACCTTTTATCCTTCCACTCGCCAGATGTGCGAGGACTTGTGAAACTCAAGCTCAGGTTTACATCTGTGTCTTAGGTGGAGGGGTGCAAAAATGCCAGTGAGGAGAAAGAAAGGTCAGGGTGAGAAAAGAGAGGAAAGAGGATTGATGAAAGGGGTTTAGAGGCAGTGTGGTGACTAATGGAAAGTATTTCTCATTTGATTTAGGGAATAAATCATGCAGCCAAATATAACCAATTTAAAAAAACACAAAAAGAAGAAAGAATAGAAAGTTAAGGACAACCGTGAACTCCTCTGATCTGCATAAAACCACAAAATGCTGCATTCAAAGACAGTTGGCCAATAGCCCGCAACTCACATTGTGGTCTGTTGATTTCTGCTTGTTTTAGTGCTTTAGAGCTCCTTCATATTTTGGAACAAAAGATGATTACACACAGGCTCAATCTGCCCATTAATCCCGAACCTTTCTGTCAATTAACTTAACAAGTGACTGTAGTTGATGGATGATAGGGGGCTGAATGATTGAGCAGATTTAGTTCCAGGACAAAGAATAGTTTTCTCTTCATATGACAACTTAATGTATTTTTTTTCCTCCATGATTTTGCATGCTATTGTTTTTCATTTATAGTTTCTTGTCCTACTCGGGAACTCGTATGTTTAGGCTTCACTGTGTGTCAAACTTTTGCTACCTTCTGTGTTTTATTTGCATTTTGGATCGGAATGGAGGTTTTGACTAATTTGCCAGTCGCCCCGATCTGTTGTGATTCTTTATTTCTGTAGTGTAAAATATTTCCTGTTCATAAATAACCTGGTGGCAAGGAAAAAGTGAACGCAGTCATTACACTGAGATGTAATCACTCTGCTGAACCTTTGTTGAATCTCTACTTTTTCGTCACCTGATAGCTGAGTATCAGCATTGTCTCAACAAATAGTTTCCAGAAATCTTCATGAGAACCTAATTCCAAGGGCACCGCATGTCCTTTCATAGCAATCACCACATGAACAATTCCCTTCTGGAAGTCATTTTTCATTTGTTTGCGTGTGCGAGCTTCGGTCCAATGCTACCAATCCCACAAAGTCTGGACAAAATCCTGCATCACTGATGGAGATGCAACCCCTTATAGACGTATAGAGTTTGCTGCCTCCCAGAAGCACCAGCAGACATGCATACCGATACAGTATGTCACTTAGTCTGTGCAATCACTGTGGGCCTTTTCTATTGATTTTCAGTATGCTTACTCAGACCATTTAGAACCTCAACACTGAGTAATCCGGGCAGGCTTTCCCACGCTGAGGAAGAAGCTTGTCATTAGTTCTCGTTTGGCTCCCACAAATTATAGCGTTTTCTTAGTGTCCAGCTGATGAAGTCATCGTGGGCGAGCAGGAGTCCTGTGAATGGGCTACACTCTGTTTTATACTTTCTATATACTGTTTCATTTAAAACAGCTGAGACTTATCATATATGTGTACTATGAAAGAGCTTGACGTGCCAGCACAGCTGTGAATTCTTTGGTTTTAACAGCTTTTTTTTATGCAGCGAACTCCTGCACCCACGGTGGCTTGTGGTATTCTCTTGTCAGTTAGAAATGTAGCACAAACTGTAAATAATAATCAGACTGACTCACAAAAAGAAAAGAAAAAAAACTTGGGTGGGCCACAGAAAAGTCTGGAGTTAGGTTGTATAGTGTGAAGGGCTACTGGTTCCTCTGAATGACCTCTGCTGTTGGTTCCAATGAACACATTTTAATGCAATTTTTTTGCAGCATTGCAGTGGGAATTATAAAACTGCATTAATATAATATAATTAATTCTGAATTCATTGAGTTTAAAACTGGAGCTAGAATATCCCAAAATAGATTCAGTCAAGTAATCATATTTATTTGTACTGTATACTGTAAACAAAATGTAATGTTCAGCTGCAAGTGTAACTATTAATTCTTGTGACCCATAATAACAAAGCAATATCTATTACCAATATACTATTATTCAACTATTGGCTCACTTGTTGGCTTCTTCCATCGGCTACGGAAAAAAATATCGTCCCCGAAATGAGCCAGGATGTAAACATCAGGTAGCAAATTAAGTGTTGTTCCTGTGTATTAAAATCCTTTTTATGTTTTCAGACGTTTCTGTGTTATAATAGATATCAGATCAGGTATTGACATAAAAAATGGTTACTTACTCCTTTCTTCAAGGAGTTGGTCAGCTGTTGGATCTGACCATTAGTTTTGCCAATTAATTATCGATTACTTGATTAATCGTTGCAGCTTTACATTTGTGTGATGTAATACTTTCATTCTGTTTTCCAGAACCCTCACCTTAAATAAGGATTGACCTTGGGTCAGAGGTTCAAACGGATATTTATTTCACTAAACCCACGTCCCACATCTAGCATGGGTACACGAGGCGTTCTGGGCTGCCTCCTCCTGACCGCTTTGCTCAGCTTATCGAACGCCGGGCTCGTGCAGAAAATCCTACGGCATCGACGACAGACTCTGGAACCCTCTAAAGAACATAACATCACGCTGCCGAGTGCGGACCATCCTGTGGTTTTCAACCACGTCTACAACATCAATGTTCCCGCCAGTTCCCTGTGCTCGGTGGACCTGGACGCTCCAGAGAGCACGCAACTCCGTCCTAAAGATACAGCGGCCTCTTCGGGCGAGCGCTTCACCGAGCACACAGTCGATGGGGAGAACCAAATCGTCTTCACCCACCGCATCAACGTACCCCGGCAGGCCTGTGGTTGTGGCGCAGACCTGGCCGGCCTGAAAGACCTCATGAGCCGCCTGGAGATGCTGGAGGGAGAAGTTTCAGCACTGAGAGATCAGTGCAATGGTGACGGGGCCTGCTGCGGCGCACAGGTCACGGGTAGGTGTCATTTGTCTGCCGTGCTTCGTCTGGTATGTAGCTTCCAGCAAGAGCAGTAAAATAATCCTTTGTTTCTCTAAAACTGCATTGGAAAGTGCTACACTAAGAATACCACATAGCACATCTGTTCCATTCATCTGTTGAGGAGTTCAGGAATCCAGTGTGGGGGTGTAATACTCCCAAAACCTCTTCAGTTTGAAAGGGCATTTATTTGGCTCAAATGCCATGAGATACAGTTACTGCATAACAATGAATGTATAAAGTCTTCTCTTCTAATAGCTGCTGAAATAAGCTTTGGACCATTTCTGAGTGATGCACTCTTAAAGAAAGAGATTAACATTTGGGAGATATTCGCTTTGTTGTTAGAGGAGGAGATCGATACCATCGATATATAAAGCCAGCTGCTGATTAGCTTAGCTTAGCATAAAACCTGGAAAGAAAACAACCAAGAAATAGTCCTGCAGGTAACCCCCCATAAAATACACCCTTTGATTTTTTTACGAGTTAAACAATTACGATATAACGTGGTAATTAGTGAGTTTTAGCTTTGGATAAAGCCAGGACAGGCTAGCTGTTTCACCCTGTTTCCAGTCTCTATGCTATGCTAAGCTAATCATCTGCTGGCTGTTGCTTTGTAATAAATGAACATCTTGGAGGATCTAGATGGATTTGTTGCCAAAAATGGAATATGACGTGATGTTTTCTCAATTGTATAATCACCTGAAACTAAGAATTGTTGCGTTTTCTTTACCTTAGAATGAGCCTTTTATATCACAAACGGAGCGGGTCCACTCCTCAGAAAATGTCTCTACCAAAGCCCAGAATGGACAAACCAAACACTGGCTCTAGTGAGAGCATTCTACTTTTTTAATTACTTGAATGCAAGCGCAGTTCCCCTGAAACACTTGAAAAGGGAAGGGTGAGCAGAGGGGACTTCAGGTGGATGCAATCTGCATCGTCACCACTAGATGGCACTAGATACATACTTGTCCTTTAAGATGTGAGTGTGGTATCGATTTTCTCATCTAACTCTCAATAAAGCAAATAAGCTATTGCGTCAATGCCAGAAACTCTCAAGTTGATTGCATTTTTCTTTGTAATTGAATTGGTAATAGTGTAATTGGTCTTTACTTTCTTATCAAAGGTGCGGTGGGAACTAAACCTTACTGCCACGGCCATGGAAACTACAGCGCTGAAACCTGTGGCTGCATATGTGAGCCAGGCTGGAAGGGACCCAACTGCACTCAACCCGAGTGTCCCGGTAACTGCCAGAACCGGGGCCGCTGCGTTGATGGAACGTGCGAGTGCTTCAAGGGCTTCACCGGAGCGGACTGCACACTCGAGGTCTGCCCTGCGGACTGCGGAGTAAACGGCCAGTGTGTTGGAGGTGTTTGCATCTGCTCGGATGGTTTCCTCGGCGAGGACTGCTCGCTAACCAAGTGCCTCAACAGCTGCCGAGGCCGCGGCCGCTGTGAAGACGGAGACTGCGTGTGTGACGAACCCTGGACCGGCTCCGACTGCTCTGAGCTCATCTGCCCCAAAGACTGCTACGACCGCGGCCGCTGCGAGAACGGCACCTGCTACTGCGACGAGGGCTACGCCGGGGAGGACTGCGGAGAACGCACCTGCACCAACAACTGCCACGGCAACGGCTTCTGCGTGGATGGCCAGTGCGTCTGCGCCGCCGGCTTCAGCGGAGACGACTGCTCTCGGCTCACCTGCCTCAACGACTGTAACAGCAGAGGTACCTGCTTCAACGGGATGTGTATCTGCGACGTCGGCTATCAAGGCGCAGACTGCAGCCAGTTGGCGTGTCTGAACAACTGCAACAACAGAGGCCAGTGCATAAACGGACAGTGCGCCTGCGACGTCGGCTTCCAGGGAGACGATTGCGCCGAGTTTTCCTGCCCAAACGACTGCCTCCACAGGGGGCGCTGTGTCAACGGCCAGTGCGTGTGCGAGGAGGGCTTTGTCGGAGAGGACTGCAGCATCAGGACCTGCCCCTCGAACTGCTACGGCCATGGCGAGTGTATTGAGGGTCGTTGTGTGTGCCACGTGGGCTTCACCAGTGAGGACTGCGGTGAGCTGAGCTGCCCCAGCAACTGCCGAAACCGCGGCCGATGCGTCGACGGGCAGTGCGTTTGCGACGAGGGCTTCTCCGGAGAGGACTGCGGTCAGAAAGCCTGTCCCAACGACTGCCTGGCCCAGGGCAACTGCGTCGACGGCAAGTGCCTGTGTCGGGAAGGCTTCTCGGGAGACGACTGCTCGGTCCACACCTGTCCGGGTAACTGCAACAACAGGGGGCACTGCATCAGCGGGAGGTGCACGTGTGAGAGTGGATATGAAGGAGAGAGCTGCGAGGAGCTGAGCTGCATCAACAACTGCCAGGACAAAGGCCGCTGCGTGAGCGGTCGGTGCGTCTGTGATGAGGGACACATCGGAGAAGACTGCTCAGAAGGTAAGAAGCTCTGTTTTAATTCACCCCAGCAAAAAAAGGATCTGGCAGTTCACAAATTCTGAAACTTTCCATGTGTTAACTAGATGTACCAGAAAAAAAAATCAAATCCAGGGTGATGTAATGTCCTCCTATTTTCAAAATTCACTCATCTTGAGAAAAACTATTTCTGTGAATATAAAAGAGGTGTTTTGGTTCGTGTATTGCTGTTGTCTGCACTTTTTTGGCAGTTCTTCACACCACAGCCAGATGTGGCTCTGGAGTTTGCATTAGCTGTGGTGATTGAGAGCATGAGGAACCGTCCAAGACAACACCCCGTTGCTTTTTTTGTCCTCCCCCCCCCAGTGTCTCCTCCTAAGGACCTGACTGTTGGCGAGGTCACCTCTAAAACGGTAGACCTGTCCTGGGATAACGAGATGCTGGTGACAGAGTACCTCGTGACGTACGTGCCCACTAGTCCTGGTGGTCTTCACATGGAGTTCACTGTGACGGGAGACAAAACGGCGGCCACCGTCAAAGAGCTCGAACCTGGCATCGAGTACCTGATCAATGTCTACGCCGTTCTGAGCAACAAGAAGAGCGTCCCTATCAGCGCGAGGGTGGCCACGGGTACGTCACAGTCGTCCTTGTGCTAGTTTCATGTGAGTAACTATTGATGTGGCTGAGCTAACGATGGCTATTTTTGTTTCCGACCCTCCAGAGCTTCCAAAGCCAGAGGGTTTAATATTCAAATCAGTGAGAGAGACCTCAGTGGAAGTGATGTGGGACCAGCTGGACATCTCCTTTGATGGCTTGGAGATCAATTTCCGCAACACGGTCAGTCTGCCCGTCTCTTTTGAAGGCTCGCCCGGGATTTTATTAAGCGAGAAGGGAAAAAGTGAGAGGTGATTAAGCTATGCCAGCTTATTGGAAGTCTCAGTGAAACATGCCTTTATTTCAGTGCTAACCATTTGAAATTGCTTTGACGTCTGGAAAAAAAAAACTCAGTTAGGGTGAGGTCTGGATGTCACAGCGGGTAAATCTGAGGCAGTAATGCTTTGGAAATATATTACTGTGCTGGCTGATACGTTTTTTAAATTATGCTGCAGAGTTTTCATCCATTTTTAAATATTTATGTCCTTTCCTGACCTTCGTGTTAATTATGATAACGGGCTGTGTGATGTAGTTTACATCGATGGAGTTCTCTGCCCCCTCACACATTCCCTGTGAACTGACAGCTGCTGCGTCATGCAGACATAAACGTGTCAGCAGAGCTCAATTTATCGCGTGTTCTATTTTCGGTAGTCTGGAGTTATGAAGTAAACACTTTTACCGTATCAGTCGCAAAAACTGGTTGCTGGCAATTAAAGAGAATAAAGGTAGATGTCTCCTGGAGAAAACTGATTGTTTACACATTTCCATGAAAAATACGGAATAATAATTATGATTTAATCCAAACTGCAATTTAATTAAGCAAAACTGTAATTAATCTGCGTGTTTTCAACCGAAATGTTCTCAACAAAAATAAATAAATGTCTCACCTGAAGAGTGAAAAATTAAAATACATGTACATGCCTGTGCACACATCACAATCCATTTATATAACATATGAACTTAATTATGACATTTTGAGAAGTGTGTTTTTGTTTTCTCGCTAATATTTAGATGAGAAGATTGATACCACTCTCATGTCTATACACGAAATATGAAGCAGCAGCCCGTTAGCTTAGCTTAACATAAAGACTTGAAACGGGTGGAAACAGCTAGCCTGGCTCTGGATGAAGGAAACCATAAACTGTGTTTTTTTATGGATTGGTTTAATTTAGTTTAAGAGGTAAAGGTAGGATCCTTTTTATCTTTGGGCCGAGGTAGGTTAGCTGTTTCCACTTTTTCCAGTGTTTATGCTAAGCTAAGCTAACAGTCTCTTGACTAGCTTCAAATTTACTGACGGATATAACAATGCCTTTGATATTTTCTACTAACTCTTGACAAGAAAGAAAGTAATCCTTCTGCCCCAAAATGTTTAATTGTGTTTTTCAATCAAAATATGCCAGAAATCTAAACCAGCTGGATGTAATTTACTTTGTAAATTATTTAAGGCTACTGGTGTCAGTGTGTGTCTGATCTCCTGTGTGCACGTCCTCAACAGGATGTTTTACATTATATTTTATTATATTTTCTGTGTCCCTGCAGAAAGAAGAAAACGGAAAAGTGGTGAGCACCCTTCCACCTAATCAAAACCACTTTGTCCAGTCAGGCCTTGGACCGGGACAGGAGTACGAGGTCTCTGTTAACATCATCAAGAACAACACCAGAGGTCCCCAAACATCCAAAAAAGTCACTACCAGTGAGTCTCACGGTTGTAAACAAACATTTTCTCAGCACTTTGGATTATTCAGACTGAACCGGTGAGATCATAGATGCTTAAAATGATCCAGTTTTTACCTAAGAGAAGCTCAGATGCTACGATTATGTAATTTTCCTTCCTGCTCTGTCTGGCAGCTATTAGCAGTGTGGGAGGATACCAAAAAAAACAACCTTCACTTCAGTTGAGCAGTGAGTTAAAAAAAAAAAGAAAAACATTAATGTCAAAGAGTGAAATTCCATAATGAAAAGAAGAGTGATAACAGGAAATCCCAGCTGGCTCTCCATAGTTCCATCTCACAGATTTTAGCTGAAGAGTAATGACTCTGACACATTGAATCTCACCCTAGCATGACCACATAAGTATTTTTTTCACTTTCACTAAATCTTGCTCTTAACTCTTGTCCTTTCGCTTGCTGAAGCTTTTATTTGCAGCGCTACTCCATACATTACGTTGGCGAAATACCCCCAGTGGCTTATGCAGTGGATATGGCACAACATCGTGCATGGGAAAGCCGTTAAGCCGTTTTCATTTCTGATGTCATTTATTTGTGTAGGTTGAAAACTAGACGTGGCTTCCAGAAATGAAAGATAGAAGTAAAGTTAAACATTTCGTACCCTTTTTTACCCCCAGGGGTCCACTTTTATCACGGAGAAAAGATGTCTCCTCCATATGTAAACACAGGAGGTTTGTCAAGGAGTGGAACCACATTACATTTCATGATAGCCTTTTCCCTTGTTGATCCAAGTTATTGCTTTGTATTATGTGAGAGCCAAGTTGCGTCTTATAAGAGCTTTTTTTTTTATGTATAAAGGTTAATAAAAACACGACAGGAGTGTTAATGTTTGGTCTCACACCAGTGAAGACTGAGACTTAGTCTTGATTTGATTTGTGAATGTCACTATTGGAAGTTAAATCATTCCTTCACAGACAGAATATAATAAATAAATCTATAATATATAAATATAATTATTATTTTTTATAGTTGAGAACAACTTTGCAGACTTTCCTCTGCTGAAGAACCGTAAAGGAATAGTGCAACGTTTTGGGAAATACATTTAGTTACTCTCTGAGAATTAGCTCGATACCGCTCTTAAGTCTGTATGCTAAACATAAAGCTGGTTAGCTTAGCTTAGCTTAGCTTAGCATTAAGACTGGAAGAAGGGGGAAATGGATACTTTTTAAGTCTACCAGCCTCTTTAAAGAATACAATTTAACATGTTAAATATCTAAATATCTTGTTTGTTTACTTCACACAAAAATCGAAGTATAAAAGAAGTATGTTGTGGTGTTATGGGAGGTTTGGTGCTATTGTCTTCACAGTGATGACATATCAGAGCTAGTAGAGACAGCGAATACGTGTTTTTCTCAAAATATCAAACAACTCATTTAATCATTTGTATACTTTTTAATGGTGGGCACACTGAATACTATTAACAGAAAACTGAATCGAGAGCTATTTTTTAAATCGATTGATGTAATGTATCACGGAACAAGACAAGGAGTCTGAAGCCATGCTAGCATGCTGATTTTTTACCTGGTCTAATGTTTATCGTGGTCCCCATCTTGGTTTAGCATGTTAGCATGCGGACATTTGCTAAAAATCAGAAAATAAAAAGCGGTTGAGGCTGATGGATAATGTAATTTGTTTTGTAGGTATTTCATCATAAACCAAAGTATTGGATAAAATAGAAAAATGTGAACCTGATGATGGTGTTAGATAAAAAGTCAGAGGATTATCAGAGTTATAACAATTCATCCTCAGGTGCAATAAAGGTCTGTGCCAAATCACAGTGAAAATAGTAATTAGTTATGGCCCTAATGACTCACATACTGTTATTTCTGAAATAAACTCTACCATTTTCATACAGCACCACCTTAACGCTGGATATCATTTCCTTTGCACTTTAAAGATGGATGTTTGCCAGCTTGTAAAGACGAGAGTCAACGATAGTCTCAATTATTTGTCATTTTTATAGCGAGTCAGCTCTTCAGTCTCAGTCCTTACATTTCCCTCTATTTGTAATTTCTTATGCATCTTTTCTCTCCCTCGATGTCCCACTCAACTCTGACTCACCCTTCGCTCCCACCCCAGAGATTGAAGGCCCCCGGCAGATGGAGGTGAAGGACGTGACGGACTCCTCCGCCCTGGTTGGCTGGTCTCAGCCGGTGGCTCCCACAGACAGACTCACCATGTTTTACGTGCCCAGCTCCGACCCCTCGGAGGAAACCAGAGTGGAGATTTCACCCCCGGACAAGCAGCACAGCCTCGGGGGTCTGAAGCCGGACACTGAGTACAAGGTGTCGCTCGTCTCCAGGAGAGGAAAGCTTGACAGTGACCCTGCCATCGCCACGTTCACTACAGGTAGGCTTGTGATGGCTTATTTATATTCAATTACTTTATAGCTGCAATTGTATACATGGTTTGCATGACAAACATAATGCAAGGTCAAAATGTTGTGGTGAATACAGAAGAATTTTATGTTTTTCTCATTGTCAACAAATCCCAGGAAAAGACCAAAACTGTGTATCAAGGCCTGATATATCTTGTCCCTCTGTGTATTAGAGCTCCATTATTGTCCAAAATCTATTAAAAGCACTTCAATGAGCCACTTTGTTGCACTGGGTCACATGTTCCTTCATTATAATCACACACATTGTGGTTCATTTTGACTCAGTAGACCGTCATAGACCGTCGTGCTGCCACGATTACTCACTAGAGCTCCAAATGTGGATTAATCCGCTGCTGAAAATAGTCCCCAACAAATGCACTATTTCCTCTTTTTTGAGTGACATTTGATTTAAAAACTATGGGGCTCAGCTGTTTTAGTTAAACTACTGATCTTTTTAAACAAAATTATTATCACAGAGATTTACTACTTCGGTTTGGAACCAATGGGTTTTTAATTCTTTATGAAATAGGACAAAATATAGAATAGCACCAGCCTTGTATTTTAATTCTATGTAAACACTATGTGAAACCATGCTGTATTGCAGAAAATACTAGTGTGGATATATTTTGCAGTATTCATATTTATTTTGAGATATTTTGGTATATCTCAAATTGTTATTATTTATATAATTTTTAGTTTTATCAGTCGTTTTTTCATTCCACACATGTTCTGTTTTATTTCTGGCTTGCCTGTCATCTGTGAAGCCCTTTGAACTGTACTCAGCTGTGAAAGGCTCTACACAACTAAAGTTTGATTGATTGATTGATTGATTGATTGATTGATTGATTGATATGCATACAGCTGTTTGCATACTCCAAACTAGAGTGGCCCAATTTCCAACAATAGGCAAAATAATAGATTAAATGTCTGTGTGACTCATTTGTGAGCAGAAGAATGATCATGAATGTATTTACCTTCGTTAGCCCTGGACGCCCCCGTGGACCTGCAGCCTGTGTCCCAGACGGACGGCAGCATCACTCTGGAGTGGATCAACAGTCAAGCTGATGTTGGCAACTATCTGGTGAAATACAGTCCCATCTCCGGGGCGACTCACGGTGAGGAACTGTTCCCACGAGGACCAGGAGTCACCACAAAAGCTACTATCACAGGTAAGGCTCGAGCGTATATTAAGTACGAGCACACACGACTCGCGGTAGTCGTACCACGTGGTCATTTCCCCTCTATCCCTGTGTGTTGCAGGGCTAAAGCCGGGGACAGAGTATGGGATCGGTGTGACTGCCGTGAAGAACGAGAGAGAGAGCCTCCCTGCTACCACGAACGCCGCGACTGGTGAGAGACGCTGCCCCGAGCAGCTGTCCAAACAGCCGTCCCTCGCACCCCTTCATAGACACACAGGCGGACATGTTTGTTGATACAAATTGGGGCACAAAATGTGATTCACGATTTATGATTTTGTGTTGAGCATGCAACAGAAGTGAGCCACTTTTACACACTTTAACATTTTCCCCTTTTTGTCAGATATCGATCCTCCCAGAGATTTGGAGGAAAAAGAGTCCACAGAGAATTCCCTCACCTTGAAGTGGCGGAAACCCCGGGCCAAGGTCGGCGCCTACAGGCTGGTGTACGTCGCCAGGGATGGCCAGGTCGGGGAGGTGGAGATCCCGCCCGCAGCGAATAGCTACGTCTTGTCCAACCTGACCCCCGGAATGGGCTACACAATCTCTCTGGCTGCAGAGAGGGGCCTCAAGAGGAGCACGCCTGTCACCTTATCTGCATCCACAGGTGGGTGGGGAAATATTTCACCGCAATATAATCTTGGAAATAATAACACGTGCCTTGCAAAGGAGAATGAGAACACATATGTCGTGAAAAATATGCTGTTAAAATTGGTATAGAGTTGGTATATTATAAATGGATGAACACCAGAGATTTGAAGACTTTGCTGCCAACGAACACCAAGGAAATGAGATGCACTTACGCCTAAATGATGCTTTCTTGATTTGTGCCTTTTTGTTTTTTCTTGTAGCCTCTTTCACATTTTATTTAGCTGACTCAGACGACCGTGAGCTAACGACTCCCACAGGCTCGGAGGACAATGTCATTAGCTTTGCGTATTTAGAGCCCTCCGACTCTCCGTTCTCAGTCGGAACGGAGCCTGAGGATGAGGTCGGGGAGCTGACAATCTCGGGCGTCACGCCTGATGGAGTTGACCTCACGTGGAAACTAAAGGCTCACAGCGTCTATGATAGTTTGACGGTAGAATATAAAGACACTCAGCGATTATGGGATGCGAGAGAGGCCCAACTTCCTGGAGATGCCACTGGCTCTAGAATCCAGGGCCTGAATGCATCGACAGAATATCAAATAAAACTTTATGGAATTACCAGTAGCCAGAGATCTGCGCTACTTGAAGCGGTTGCAGTCACAGGTATAAGCTTCTCTTTTAGTTTATTAGGGAATACTTTGTCCCATTTTCTTTGTTTATTTTGCATCGAAGACAAATAGTTGTTTAGCGGTATGATTTGCATGCTGGTATTTTACTCATTGTGATCATACCTTTTGGCATGACAGAATGAAGGCAAACATAACAGACAAAACTCATGTGACCTCATCCCACCAGTCATCTCACGAGGCTTCAGTACTGCGGCAGAATGTTGCTTCCCAAAATTCAAATACAAGAAGAAATCTACAGTTTGATTTCCTCCTGCATTTGACATTTTTGCTCTCTGAAAGCTAATTCCATCTGCATCCTTCATTGTCCCCATTTACACAATCAAATGATTCTCCAGCAGTCGGAGAAAATTACAACATACGTCACTCGCATGACTGAGAACAGCTCTTTAGAACAGCAGGCTGTGCATGGCTTCACCATCTATTTGAAGACAACTGTGTACTTCCACTCTGGTGGACTACTCAAAAGGCTTCAAAGATTAATGGCGCCGCCTAAAGTGCCATTAATGCCCTCGCTGCCGCTTGATGATAGAGCCCGCAGTCCTGGAAAAAGTGGGATAATAAGAGACGAGAAAATAAGAGAATAAGGTTATCGAGGACAGAATTATTTAAATTGAACTGTACAGTATGTTTTTTCTTTATTTTAACCCAGTTTCTTCTTCACAGGTTCGTTTTTTCAGTCATCAACAGATCTAGTGACAAATGCATTCATTAACCTGCTTTTATTCACTGTAGCACCCAAGCCTACCTCTCCAGATGTTCTTATGCTGAGCATCAAAGATGCCCCGACAACTGCTCTGGATACTGGAGCAGCTCAGAGCCCAGATCCCCTCCGTCCTCTAAACACTCCTGATACTGGTGTGATGAGCTCCGGTGCCGAGCCTGAAGGCTCGAGCCCGGGCATGTTGGGGGACCTCACGGTCCACGTCACATCCACCAGTGTGAGCCTGGCTTGGTCGGCGCCTGACGAGGCGTTCGATAGCTTTTTGGTGGAGCTCAATGCTCCAGCGTCAGGGTCACAAGCTCATGTGACCACACTACCAGGAAGTGTGAGAAACACTGAAATAGAGGGTTTGTCCCCCTCCACACAATATGATATCACATTGCAAGGGCTGGTGGAAGGGAAGCGATCTTTACCTCTCAAAGTTTTTGCTACTACAGGTACATGGAGCAAATATTTTCTTTTTTTTTAATAGGCATTCATCACAACCCATCATTATCACATCCATTTACTTTGTATCCTCTAAATATTTCAGGATGGCTGCAATCCTCTTTCATTTCATATGTTCCTTTGCTTTTCCTCTTATCATTTGATCAAATTGATGTAAGTCTCAATGTTATTAATAACATTAATATTATTTTTTTCCATTCAAAATATTATGACTTTTTCTCATAAATTTTCAGGTGAATTGACGAAATATTAAGCCATTTTTTTTCTTCAATATTATGACATTTATTTGGTACTTTTTCTGGTACTTTTTTTCCAGAATAGTTATTTAAACTTTAATCCTGAATTCTGAGATCATTTTTTCCCCTCACGGTGGCCCAACTTCTCAGTCATACTTATTGTGAGATGAATATTGTGAAAAGTTATGTGAGAGTCATTTTTTACAGTCCATCTTGCCAGTCAGTTGACCCCCACTCTGATCTGTCTATCTACCAGACCAGCTGAAGCCCATGGTGGTGAACCTCACCACCTCTGACATTACATGGGACGGCTTCACAGCGTCCTGGAGCCCCACCGGTGGGGAGTTTGACAGCTTTGTCATTGAGATAACAAACTTGGAGAATTTCGCGGAGAGCCAGAACCTCAGTCTGTCCGGAGACGCTTTCAGCCTGGGCCTCTCCAGGCTGAACCCCAACACCAGCTACATGGTTGGCCTGTTTGGGATGTATCAGGGCTCCTTCCTTGAACCCGTGTACACTGAAGTCACCACAGGTACCTGCAACTCGCAGCGTTGCAGCGTTTCTTTGTTTTTTTTGGCCTCTAACTCTTTTAACTTTCCTTCCCTTTTTTGATTTTTAACTTTCCATTTCAGTCGGTGTCTGTGAAGCATACACAGACACTAGAACCTCTGTTTCCCCCGCCCCTCACTCACACTCACAGTGGAGCGTCCACACTTCGCTGCATGAACCGAGAACGACATAATAACCTCATTTCTGTTTTGTCATCACTGTCCAACTTAACCGACATGCCATGATCCATCCTTTACCCTCCAGCCACTGTTTCTGTCCAGCTGAGAGAGGGCAGGGTGATGGGGACTCGTGCCCCATCACTGAACGAAGCAAACGCCCCTCAAATGTTCACCCTTGCCCCCGAACCGCTCCCTCCATCCCAGTTACTGAAGTGCATGAAGCCTCCTCCCCCTCCCCTTCCCCCTCCCCCTCTACCATCCCCTTGCATCGTGGTTGAGGTTTGACGCTGATGTGCTGCAATGATTGCAAAAGCAAAACCAATAACTTTCACCCACTTTCACGCCCGTCGCACCGCGACAGCGTGACCATCTCATTTCATCCCATCAACACTCATTCAGTGTGTAATTGATTAACCTTGAGGGATCATTTGCTCATGGATGTGCCCACACGTGTGAGGTTCTTTGTGACATTTGAGCTCTGCTAGTTTGTGTGAGATCAGTTTGACGATTCAGAACCTTTAAAGTAAATATCCTCGTTTCCTTTTGAACTACTAGGTGGCAAATGATTAAATCTTCTTGTCGTTGTCAAGGTAAAAAGCTAATAATATGATCTGAGGTTTGCAGTAACAGCCACCTTGTTTTACATCTGAATGACGCCTAATTTATCTGCTGCATGTTTGCAAGCAACTGACTTTGTCATCGCATGTAGAAAATATGTTTTTATGACTTTCTTTGTCCTATTCTGCTTTGAATCGCTCTGGTGCAACAGTTTGCAGAATTTATCACGGATCAACTGCATGATCAGATCTCCCTCCGCATGCATGAAAGAGATATTTTATACGATTATATTTCTTTCTTCGCCACATTTTCACGCTAAAATAAACACTTGCAGGCGAGTATTCTTCAGCTATTTTCACCTTTTGTTAAATTTTTTTTTTTTTTTTAATAGCAATAGGCATAATTTGTTTAAAAGTCAAGCTGCCAAGTAAAACTTTATGCAAAAATATATGCATGTATTTAATCTTTGAAACTACTCAGACTATCAGGAATTGCAAGTGGGTGGTGGTGAGTGTCCTGTCACATATATAAATGTGATAAATCAAACCAATGAGCTACCAGTAATTTAGTACCTCTGTCAGTATGTGTTCTGCAAAATGTTTTTCTTTAATGAAAATCTAATAATGATTTCTCTCTTTAGTGAATCAACCAGTGGTTGGCAAACTATATATCTCAAACTTAACGTCAGAGAGCTTTTCAATCTCCTGGAACAGCACTGAAGGAGAATTTGATGGTTTTATCCTGGAGATAATTGATTCCGATTGGCTGACGGAGCAAAAGGAATATAACATATCCCACAGTGTAACGTCCCACGAAGTAACAGGGCTCAGGCCCAGCATTGACTATATAGCCTACTTCTATGGGACGTACAAGGGATCCCGAACAAGTGCTGTCAGTATTGTTGCATCAACAGGTATTTTGATTTTGTGTATTCCAAAGAATAGGGTTATCTATTATTCGATTTGTTATCTGCACTGTAGAGCTGGCTCGGGCCTGTATGCATAGAGACAAATACATGCTTTCTATGTCAATAAATGAACGTATTTTATATTTTTCTCTCCCCCTTGTAGCCGAAGAGCCTGATTTGTCCAGGCTAGTTGTTTCTAACATTACCTCAGACAGATTTTATCTGTCGTGGCGGACAGGAGAGAAGGCGTTTGATAACTTTATAGTAGAAGTCAGAGAGTCTGCTTTGCCCTCTCAGGCAATGGGGCGCTCTCTGGCAGGAGACGTGCGCTCCACGGTCATGGCCGGGCTCAAAGCGCGCACAAGCTACAACATAAAGCTGTACGCCAGCGCCGGTGGCCAGAACACACAGCCCCTGTTTGATGTAGCTACAACAGGTATCGCATCGCATTACATGCATTTTTTATTTATTTTTTGGCACTGCAACCACATTGTGATCTAACCAGCACAACATAACTAAAAAAAGCCGTGTTCTTTTTTCTGTTCAGAGGATGTCCCACAGTTGGGGCCCATAGCTGCTTCATCTGTGAGCCCACATAACCTCAGCTTGTCCTGGAGCGCTGTGTCAGGCCACTTTGATGGCTTTGTTCTTCGGGTCAGTGACCCCGAGCAGCAGTTTGATACGCTGGAGTTCAGACTGCCCGGTGAAGCCCGTAACTTTACCATCTCTAACCTGATGGATGCCACAGGCTATGATATTGAACTGTACGGTATCTCTCATGGGCGCCACACTCCCTCTGTGTTAGCCCACGCCGTCACAGGTACTACGTATTTTACTCATGTCTTCAACTCACATCTCTTGTAGTTGTCTGTAAAAAAAGTAGCTTTTGCGGAAATGGGTCTCTTGCTATCGGCTTAACATACCAGAATAATTCTCTTAATGCATTTCAAGCTTTAGACCCACGGATAACAAATATTATTTTAAGTCGCTATAAGAGCAAATTTGACATGCATCATAAGAACTTATTGTTTTTATATGGTTGCTATTGCATAATTAATTTGATTTATTAACCCCAAATATAATTAATATTCTGTTCTGTTAAGGAGCAAAATATGTTTTTAAAGGCTGTGACTAGTTTTCATATAATGTAGATTTATTTTATTTTGTGAATATTGGAAAATATGATATAGATGATGGAAGAAGTACTCAGAGCATTTACTTTAAGTAAAAGTAACAATAAATTGGTTATCCTGAATAAAAAAATGCACCTATGTAAAAGTACAAAGGTATTAGCATTAAATATACCAGTCAGCTAGTAAAGGATGGGTCATTTTAAGTACTTTATACACTGCTGGATAGCTTCACTTATAATGCCTGTACATTTTGTGTAAATATATTCTGAATCTGAAAAGTCACTAAAGCTGTCAAATACAAGCAGTGGAATAAAAAGCAAAAGTTTTGCAAATGTAGTGCAGTAGAAGTATAAAGAAGCAGAAAGTGGAAATACTCAAGTAAAGTGGAAAGTAGCTCAAGCTTGTACTTAAGTACAGTACTTGAGGAAATGTTCTTAGTTAATTTCCACCACTGGATACACTTTTCTTTTATAGTGCACCTGTAGAAATGTCACTAAAAGACATCAGGTGAGGGTTAGGGTTAAACGCTTAAAGTCCAAATTAAGATGCAGTTCCACTAATGGCCACTAGATGCCCGTGTTGATTTCAAAGGTGTAATTTTCGACATCATTTTAATACAAGATGTTTGTCTTCTCGTCTTGAGATGCACATCTTCTTATTGTCTCTGGTAGCGTCTTTGCCTTGTTGTAAATCACATCCTCGTTCTTTTTCACCCTGGCTTTGGTTTTGTGGCTCCAAATATTAAATCCAAGCTCAAAATGTGGCATTAGGAAGGAGAGGTTGCATCCATTTTCTACAGTCTTAAGTTTACAAAAGTCTATGATGCATGCAAAATTTGCCCTTTATGTGTTTTGGCCTTTAAATTTAGGGGATATTCAGACCAAATGTTCCCATCTTAAACTTATTTTTGCCTCCTGATAATCCTCACAAGAAGAACAGATTTTATGATATGCTTTTGCAATCTTTGCACACATTATCCCCCTGACGGAATCTTGTTCCCCCTCCCACAAACACACAAAAAAAACCCTCCTCCTCTCCAGCTCCTTTGCCAAAAGTGGAAAACTTGACCATTTCCAACAATACCCCCTACGGCTTCCGTGTGTCGTGGGCGGTGAAGCAGCAGCAGGAGGAATTAGCCCCCTCTAGTGGTGGCTTCAGCCATTTTCACATAGTGGTGACTGACTCTGGCTGGCTGCTGGAGCCTCAGGAGTTCACTGTGCCAGGGAACCAAAGTCACCTGGACATCTGGGGCCTCATCACCGGCATAGGCTATGAGGTCAGGCTGACCGGGGTGTCAGAGTCGGGGCTTCTCTCTCGGCCTCTGACTACAGTGGCTGTGACAGGTACCGCTCACAGAGCACCGCAAGGCCCCTCCTCTTACTAAAACGTGTCAACTACTGTACATATGGGATCGATGAACTGAAGTTTCACCATCACAACCTGGCTGGTCTATTATCAAAAAGCTTTGAAATTCGAAATGATTTAAAATAAGAAGATGTCATCCCACAAAGTTAGCTCGAGCGTCGATGACGTTTGCTCACCGCCATGTTTGGATGGTGAGGCTGCAGCTCGGCTCTGATACCTAACCCCAACTCTTTTCCAGAACGATCTCACTTTTTTCTTTCCTTTTAAGCATTTGCTTCGTCAGCGGGAGGACGAGACGTGAAGCTCCCGTCTGTTTCTTCTTGTACCTCCCAAAATATGAGCAAGCAATTTTGTTTGTTTTCATATTTTAAAATGTGTTTTCCTTCAGATTTCTGATCTGTCTTTTTTTTTATGATTTCTTTTAAAGTTACTCTCACCATGCTGCTACCTTTTTTTTTTTTTCTCCATGCTGGTTTATCAATCTGGCTTAAAGAAAAATTTCCAAAAGATCAGACGCAGGAAAACACTGATAAATCAACAAGACATTCTGAGCATGAAATGTCTGTTGATTTAACTTCTAATCTCATTTGTTTCATTGTCTTTGAATGCATTGAATGCCTCGAGGCTGGCCTCGGAGACGCATGGGGACCTCGTCTCTACCGGCATTTGACGAACTCCTTGGAGCCTTTGAAGGAATGTGACCCTGGTTAACTGGCGTAAATAAACATTTACAAAAGAAAAAGCATCTTGACTTTTTAATCCATCCAAGCCTCTGTTGCCCGTGTGCCGTGGTCCTAACTGATTTACACTAACGGGCGCCTGAGCATGTCAGATGCGGAGGTGGCTGGAACATAACCCCATCTGCCACCTGGAAACCTTTCTTGCCCGATTGCTGACTTCTTTCCGTACGTCTTCAGAAGTTCATGAATATTGCCGGGAAAAACGGCAAAAAAAAAACAACCACTTGCAACGTTATGTTTTCCTTCTCTAACCAGAGGCTGAGCCGGAGGTGGAACATCTCTTTGTCTCGGACGTCACGGCTGACGGTTTCCGTCTGTCGTGGACGGCTGACGAAGACTTGTTCGACCGATACGTGATCAAAATAAGAGACGGCAAAAGATTCGCTCACCCTCAAGAGTACAGCGTCCGTGGTGCTGAGCGAACTAAGGTTTTAACTGGACTCATGAGCGGCACCGAGTATGAAATCGAGCTTTATGGCGTCTCATTGGACCAACGCTCCCAACCTATTACTGGGGTTGCTCAGACAGGTATATAAATATATGTATATTAAAACAAACAGCAAAGTGTGCGGTTTTAAACTAACAACTAAACTTTTGTGTGTGACGTCTGCTGAGAACCCACTAATCATCTTTATCCCTCTGGTTTAGGCTTCACTCCATGTCTGACTTCTGTTGGAAATCTTTTCGGATCCTCCAAGTGTCTTGTACTCTTACGATGTTATTGGACATGTTTTCTTCACTTTAATTCACCTTTTTTGTTTTCCTGTGCATATCCATTTATATTTTACCAGCCCTGAGCACTCCAAGAGGACTTAGCTTCTCTGAAGTGACGGACTCCTCGGCTGTAGTTCACTGGTCCATGCCTCGCTCTCCGGTGGATAACTACCGCATCACCTATGTGGCCTTTGAAGGAGGTAGGAGGTCAATCAGTTATTGGGTTGCCACAGACGACTGCTGGTTTAAAGTTTATTTCCACATTTTTTATTTAGTTACATAGTTCAGCTGGAGTTGGATTTGCTAAATATGGTTTAGTTTAATCAAACTGAAATGTCACAATAACTATTGGCTTGAGTTCAATGACATTTTGTGTCGACATTCGTGATCCCCAGAGGATGAATCCTATTGACTTTGTTGATCCTCTGACTTTCCGCCACAATGAGGATGACGTTTTTTGTTTTTCTTGACAACTATTGGACAGATTACCGCGGAATTTAGTACAAGCATTCATATCAACCTCCTATTAATTGTAATAATAAGTCTAATAATTTAATTTGTATCTAGTCGCCAAAGGTCAAATGTGTCCCTACCAACCACAATACAAATATAAAGTACCAAAGAGCTACAATAGAGCTTAGCTATGGAGTGCACTTGCAGATAAATCATCAAATCTATTATGTTTAATGTACAATATGTGTTTAGTTTTTTTAGTTATATTTTACTCTGTGCTCCTCCACAGGAAGCCCACTGGTGATGACTGTGGATGGCGACGTGTTTGAGGCTTTGCTGCCCGACATGATCCCGGGCAAAATGTACCAAGTGACAGTGAGTGCTGTGAAGGGTCTTGAGGAAAGTGACCCCAGCACTGACACTGTAATCACAGGTTGGCTTTCTTCTTCCTCTTCTGTTACACCACTCTTCTGTCGCGTCAGTCCTCCCTGACTTGTACTGACGTTGGCGTCAGTTCCTAGAAAATTGAATTGTTCCCGTTTGTGTGTCCTCCAGCTCTGGACAGACCTCAGGGTCTGAGTGCAGCTAACGTCACCGATACCTCCGCCCTGTTGGTGTGGCAGCCGTCTGTGGCCACTGCTGATGGCTACGTCATTACTTACACCGCGGATTCAGGTGTGTTTCTGTTCTCTTCTCTTTTTTTCTATCTGTTATCTGCATGAGCCCTTAAAGTGGCACTCCTTAAGAGTTCAATCCTGGTTGATTTTGATTGGACCGATACTGACACGTAAACAGAAAGTAAGCAGGTTGAACCAAGAATATGTATGTACAGAACACATAAGTACAGTACGAGTATGGCAGTAGTATAGTAGTAGTTCACAAATGGAAACGTTTCTATTGGTCCCCTGTTTTTTAGTCCAAAGTGTGTGTGATTGACACATTTTGCATTACTTTGACAATGTGAACATTTGGTTGATTGATGTGTGTGTGTGTGTGTGTCGCCTTACAGTGTCCAATTTGGTAGAGCATGTTTCTGGGAACACGATGGAGTTTGAGATGGACTCCTTGGTTCCAGGAACCCACTACACAGTTGAAGTACATGCTCTGAAGGAAGCTCAGAAGAGTGACTCTGCTGTTACTGAATTCACCACCGGTAGGCTTATAGATATATATATATAGAAAGAGAGAGAGAGATTCTTGTGTATTTTAATTAATGATAAATCTACAGCGTGTTGTTGTATCTTTCAGATGTGGATCCTCCTCGTGATCTGACGGCTATAAACATTCAGACTGACAGTGCGACTCTCACGTGGAAACCTCCGCAGGCGGCTGTGACTGGTTACACACTCACCTTCTCCGCTGATGGTACAATCAGGGTACGTACCTGCGTTCAATCGCTGTTGGTTTTTTCTTGATTAAACCCAAAATTCCACAGACTGCGTCAATTCAACATCACTGACGATAATTTTCCAAAGCATGTCATCCAGTTTGGAATTTATTTTCTAATTTATGGCAGCCATTGTTCCTGGTTTACGCCATCAATGAATCACTATCAAATAAAAAACTTTTACTTTTTGGTGCATTCAAGGAAACTCAGACATCTGAGATCTGCTTTTGAATGCAAGACACTCAAAAAATTATTGTTTGTGTTCTAGGTCTAGGTATTCTAGGTATTCAGATCCTTTACTTAAGTAACAGTACTACTACCACACTGTGAAAATACTCCACTAGAGGTAAAAGACTTGCATTCAAAACTTTACTAAAGAGTTTAATTAGCTGAAGAAGTAGGAGGATTTTCTCACCACATTCAGCATCAACACATCTGGAGATACGTGGTTTTCACTGGACAGAAGGAGGATGAAAAACTGTTATCTGAGAGAAACTAAAGCTGTCAGACAAATGTAGCGAAGTAAAACGTAGAATATTCACCTCTGAGATGTAGTGGAGGAGAAGTATAAAGTATCATAAATGGAAATACTCAAGTAATGTACCTTGAATTTGTACTTGAGTAGAGATCTTGAGTAAATGTACTTAGTT
Organism: Ophiodon elongatus; assembly: GCA_016806645.1. Taxonomy (NCBI): domain Eukaryota; kingdom Metazoa; phylum Chordata; class Actinopteri; order Perciformes; family Hexagrammidae; genus Ophiodon; species Ophiodon elongatus. Next base: position 354,955 of record JACSYO010001250.1, on the reverse strand, counting down.
ACATTCCACCAGTGTTATTATTATTATTATTATTATTATTAATAATAATAATAATAATAATAACAAATACATAAACAAAAGCAGACAATATTAGTAGTTTTTCATACCAAAGTGAAATTGATATGAACCACTAGGTACAAAAAGTGCACATGTAGTCGTTGTATGTCCAGTGTGATTTTGCTCTTTGTAAATACCCTGCTGTCTCTGATACATATGCGTGTGCACGGATTCAGGAAGTGGTGCTCAGCCCGACAGCGTCCTCTTACAGCATGGCTCCTCTGACCGGCTCCACAGAGTACAACGTGAAACTCCAGGCCATCGCTGGAACCCAGAGGAGTCGCCACGTGACCACCGTCTTCACTACTAGTAAGGATGAAAACACATGCAAGCACACAACCTTTTTTAAAATGATTTCATTATTATTATTTATGTGTATCACATAAAAAAGCGGAGTTCACTTCAAAAGAGCTGGTGATTTGTCTCGCAGCAGTCCCGATGCACGATAGAAATATTATACTTCTTCTAATGCATATCCCTTTCCTTTGATGTGAAACTCCACCTGTGCTCATTTTTCCTTCTGCCTGAGCTGCTCGTGATGGAAAAGCCTTTTTTTCCTTTCTTTACTTTACTTCCCAAGGTCCTCGCTGTGTACTGTTTTGGAGATAAAGCAGCCGAGGTCTCTGAGATGATGACTTTTTAACGTGTGCTTCTAGTTGGCCAGTTGTACAGACGCCCTAAGGACTGCGCTCAGATCTTATTGAATGGAGAGACGAGCTCTGGTCTCTACACCGTCTACGTGGGCGGAGAGGAGAGCCAGCCCATCCAGGTCTACTGTGACATGACCACTGATGGCGGAGGATGGATGGTGAGTGACTCAACCCGCTGGAATCTGATTTTTAAATTGAAACCATAAATCACATTTAATAGGTTCACGATGGCACCGCCCGTCTTCTCTGACGATGCACCGTAACCACGGCGACCTCGGTCGTGCTTGTCATGATTATTGTGGCTGTTGTGACACTCTTTGCTCTCCAGGTTTTCCTCAAACGTCAGAATGGAAAGTTGGAATTCTATAGGAATTGGAAGAACTACACCGCTGGTTTCGGTAACATGAATGATGAGTTCTGGCTGGGTAAGAGCTCTTATTATTCACCTCTCTTTCTCTTTTCCTACCTCAGCCCCTCTGCCAACTCACACATATGTTACATTATTACAGGTCTCTCCAACCTCCATAAAATCACAAATTCTGGCCACTATGAGCTGCGAGTGGACATGAGGGACAACGGGGAATCGGTCTACGCTCAGTACGACAAGGTCACGATTGCAGAGCCAAAAACGCGCTATAAAATCTACATCGGGGCGTATAGTGGAACAGCAGGTAGGCTTCACTTTAAAGGATCCGGTTGACCTTTTTGGGGCCTTCTTGTTTAAGGTGGCAATCCTTAACATTTCGGTCCTGGTTGATTTGACGACTCCCATTTTACTAAGCAATATCCTTTGTTGCATCTTTATTTAGTCTGGAATGGTGATAGAAATAGGCTTACTTACCTGGATTCCTATTCCTTAGCTTCCTACCTTTCAAAGGAGACCATAAATATGTATATAAGCCTTGTGGTCGAGGAGCTATGCCTCATTAATTTTGGGTGTGTAAGTTTAGGCATGTTTTCTTAAAGCTACAGGATGTGTGTTATTGAGCTTTCGTAGGTGGATTTTGTTACTTTTGGACAGAGACAGGATAGCTGTTTATGCTAAGCTAAGCTAATTGTGTCCTGGCTTTAGCTTTATACTAAACGCACGTTAAGAAAAGCCGCTATGACACTACTTATTCATCTAAATAGGACTGTCTTCTATTGAATAAGCTCACCCGTTGGCATGAGCTGTGTTTTTCTGAGCTCTACTCTTAAATATTTCCACCAGGCGACTCCATGACGTACCACCAGGGTCGACCCTTCTCCACCTTCGACAACGACAACGATATTGCTGTCACCAACTGCGCCTTGTCGTACAAAGGTGCCTTTTGGTATAAAAACTGTCATCGTGTCAACCTCATGGGAAAATATGGTGACAACAGTCACAGTAAGGTACGTACATTTACATAAGGCCTTAGATTATCCTTTTTTTATATCGTTCAGGGAAGGGATGATATTTTAATCCAACATGTCTGACGTCCATTCATCTGTTTACATCTCATCTTTGGTGTTGAAAAGAAACACATCTTTCTGGGAGAATTCTCTCCATGTCTGTGTCTTGTTGGCCGTACCGTTTAAGGAAAGACGACTGACGTTTTTTAGATGTCTCACGATTTCTACTCTGTATTTTTTTGTTTGCAGGGGATCAACTGGTTCCACTGGAAGGGCCACGAACACTCAATTGAATTTGCAGAGATGAAGATTAGGCCGGCCAATTTCAGAAATTTTGAGAGCAGAAAAAAGCGTTCGTAGACTCGCGAACCCCCCCCATCCTCGTCTACACCTCATCTCCACCCCCCCCACCCAACCCCACCCTCTCTCTCTCTCTCTCTATCTCTCTCTCTCTCTCTCTCTCTCGCTTCGACGGCGGTCATGACCTTCCGTGTTCCCTCACATCATTCTGTAAAATACACACAAAACAAAAGACAATCACGCTGAATGTAATTCTAAAATATGGAATGAACACGGTAACATTCACACCAAAGAAACAAGCCGTTTTTGTGTAGCCGTCCCTATTTGGCACTGTTGCGTACGTGTGATTCTACATTTGAAAGCAGCGATGAGTTTGATGAGTGTAAATAGACATACAGTACATGTGTTATTGGGACCAAACATCTGTTATCATGTGAGGAATTCATTGTAAAATTGTGTAGATGGATCCACTGAATTAGTAACATGTCAAGGGCACATAGTCAGAAGGCGTCACATCCCCTAAAATAAAGGAAAGTTAATTCAATGTTCACTGTACAACCAAGAGACCATTTGAATTCATATTTAAATTTTGATTTACTTATTTTGATAGAAAGATGCTCTGTAACCTTCAACACAAATAAAAATATTAATTTGATAAAAGTGTGTGTGAGCTCTTTAAAAAAATAAAAGTAAGTAGATGTTTAAATGATTTCCACCATGCCACTAGATGGCAGTGTTTACTCTATGCAAAACTGTAAGATGTACTTTATTTGGTTGTTGAGCTACTTAGGATGATATTTTACAAAGCTATCAAAGATATGAATTATTTATGGACTTAAAAAGAATTTCATTCAGTATTTAGTTTTAAAAATACCTCAATTTAATTAGCAAAACAAAAAATATGTTATTATTCTTTAATAGGTTAATCCATCCATCCATTTTTTGCTGCTTGTCTGGGTCCAGGTCATGTTATATGAAGTTTGGAAATACAGACAAAAAATGTGGCATAAATGTCAATTAATTCATGTTGTTATTGGCCTTATTGGCCCTGTTTTATTTTGTCATTCTATGACGTGTGAAAGTAAAAATGTGGTATGTGGCATTGAAAAGTCTACATTTTAGTTTGTTTAACTCTGCAGAAACCCTTTCATTAGTTGTTTGATATCAGAAAACCTTCTCCAGTTCAAATAAAAATTCAATTTCAGTAAATTTTACAGCAGGAGTGGGGCTTTTTAATCTCAAACAAGAAACTTTAAAACTCTTAATATTGACTTTGCTTTCTTGGGACTTTTATGAACAAGCATAAAACCAGGCCTTGGTTTGAAAGTGCTCTTTGATAAAACCTATTAGGCATCCACTTTGAGTGCAGCCTCATATTTATGTAAAGGATCTATTCCATGGTTCCAAAGTTTCGGTTCAGTGTTATCTTTCTTTCTGTAGCCCTTTGGAGCCTTTTTGTGCAAGCAGCACAAGGTTTACAAAATCAATATCTTTGCTCTGCACTTCATCAAATCCATAGTTTAGCTTCCAGGTCTGAAGCCATCCCCGATAACGAGGGGAGACTTTGGTGTCGGAAGACCTCCCAACTTCTTGGAACTAACACGAGTGCTTAAATGAGAGGTGATTGAATTATAAATGACCGATCTGCATGTCCTACTTCTCTCCTACCGCACGCAGTATCGGTTCTTTCCAGTCTTTCACCATCCTGCAGGCGATCTGGTGATCAGGCCTCATTGATCCTTCATGTTGCTCTGCAGCCCGCTCAGTGTCCCCTCTGCACCCTTCTAGTGCTGTGTGTTTGTTTTGAAGCCCACTTTAATGGGTACACTTTGGCCTCGTCCTGCATCCGATCTTCCTAGAGGTAAATCAGACGCTGACTGAACATTTGGTCCGGTCGAGATCACAGCACGAAGTTTCTGAGTATATTCGTGCTGTTCAGAGAGAAGCCTGACACTCAGCTGTCGAGGGTCTAGTGTGTTGGAACATTTAGTTCGAATTTGACTATGAGGAATTAAGAGATACTAGATGTCGGCTGGCACGGAGCTGGGACTTTTCCATATGAAGTTGAGGATTTAGAAATAACTTTTGACCTGGATTTCTACGTATGCAAATTGCTGAGCTCAAATTTCATTCCGAGATGTTTCTAAATAGGGACTTAGAGGTCATGACTCGAGTGCCTTTGTAATAAAGCACCAAAGAGTAACTGTATGATCTTACCCCTCAATGTTTAGGAGGAGATTAGATTATACAATTGTCTGGCGCTTGTGTTTGTCAAAATCAGCAGCACCATATTTCCCATGACCCCGATTACTTCCTGTCGCCAGGGAGACAGATAAGAGCCGATAACGGCCCCTGTTCAGAGACAAAATGTATTTTGATGGTTTGTCTTGGTGAAATACCCCCAAAATCCAGCAGATTTTTTTTTGAAAGCTAACCAAGGAAATAGCTTTTAGATTGCTATTGTTTCTAGTGGCGTGGCTCCAGAGATGGCGATGTCTGCCTATTGGTCGTTTGGTCCAGACCGAAATATCTCACCACCTACAGGATGGACTGCAATCCCATTTTTGTGTGCAGTCATTCATGGTGCCCAGACAATGAATCCCAAAGACGTTGGTGATCCTCTGGATTTCTTTTCCTGGAGCACCACCATAAGGTTCACATTTGTTGTTTCTGAGAGAAATAGCCCGCCAACTGTTGGATGGATTATTGGGAAATTTGGTACGACATTCGTGGTCCCCAGAGGGTGAATTGCAACAGCTTTTGGTGGTCAGATGGAAACTACTTTTGTCTAATTTGGTTTGTGACAAAATAACAAAATACCTGCAAATGATAAATAATGAAATTCACGATTAATTTATTGTTCACAATGAAATGTAAGTTGTAGCCCCTTCACACAACACACACACACACACACACACACACACACACACACACACACACACACACACACGATATGATTATTTTTAAAAATAATATGATATGAGTATTTTTTTAATCGTAGTGCAAAAAGAAATAGGCTAATTTATAAAGTCTATGCTTGTGTTTGCATTTAGCTCAAAGCCTAAAGGTGCCTCAAAAGAATTGAATTAATCTACACTATAAAGTGTAGCTAACCGTAGAAACCTGCTCTACAGCTGCGTCCTATAGGGTAATGTATACATGCCAGGTACGGCTGCAGTTCAACAAGGACCTGCCTCAATACATGTGAACCAAAATTAGCCAACAGTTCTCAGAACTGTCACGGTGTTGCTACACATTGTGATACTCTTAGTGTTTGCACAGTGTTATATCATTGTTTGCTCAAAGAGCTGCCTCAAATTTGCACAGCCAACTCTCTCCTGCTGATGATTATTCTCTATGCTGAGTGAGTTCCTCATGCGTATGCTGTAGATTGAGGATGACTGTGGCATTGTATTTAAGCCTGATATGATATGAATAATTTAAATGACTGCTTTTTGACTGCTTTAAAATCTAGGTCGTGGTACTTTTCATTGTCATCCCTAAAATAATATGGAAGAAGAACTTTCACAAGATTTTAAGATTTTATATTGCTAAAGAAAAACATATAGACAAGAAGGTTGCATACTCAACATACATGCTCAATGCAACATAAACGGTAGACAATGCACACAGAGTATATAACTAAAAATTATAGGGGCATTGATTACTACTGCTTGTACTATAAGCTGCATTCAACAGCAGCAATGGAATATAAATACAGTGTAATTACTGTGTAATAACTAATACAGCATTGTTTTGTAATGGAAATCCCACAAAAAGTCTAATTTGTTAGAACCATCACATTGGGTCAATTGGTTCCAGTGACTTTGCAGAATTAGATGATTACTAATACAAAATAAAAATTAACTAATAAACTATGATGTATTATTATTTACTTTTGTAAAAGATTTACTGTTACTACTGTTTATTACTGCCTGAGTTTGGTGGCAGTTATTGAGCAATCATGGGTAAAATGGCCCGACATACCTTTTTAATTCTTCTTCTTCTTCAGTTTGTTTTATTAGCAACAGGTCTCTAAAGACTATAGGTGTATGTAGGAATAGTTCATGTTAAAGGGTCATAAAAAAATAACCTATTATAGGCTAATACTAATAAAAAGTACAATCTTGGCTTTCAAAATGTAGTGGAGTAAAGGTATAAAGGTGGAAAATTCTCAAGTAAAGTACAAATACCTCAAAATGTATCGTTAAGTATCGTACACAAGTAATTTACTTGAAATGGGAAATTGCACATTATTTAAAATGCAATTAAATTAAATAGCAATCGAAGCAGCAATTTCACTCAAAACCCCGAATGTCAACCTCACGATGGTGCAAGAGGAAAAGTCAGGGAGTTAATAAAAGTCAGTAGGAGTTATCCTCTGGGCATCAGCAATGTCTGCAGAGAATTCCATGGCAATCAATCAAATAGTTGTTGAGACGTTTCGGTCTGGAGCCATGCTGCTAGCATGCATAAACAACCCTCTTAGAGTACATAACTTTCAAAAAAATGGTAGAAAACCAATAACTTTCAACTTTTTTGACACCAGACAGGGTGTAAAATCGATATTACTCCATTAATCCATAAGTTGATTATGATGCAATGTCTTCTTTTCCCCGTGAAATGATGCACAGCTCATTTTGCGTATGATCCTGCGGAGTCACATACATTCACACGAGGGATTGTGGTAAACTATATCCCATTATATAGTCATTAATCACTGTGATCGTCTCTTGACATCTGTGGGCTTCAACAATGGGTGCAGCCAAGCGGCGTGTCATCAAAATTAAAGCGTGAAAAATTAGAGAGGGTTAGTGACCTCCCATGTACATGCATACAACATGCATTTAGGGGGTTTATGATCTATTAAGATGGCGAGTAATCTCCTCTAATGGATCCCTATTTCATAAAGAGCTCATTTAGTTAATCACCGAGGATTTGATCAAAATGTATAGATTTGATGCTATTGTCCACTTCAGAAAAGCAGAGCAATTACATGAAAAGCCCCGAGGCCAGATGTCTGATCTCCGATTAAGAGCCAAGAAAGCAGAGTCGACATCTATTATAGTAAATTATTTGAGTGTCGAAGCTAGTTTTGATCCCTTTTGTTCTCTAAACAGTAGCTTTTCTCCTTTTCAGCCCAAATGAAGTGATCTTGTAATCCCTCACATGGCAGCGCATGTTCATTCCTCCTTATAGCTCTACATTGAGAGCATTAAGGCGAAATGCATTTCATTACATCGCTGCAGATGTACGTCGAGTTGGACCTGAGCCTAAGAGGATTGTATGTTGTATGCATGTTGAACCTCACATATGACCGGCTCAAGCTGCTTTATTGCAGTCCTATATGCTACAGAGATCACAACCCCAATTTCTTTACCTCATCAACTTGCCATCTGGGCTTTCGGGGCATTTTGGGTCCAAAGCTCCTTACAGAAAATGCTAACAAATTCCATCAGCCTATACATTTGTGAACGTATAGTAAAAAGTCTTCTATGTGCATAGATTTGTGAGGGGTAATCCTGATTAAAGAGCTTGTAACGAAAAGACATGTTGTACTTTGCTTTATTGCATTTTTTAAATAGACTTGATGTCTAAAAATGTCTTTACTTTTGCATTTAGTTCTTTTTTTCTTTTTTTATCAACTACTTCCTTTAAAAGTATAGTTTGACATTTTGGTAAAAAGAAATGCTCCTTAGCTTTCTTGCCGAGAGTTTGATGATTTGAAGATCTAATGTCTGTATGTTAAATAAGAAGTTACAGACAGTTAGCTTAGCTTAGCATAGAGACATTCTTTCAAAGGTAAAAAGAATTGACCATTTCTTGGCTGCAGCAGTGACCAAAATCACAAATTGGCGTTTTTTACAATTTGTTTTTGCACGGATTAAACAAACAACACACAACATGTTAATAAGTGAGATTTAAAGGTGCTGGTAGATGGATGTTATGTGACATTTGGACCGAGCCAGGAGAGCTGTTTGCCCCTTTGTCGCCAGTCTTTACGCTAAGCTACAAACATGAGAGTTGTATTGTGTTTGTAATCCTCTGAGAGAAAGTGAATAACCGTAGATCCCAAAATGTTACACCATTCCTTTTAAATTTAAACCCTTCAAATTGCGCTCACATTCAAGGAGGATGATCCATCATGCCGTGTTTGTGTGCTCCCGTGGATTTGTGTGCCCACAGCTGTATTGTTTATGTGTTTTGCGTAAAACATTTCAAATCGCTTCGGGAAATCCTCTCATGATATCCGTTGTACCTGCTCATATCCCCACCCTCATTTCATGATTGTTTTAGCTCTGCAGCAGCGAACGTGACATAACATGCCGGCTCAGAACAGGAGCACACATGGGCTCGGTGATGGGGATTACGGCTCATTCTTCAGAGCGCTCGGTTTATTTTAGGGTCCGACTGGATGAAACAGGATTAGCATCACAATGAATCCCCTGGCATTCAAACCCAGAGGTCAGCTCCTCCGTGAACTTTGACATTTGAAATGTCCATAAATCCCCATCTGTGTTGTGATAGCTAAACATAGATTTGATCAGCTGTCATTCCAGTGAGGTGTCCGCTTTTGATAAGTGCTGTGTTAGAGGGTCCGTCCAGTGGTGACAGGTTTCGTCTTCCAGTGCGTTTTAACCGCATTCTCTTGCTTTTCTTTGGTTTCTGGTCCTCGGTCGGTTAATCGGTCCTTAAGGTTCTTTTTCTTTGCGATGTTCAGCAGGTGAGGTAGTGAACAGAGAACAAGATGCTATTTGTAGCTTGTAACCACCGATCTCCGTCTCTGTCGGACCTGGACATCTATATCAAATACATAACAAAAAGTTCTAATAATAATATGATAACTTTATTTACTGAATAGAGTACAACACACTACAAACACTAAATGATACACAAATGATGAGACTACTAGAACATAATTTAAGTAAAAAATGTATTAAACATACCAATAAAAATCATAATAATTAGTTTGTTTGTGTAATTATTCACAAAGTGGAATAAATTTCAGTTTCGAACACAAAAGGTAAAAGTCCTAAAGTTTATTGGATTGACTTGTGGTTCAGGCTGTAGTAAAGAGAGCGACAGTAATCCAGACGAGAGGAACACAAGCCTGGACAAATCTGGGAAAATGATTTTGAATTTAGTCATCATCCTCAGCTGATGGAAACATAAATACCCTGAACGAGATTTCAATCAGACTCCTTTTATATCGGATGAGGGACTAGCTTGGGTTTACTGAGGAACTGTAGAGAAACAAGGGGCACACAGAAGAACATCAGATCTTTCATTTAGTTACAGAAAATTCATATTTCACATAACTCGGAACAAGTCGGAAATTAAAATAGATTGGAGAATGGAGTCGACAGAACTCAGTAAATCATTGATCACTAACTAACTCCTTGAGATTCATTTTTTTTAAGTTATTCCAACTTAAAATGAATAAATAAAGCACTTTCCTGTTGCACAAACCTTAATGAACCTGCCTACTGAAGTTCAAGAGTCTGCAGTAACTCTCTACTACTAGTTAAAATGTATTAAATCAAAATAGACTAAATGCCTTCATATCTGCAAAGCCACAAATTGCTCGTCCTAAAATCTTTGATTAGAAAACGGCTTTAAATGAGGCCTGAAATTGTTGAAAAGAAAGGGGTCAAGGGTCAGCAGAGGCTGACAATGATGATGGAAAGAACATTTTAAGTGGGTACAGAATGTAACGAGCATGATGAGGATTTCGTAAAGTGCAAAGAACAAATGACAAAAGAATGAAGGTGCAGTGACTCCTCGAGGGATTTTCTGGCAAGTAACCCAAAGCAATAAATACCAGACAATGAGCAAAGAGGGAAGAGGAGCAAACTGGAGGGAAACAGTCAGCACCATCCTCCATGTTCACAGATTTCCTCTTTGAAACTGCACAAACCACAGTTTCTTAACTGCGACAGTTAAGCAAAGTTACAACACGGCGAGATGTTTCCATCACGTTGACTGAACCGGCCACAGGCTGGAGGCCCGAGAGCTGCGGCTCAGACCTGCTCACGGGGTGGAAACGTTTAGAGTGAGAGTGAAGCTCAAAGGTGCGAGACAAAGTGCAACGAGCATTTGGGATATTTGTTTGGCCTGTATTAATAGTAGAAAAAAAAAATGAACACATAATAATGATTTATTGTTATGGATAAAGAGAAGACTTTATTGATCCCTTTGGGAAATAATAGCAGTAAAACGAAGAAGCCCAGAGTGACATTAACGTGATGAGCTCATTAATGCATCAATAATATATAATATAATTCAATAATATAACGTACTTTATTTGGAAATGGGCCTTTCTACATAATGAGTACTTTGTATTTTAATGTTATATTTTGATGCTAATACTTTAATATTTTGAATGCATGACTTTTACTTGTAACAGAGTGTTTTTGTGAATTGTTGTATATTGCCTTAAGTAAAAGATATGACTTCTTCCACCACTGACTACATGTTATATGTAGCTTATGTTCATTTGTTATTGAGATCATATCTTGTGTATATTTATCTCACGTCGGACCTGAAATAATAAACGTCTGATTCATATACTCATATGTAGATCAGGGACGGTAAGGATTGAACGTAATTCATTCTTTAGCCCTGGGTGCAGCTTTGAAGAAGGAGCGAGCTCTGTAGGACAATAAAAATACCATCATCTTCAACAGACCTGTTAATATCTTACTGTGAGGCGAAGTCGTGTTTTTTGCGGGCATCAGAGATTCTGTTGTTCTTGCTGTTTGTGTTGTGACCTGACGGAGTTATAAATTAAGCCATACAGTAATGGAATCACAATTTATGGTGTGGCCTACTCTCAGCACTTTGACTTCCATCCACACACTTCTACTAATCAGGGCTGATGTCATCGCGGGCTGGGTGGACCATGCCTCTTCAATTATTGAGAGGCCCATATAACGTTAGCAATTAGATTATCGCCCCAAACATGATCTTTGAATATGGTCCGCAGACGGCATCATAGATTTACCTTCCTCTTGGTCGGAAACCTTTTTGGGTTTAAATACCCAGAAAATATAGCTTTAAAAATTAAGTATTTTTATATAACATCAAATTTTATGATTAAATAGGCAACAAAGAGAAATATGCGAGTATAATACCCAAAAAGTCATCTATTAATCATGCGATATTATTGACATTGACCAAACAACCCACCAACTGCCATCAGATTATGATTTAAATGTGGGCGACATGAAATAAGTTAATGATTGATTTTGTCATTTTTAGTCATTGTCATTTTACTTCTTTTTTTCTTTTTTTTTTGTCGGGGGTGGGGGGACTGTGGGGGGGTGGGTAATCATGCTTTAATTATTGGAACTACAGTCCCCACAATTATTAGGCTATTGGGGATGTGAACAGGACATAACGCGGAGACATGGCTACAACTTGAGTCCCATCTATTTAGCCTACACATGTTACATTTTTTGGCACCATTAAAATATGTAGAAGATAAAGAAGATTTTTGACCCAAATTGCGGCAGTAAAATAGAAATGGTCCTGTACTTGTATAGCTCTTCCGACCACTCAAAGCGCTTTGACACTACATGACATCATTCACACACCGTAGGTGTGCCTACGGGAGCAATTTAGGGTTAAGCGTCTTGCCCAAGGACACATTGACATGGACTAGCGGAGCCAAGGATCGAACCTCGATCCTCCAATTGAAGGACGACCCTGCTCACCACTAAGCCACAGTCGCCCAGTAAGGAGTTAAGAGTTTAAAACACCTTAATTATGGCCTTACCTAAAACACCTTAATGGCCTAACACTAACTACATGAGAGTAACTACTTAACTGCTTGAGAGGGACTCATGTATTTAAGTTACTTCAGTTTTATTTCCCAACCTAAAGGTTCTGACCTGTCTGCGCAAGTTCAAGAACCTGCAGTCCCCTCTATCCCCAGTTTAAATGATTGGCAGAAATGAAGGCATACAGTCTATCTTGATTGCAGACACCACATATTGCTCCTGCAAGAGTTGCCGAGTCAGGATAATGACCTGGATTATTGATTAACAATCTGAGTATTTACAGTGTGCACACTTGTGCAGGGCAGCAGGTGCGATGCACTCAGCAGCATGTGACTGTCGGTACTAAAGTCGTCTTGCTTAATTTGAGACATCCTGTCAGCGTGGAGGTTGAGGTTGTTGATGGGTTGTAGTTTTTTCTCTCAGGGGTCAGATGATGGTTGTGTACATCTGGAGGTTTCGGTGTGATCACATGTTGGACATTGGGACAATCGACAGGAAGCACTATGTCTGAGTCTACCCTATATGTACTTTTGGAACATTCACAGTTTGTTTTCCCAGTAATTGCCTTCAGTCTAAGAAAAAATGAGTCTTCTCCTAAAGGTTACTTGGTGCTGTTCTGGGAAACAGGTTTCCAGAACGTGTCTCTTTGTACATCAGCCCGTGTCCCATATTTTAGGGGGGGGTCCCGTTTTGTTACTCATCAAACTTATCTGGATCACTCGGTAAACCTGCTTCCTCGAACATGTCAGTTTCCCAAAAACAAAAAACAGGTTTGATTGCATCTAAACTAAAAATAATCGACAATGGAACTTTTTTTTTTGTTTCATGTCTGAATGTCCTGGTATGTGAATCAAACGTCCACATCAAGGCAACGTGCTCGAGAATGAAAGGATGATTGTTTTCGATTGTTCTCGCTTTTCGAGAAGTATCATCATGACTGTCGCAAAGAGACAAAATAGTTTAAACACACCAGACGTGAAGGGCGTTTTATTTCAGTAAAAGCAAATATTTCAGATACAAAATGACTAACCGATCATGTCAATACTTTGTCGGGCGACGATTGATGGACTTTGTTCCCCAATTACATCCCTGAGATCTCTTTCTGAGAGGTGCTCATCAATGCTTCAGATATATCTGTTAAACATTAACAGGGTGCTGTACATTGCCAGAGCCTGTGCTGCCTCTATCACTTTTTTCTTTTTTCTTTTTAAAGATAAGCCGTCTGAACCCGTTGCCTTATCTTCATACCTCATCCTTTACAGCTCTCTAACTGGTCCGACTACATTACACTCTGTGAATCTGACCTAAAAAAAGGCAGAATTCCTCTTCTTAAAGAACCAGAGACAAAGTCAAAAGTACATTGACCATAATGTGAATCTTTAGTATGATGACTTGATTTGTCTGGCAGACGACTGACAAGAAAAATAGCGGTATTTCACTGTAATTGCTTCAAGCAAGCTGGCTTATATAAGACGAAGTACCCTATCAGTTTCACGTATGATTCACATTAAATATCTCGACCCATTGGCTCTGTCCTTATTTAAACTCTAAGCTATTACAAGCCCCTGTCATTAAATAGTCCCTGCAGATTATGACCATTAATCACAGTTATAGGAGCCGTAAAATCCCCACCCATACTCTTAACACTAAAGTACCCTGTAATTATAGCACATGAATGAAAGTGCCACTTGCACTAGCATCATAATGTTCTACTTTTTTGAAATATTTATGGTATATTTATTGATCCACACTGAGAGTCACCTTTCACCAGAAACGAGTCCAGAGCAGATGTGGTTTGCTCGAGACGTTTTTTGTTTTTTTACCCTTGCACAACTCGTATTACTTCATGAACCCAGTGGAAATGCAAAGGATGCACTGCTATTCATATTTTTACTCTTGTACTCGGTCAAAGTGGAGCTAATTTATGTGTATTTTAAAGTATTTTATGATTGCGTTAAATCTGATTAACTTTCATGCAAAAACACAGACTTACTTGCTAACTGTGTTCGTTTAAACACAAGCGATGTCCTTTACATACGAACTTTTGCATTAAATCACAAGCTCAGTCCTCAGAATACAGGCACCTCATACTAACTCAAGTATGTATTACTGTAGTATTTCCATTTATGCTACCTTATACTTGTACTACATATTGTACTTTGTATTGCACTAACTTTATTTAACATTTTCAGTTACTAGTTACATAAAAATACACTATGATATGTTTATATGTTATGGCGCAGCACACTATACTACCAATCTACCCATTGGTGTATATAAATTATCTAAAATTGGCTCCACATTGATGAACTACAATATTACATTCTCTCAGTCATCAGTGATATAAACGGTAATAAGATGATAGTCTATATTAGTATAACACTATGGAATTAACTTACTTATTATTAACTTTTCATACTTTAAGTAATTTTCAGTAACATTTTGAATGCAGGACTTTTTTTAGAAACAGTAGACTGATGCAGTGAAGTAGTCACGATTATTATTTTTGCCTTGTATGAATGAAGGATTTAATGCTTTAACTCTAGACTTTATTCTCAATAATAGATTAAAAAAAATCAAATATAACATAATCCTTAATACTGACGTCTGTGTAAGAGGCACATTTCTCATTCTCATTAACATTTGTGCAATAGTGAAGAAATTACTGTAGACTAGTTACTCGCATTAACAATTTAACAAGGAACATTTTATTTGCATTTTTTTATAATTTGAAATACAACAATGATTGATATTCAGTGCTAAACGTGGTATTCTGATTAATTCATTGTCTTTATTTTCATTATTTGCCCCAACCAAGTGGCCGCAATACATACATAATGCAGTTATTTTACTTAAGTAAAAGGAACAATACCACAGTGTACAAATACAGTTATGTATAGACTATTCATAATAGTAGTATTTCATTATACTTGGTTTTGCCAGATGTAAAATAATCACTATGCAGTGAGTTTTGTAGGACATTTTATTGATGCATAAGTGTGTTAGCAGCATTTCAAAGTTCCTGGAGTTAATGTTAACTGATTTATATGACTATTAATAGTTTAAGCTATAAAAAATTAGGGTAAGATTTGAGATACAAAACTATATAAACTTTCCACCACTTTCCCATAAAAGAAAAATGTATAAAACCTGGCGAGAGAGAACATTGGTAACATTGTTTTCTAGTTTTGTTGCATATCTGGTATGACAGTCATGTGCACTGAGTTTGCAGCTTTAAAAACATCAAAGATGTTTCACTACACAAGGTGAGGGCTTCCAGCTGTCGTTCAAAAAACTGGTTTTGTCTGACAGTTAGAATCTGTGATACTCTCCAGTATGCAGGTAGCTAAAGTTAAACTTCATGATGTATGGTGAAATCTAAGAGGCTGGAAGAACAGTTGGTTTTTGAATTGTTGGAAATGCAAAAAAAACAGATTCATAGTTACGTTAACATGCAATCCAAAACAAGACTAATATCCCCTTTACACCTTGCATTAAAATGAGTCTCGTTTCCAGATTGTATCTAGATACGATTTACCTGAATAAGTTTACACCTTTAATATGTGTCTCCAGTGTCCACATTGAAATCCCATTGAGATCCAATCACTGTCTAAAAGGAAACATCTGCCTCCAAACGCTGCCGTTGGCGGGGAGAGGGCCCACAAACTTGACTGAGGTGCGTCTAAACTCCCATGGCGGTCCAGTGACCCTCTGTACTTTCATGGGGCAAGCACAATGTGATTGCAATTCCATAACCCAAAACACATTTTAATGCACATTTCAATAAACTCATGTTCACAAAGTTTACCTATGTATAAGTAGGGTCTTTTTCCTCATAGACTCCCATACAATCGGACATCTTTAGAGTGGCCCCCTAAAGGCCAGTAGAGAGAAGTAAAGTTTTGGCTTCACTTTTCAGGTTGCCGCTGGTGAAGTGTTTGTTAGTTTCTCCAAAAAAAGTCATAGTATAGCATGTCGTAAAAAAGTCATAGTATAGCATGTCGTTAAAAAGTCATAGAATACTATGTCGTTAAAAAGTCATAGAATACTATGTCGTAAAAAGTCATAGTATAGCATGTCGTTAAAAAGTCATAGTATACTATGTCGTAAAAAGTCAGAATACTATGTCGTAAAAGGTCATAGTATAGTAAGTCATTAAAAGTCATAAAATAAGTCAGTAAAAAGCGGTAAAGTCATAGTATAGTATGTTGTAAAAAGTAATCGTACATAGTATGTTGTCAATTTATAAAAAGGTAATAGTATAGTATGTCGAAAAAATGTCATAATATACTATGCCCAAAAAAAAAGTGAAAAAAAGATAATTTACTTTTTTTCTTATATACTTTCCAAAGTTTAGTAGGTCAAAAAAAGGTCAAAGTATAATACGTTGAAGTAGAAGTCATTGTATAGTATGTCAAAGAAGTCATATAAAAGACAGTATTGTATGCCATAAAAGAGTCATAGTATGGCATGTTTAAAAAAAAAAAAAAGTAAAAAAGCATTAATAGTTGCATGAACGTCAATAACAAGACATAAACCAAGACCCGTTTCTTAAAAAGTGTTTTATTTCCTTTTTAACAAAGCCCAATACAGATTTGAAGCATAACTTGGGGAACACTGGTAAATCTCAATCTAATCATTATGTCTGGGACACCCACAAAAAGATGAGCTTCAAATAAAAAAAATAAAAAGACACCTAAAATAACCATACAACCCAGACTTGGGGCAAAGAAAATAATGGTGCATGTTGTCCAAGAACTAGAAGAAAAAAAAAAGAAAATATGTTTGACAATAAGAATAAAAAGATTGGGGCGGTAAATAAAGTCTTCTAGTAAAATAAATGTTATATATGACAGATAGAGCGCCCGTGACAACGGCTTTGGAAGAGCCAATCCTGGATGAGTAATCTGGTCAAATACATCTAAAAAAAACATTTTAGTAGCTTGTTCAAGCTGTACAACATTTCTGCCTGAGGAGGGGAATAATATGCACTAAAACTAAAAATGATCAAATGTTTCCATGCTGACAAATCTCTTCATGTCCAGTGATATCGAATGCATCATGTGTTGTCTCCGTCTCTTTTGAGAGGAAGTTACACAAGTGCACGCTTTGCTGTTGGTAAGTTTATTTTTTTTTAACCACGAATAGAAGTTGTGCCAAAGATGGAGAGAATTAAGAGTCAAATTTGAAAAGAACTAATCAATATTACATTGGGTTAATGTTTGTGTTTTTTTTGTGTTTTTTTTTTTGACAACTAATTTGTTACAGAAAGATATATTCAACAGTTTAACTCGACAGTTGTGTCGAGCGTGATTACATTTTAGGGCGGGAGTAAAAATATATCTAAATAATGTTTGACAGGCTGATCTATGATCGCAAAATATATATTATCATTATTATTATTATTATTATTATTATTATTATTATTAATGGCAGACGCTGTCATTTGAGTGATTTAAGTTTTCACATGGGTTAGACTTAACAAGAATGATGCGTTGGTAGTTCTGGTGGCTTCGTTTAAAATACCGTTGGATTAATTATTACCAGTCCACTGGCTTCACACGCGTACCGCTCACTTGGGAAAAGTGAGAATAAAAAGATGTGGGGAAAGAAAATGAAGTTGAGCTGTGGGTACATTTTTCTGTCATGGATGCCACTGGCACATGTTGTCCTCGTTGAAAATATGAAATTAAAGACTATCTGAAATGAGCCGATCCACTTATGTAAACACAGTGATTTTCTGATACAGAAAAATACTAAGTGGACAATGTATATACCGATCTTTTAATAACAATATCCGTCAGTTGAAAACACCGGTCTGCTTTGATATATTCTCGTGTGGGAACATATATATTTTATAACAAAATAAATCTATAACTGTTGTTGGTGATGGTTACGTGTGGGTTGTACAATCCCATCATCTCGTCCTCTGAGTGCTTTCTTTGTCCATCCCAACAAAGAACTGATGTAGCTCTGTAAGAAATAGTACTTGTGACTGAAGCAGCTCAAATACTCAAAAGGCTCTGCCTGAGAAGAACATTAGTTTGAAGCAAAAAAAAAAAAGAAAAAAAGAATAAAATACTCATCTTTTCCATCTTTATACCAGTTGTTAAAGTAATCTATAATAAAGTGTATGTTGCTATTATTATTATTATCTTAAAAAAAAAAAATCATAAGCAGTTTTTTTTGTGTTTTTTTTTACTGTATCTTGGCATTTTGACTCAGAACATCCTTTTGGATATTTGCACAGGAAAAGATACCTTTCAAGCAATAAAACAAGCTTATATTGTGGGTTTTGCGACAGAATGAAACACAATTCTGAAGAAATAATGGAGAAAGAATTGCATAGCAGATCAGAATATAACTAAACAGGAACGGATCCTTTTTGGTATGGTGCACTTTGATTCATGACTTTGCACATTTTCACATATGTACATGAAATAGTTCAGTCCATTCATAGTTTCACCTGCCCACAGTAAAGATCAAGTTTGCGTCTGCACTATAATGTTCAACAGTATGAAGGCAGGATACGGAAGTCTCGTCCCCTCTGCTCTTCTCATAAAAGTCCATAAGAGTCTTTTTCAAAAAAAAAAAAAAAAAAATTAAAACTTTGTTTAAAAAGTGCCATTTTGCTACATTTATCAGCTGATCCATGGTCTGCTACTGAACAGTTAACACAAGCAAATGTGTTACACAGCCTGCCCCGACATCACACATTTACCTGATTCTATGGGTTTTGGTCACATGGACAATCACACACACATACTCACACACACACGCACGCACGCACGCACGCACACACACTAACACACTAACACACACACAAACACTTGTGCAGAAACACAGACACACAAAGATGGGAAAGAAAAGTGGAAAAAAAACAGCGGTGTGGCCGGTGAGTACAGTTCCATTTGAAGAGTTTATCTGTTGCGATTAGACATTCCCGGCTGGTAAAGCTTTGAAAAAGAACAAGCACCGTTAGGAAAAGGCCTCAAACGTCCTCCACGGCGGCAGAGTTCAGCAGTTTCCGCCGGATTCTCTGCTCCGACAAAAAGCAAGAGAGAAATAAATCTACATTCAGACTCGCCTCGGGCTCATGGTCGGGCAAAGTCACTGAAAAGCTTCAGGCTTTATTGCGTCTTTTCCTCCGATTTCAAGTCTGAGTCAGGCGAACAGAGCCCTCCTTTTCGTTTTGTGTGTGTGTGTGTGTTATAAATCATGGAGTCCGAGGACACGTATCTCCAACTCATCATGAGGCCTTTTCTTTGTGTCCATGTGGAAAAACAGCCGGGTCCTCACCGTCTCTGCTGGGTATACACCGGGTACGCTAGTGTCACATTCAGAGAGTCATTGTGCTGGACCAAAGACGTGTGCTGGTAGTGAAGTACGAGTTCTTTCAAGGAGCTGTACAGGTTGTACGGCTCAGCGAAGCCGAAACCTGAGGGGGTCTTATTGATGACGCAGTGCTTCACCTCACCGTCCACGCTGCAAAGAGAAAGAGAAATGGTCACAATCTGTTCGGTGGCTGCAGGCAATAAAAATGTTCTTTCCGACCACTTGCTTCTTTATAGAAAACCACAAACCACACGCTATTTATAAAACCTCTACCAACAATTGTCAGGTGCCCATATGTACATTCAAGTCAGCCTTCAGTTCATAGTGGACCATAAGAGATCACTAGTCATTGTTTTGTAAAGCATCTGAAGATAGTGTGAGGCTACAGCAGTCTTAGACAAGTCGATATATCTTCTACAGTTACAAGTCTTTTTAGAATAAAAATGTCCCCACAATTTATTTTCCCGTTGACAAAAGACAAAACATTTTGAACTAAAAAGACTAACTTTGGAGGACACCCACTTTGATTTGTCTGACTCCAGACTGTTGAAGGGTCATATTAGCTTCAGATAAACTTGAGATTGTGTGTGAGGAAGGGATCTTTTAAATGGCAAAATTGGAACCGGAGGAACAAATCCCGCTCTCTAACAGGGAACCTGACTTCTGTTTGCGATTCTCTCCTCTAACAGCCGTTTGACAAGATACATACACAACGCTGCAGGCGTAGCATCCCGCTTTGCTGCTATCTCGAACCAGGAATGTTCCGTCTCTCTTGCCCTGGAGGAGGGCCTCCGCCTGTAGTCGATTGATGTTGCCCAGTTTCCAGGACCGCTCGTCGTGATGAGGAAGGTCTTCATCGTCGTCCACCATAGAATATTGACTGGAACAAACGAAGCAACGCGTGTAAGCTGCGAGGGAAAGGCTTTTACGCTCAGCTCATTTGGTCAGATAAAAAACGGATACTCACTCTTCTGTGTTCTCGTTCTTGATTCCGAGCCACTCGTTGAGTTTCTTCTGTCTGACTCCCTTCTGGGTCAACCACCTACAAGAGAGGAAACATTAGAAACCAGGGCAGATCCAACTGGATTTTCTCCAGAGGGAAGCTTAAAGTTTTCAGGAGCAGCCAAGGCACTGCCGGAGCGCCGTACTCACATGAGGTACTGGTCTCTGGTCTTGCGGACCTGGATGAGGTCGGGCTTGATGCTGTTCATCTTCTTGTCGATCTCTCGGTAGTCTGCCGCCTGTTTCTTCAGATCTTCCTCCAGTCTGCGCTTGCTGTCTACGATTTCACTAATCCGGGACTTCAACTTCTCGTAGTTGCCCATAATCCTGAAAGCAACAATGACGCTTTATTTCAACACAATTCAACTTTTATCATCTGCTAATGGTGCTTTTTTTGCCCCTCGAGTGACATGGTAAAGTGTGGGGTATTCTCACCTCTGGATCTCCTTGTCGTTGCCTTCTCTCCTGAACTTCTCGATATACTCCTTGCTGTACCGCTCTTGTGTTTGGCATTGCTCCTCGAAAATCTTTATGGTTTCATTAAAAGCCTCGATGGCTGTCCTTTTCATTTGGATTTCCTGGAAGCAGAGGTACAGTGTGAGAGTGCGTCGCGCAAATATGGCGGTAAAGTTCTCGACGGTAGTTTGAGTCTGGACGCTACTCACTTGTGATGTTCTGGTGTATTCTTCATACAGACGGTCGTACTCTTTGTTCTTCTCCTGGTACTGCTGGTGGTACTCGCAGAGCTTCCTCCCCACGGCTTCTATGTTGTCTTCTTTCACCACCTGATCCTAAGAAAAGATTCACAAGACAAGACAAAAACGTTGGAGTCAAAATTGCCTGAACTTAAGCAATGCTAGCCTCGCGAGTTGAGACTACAAGCTGAGGTCTTACCTGCTGGTGTTTGGAGACTGGATACAGCAGCTTGACGTCTAGCTTGGGGTTGTACTGAGCCAGTGACTCGTTGCGATAGTGGTTGATGAGCTCAACAACTGAGCTGAAGGTCAGTGGGTCCGAGAAGCCGTATTTCCCATCCCGATGGAATATCTTAATGAGCTTGTTGTTTCCTCCTTTCCTGTAGACAAAACACACACAAAAAAGAAGCAAAACCTGTTAAACTACCTTCCATGAATAAATGAGAGATGGTTGATAAGAGGAAGGGATTTCAAACGTACCTCAGAGTCAGAGTGTAATCTCCGTGCATCTTTGTGGAGGCGTCTCGCACCAAAAAAGTACCGTCCGCAGTGTCCCTCAGTTTCTCGTTGACCTCCTCCCTCGAGATGTCTCCCCAGTACCATTCGGCGTCTTGTAGCGCCATGTTGTTGTTCATACCGTTGTTAGTCACAGGTGTGGGCTTGGGTGGCTTTGGAGGTAGAGCTGTGAGAAAAAGAGGAGCGAATACAGAATGTAAATTGGAGAGCGTGCCAGCGTTTACATTAAACGGCTTCTCAACTTGAATGGAACGATTGATTTTCTGGCGCTCGTTGCGACGCCGTTAATGGGGCTCTTGATCTGCAGCGAACACATTTATTTGCTCATCTTTAAAAAGCGGCCGAAAACAGAACTGGAGACCAAATTTGAGATCCACTACATTACATTTAGAACCAGCATTCTGCAGATGCCGGGAATCACGCACACGCTCTGTGACTTCCTTTTTATTTTCTCTCTCTCTCACTTCCCCCCATTGATTAAATAGGAATGAAAAATTGCCGCCCCTCTCCAGCAGAGAGGCGGTAACAGCGAGGCGGTGGGAGGGGAAATGAAGCATGAGTCAGGGAGAATGAATTTCATTCAGGGAAAGGAGATTTCTGTGTGGCGGAATATATAGATTTTCATGCAGAAACAAATGATGCCCGTCATAAATACTGATTGTAACAAAAGGGTTCAAAACGGATGTAGCAATGCCACCGTGATACCCAACGCAAATACCCAGCTTTAATCTTAAATAACCAGATTCTGTTTGATAATTAACATCAACTCTGTACTTACAAACCAGACCGTTGGAGCTCCTTTCCCCTAACGCAGCTTTAAAGCAGCACTAAGTCAGATTTGCATTGCATCTGTTGTCCGTTTTCATGTGATAATCAAGTGATGGAACATTCTAACGACGGCTGGTGATCTAAAATAGACGTCTTGAATCTGCAGTGGCTGATCACAAGCCGACGGTTTCACAGTGACGCTAGCTGTAGCAGAGCAAAGGTAGCGGGCTATTTTTAACCCACAAATCTGCACTGCCTTTGTTCACTCCCTCTGCATTACCACCCTTTCTGCTACAATGGACCTCGCAGGACTCGGCTCATTGAGACTGCAGGCACTGTGCACTTGCCAGACAGCCACCGGTGCTACATGGCAGAAAAATGCAAAGCTTTACAATCTGTGCAAAATGCAGCCGACCATCTCAACCACAGCTCGTCGTTTCCGCTGCACTTCTCAGCACCTTTGCATTGCAATCTTATTGCATTTCCTCTTCAGATTACACAAGAAACGTATGATTCTTAACCCTACATATGTGGACAATCCAGTCTTAACAGGAGCTTTGCACCGGCTCCACAGACTTCTACAGACGTACAGCTTGCATATTCGATTGGCCGCAAAATATCTTTGCAGAGGCACAAAAACAAAAGGTTCCTTATACAACCACCTAAACATCCATTTGAAAAGCCATTAGGGGCAGCCTGCTCAGTAACGTATTACATCACTTACCACAGCCAATCACATGGGGGGGTTGTCACCAACCACTCCTGCATCTTTCATTTCCTAAGAGTGATGAGGTCATTCTGAAAGTCCATTGCCTTTTACCTCTCGGTTTCAATTCTAAACAGCACTGCAGCTTAACGGGAAAACTCATTATTCTCTCTGCAGCGTCCAACGTCACGTCCTAGTATGCATCCATCTTAAAAGCATCTGTGCAGCCTATCTCTCCACGAGCAGAGGAGAAGAAAAAAAGGACCTGCAGCCTGTTTCCATGCTTTTCCTCTGTCATCCTCTCCCTCTCTGTCGAGCTTGGCTGCTCTCTCTCCCCTGCAGGTTGCTCAGCCCCTCCTCCCAGCGTGTGTCGTGCGGAGGTTTAGTCCAGCCCACTGCTGGCACTCAGACAAAGCCAGCTCTGCTGCAGCAGCACGTACGCAGCTAAATTATAATGCCTGGTCCGGTCAGCGGCACCCAGAGCTCCAAAATACGCCTGTAATCCCACAGCGTGACATTCGGCATGACAGAGATAACTCTCTTGATTTCCTGAGTGAAATGAAAATAGACCTGGTTCTTGGTAAGGTATAAAGATTCAAGTGCAACACGGTCCTGCTAGGTTCAACTACGGAACAGTTGACGGGCCTTTATGTGCTCAATTGAAGAAGTAACAAAACTGAGCAGATTAACAACAAATCAGTGTGTTTAAAAAAAAAAAGATTTAAATGTCGAAGTCTGTGACCCAAATGCCCCTTTCTTTAAGAACTGTAAGGAAACTCCAGCATTTAAAAAGTATTATCTGTAGGGTTAAAATACTTATTTGACTTAAAATAAACTCGCCCTTCTCCACTGTGTTGATACACATTCCTGTTGGAATATTAAGTCATAACTGAAAATCTTTATTGAACTCTTAAAACTTGCCTCAGAGCAAAGCACCGTTTTATGTGCAGTCTGCGAGACTAGAATATACGGCATTAGCAGCAGCCCAGGGCAAAACTGTTCACTGACATCTATGACTGGAGGCTTTGAGGAAACAAAAAACCTATTATTCTTGTTCTGGTCTTTCTTTCTCTGGTATTTGGGTCTTATTCTTCAAGCAGACCGATTTTGCTAAAACCTGAAGACAGAAGCAGTAGAAACACACCGCTCCGCTTTTGTACGGCAGTTAAAAAAAAGAAAAGATGCAGAACATCAAACTTACGTTGCAAGCTGTGCATGTTTTGTGGAATCAACAATCCCTTCTTTGTAGCTTCACTTTTATTCCCAAATGGTAAATTAAATCCAACAGAGTTACTTTCAAGTCCTCCAGTAAAGCTCCATTTCATAGTTGATAGGCGACTTTTTTTTAAAATTATTCTTAAAAAAAGGTAACAGCTTTATGAGCTTCTTAAAGAAATCCAGGTAATCCGCTCGGCGTGAGGCAGGTGCAACATGCAACTTGTCTAGCTGAGTGACTGAGTTCCTGCTGTGAGTGTGGTAATGGGCTGAGTCTCGCTCGCTCTCTCTCTCGCTCTCTCTCTCTCTCTCCTTTGCTCACATGGAGGCAGATAGTTAATGATTAGCGGTAGCTGCCCTGGTGTCAATGCTGCCTGTTCTGAAAGCAGCCACTCGTGCCAGCTATGTGTGTGTGCGCGCTTATCTCTCTCTTGCTCTCTCTCTGTGTGTGTCTGTCTCTTTGGTCTCTCTCTCTCCCTCTCTCTCTCTCTCTCCCTCCCTCTCTCTCTCTCACTCTCTCTCTCCCTCCCTCTCTCTCTCTCTCTCACTCTCTCT
>JACSYO010001250.1:0-322500 GCA_016806645.1 Ophiodon elongatus | reverse complement strand
CAGACTGCAGACTGTGGGCAGGACAGGCGTGGGGCACCACCGACACACTAAAGATAGCACTCACTTTGGATAAATTTAGAGGGTCTACTCAAGTAACCAGCATTTTCAGGTGACACCATTTCTTCTCGTCTGAAAAAGGTCTAGCCGAGCCACGCCGGTAAAAACTAATAACCCAGGAAAGTGTGTTACATATTGTAATATAAAAGTGGATTTGTCTGTACAGTGGCATTCATGAAAAAGGGTGCAGCTGATGTAAAGTGTGACTCAGACTTTCAACAACATGCAAAAATCAGATCGTTTACCACGAACCCATTTCTAATTGAAGCTCTAACATGCTTTAACATGCTTATACTTTAAGTCAAAGTCTGACACAAGCTTTGAGCTGAAGCATGTACAAATATATAAAAAGGGCAGGCAATGTCTCCTCCTGCAGGGTGGAAGATGCAGTGCATCAGCTAAGCGACAGCCAATGAGGAGACTGTTGCTACAGCCTGACAATTAACCCTGTACAGCGCAGACCATCGAGGAACACCTACACAACTAACCAGTTTCCTGATTTGCAATTAACTGTGAATTTGTGTTATATCAGGCCACGTAACAACACGTGTACTAAGCAACTACTACCTGCAGAGGACACGAGAAATGCCTGAAATACTGTCTGGAAGCCTGGATCTACAAGTACATACTTGGAGTCCTGTACCACATTCAGAATGAAGTTGATGAAAATATTGTCAACTTTTAAAGTCGGATATTGCTTATACTTATACCTTAACTTATAAGGTCAGGTCTCTTCAAAAGAGAGCCACTCAAACCACCCAAAATGATCTATTTTTCTGCAAATCAGTCACAAGCCTATAGCTGGTTGGGCAATTTTTCATGACACGCAACTTTATATTATAGTTTGAATTGTTTGCAATGATAAGATACTTTGATTTGAAAATAGAGTATGTGGAAAAGTTTAGCAGCTTCCGATATTCCACTTGCGAGTGGTGCCTCACCACAAAAAAACATATATCTGTGAATCTGATGTGTGTCAAATCACTGCATATTGAGAGAGACAAGAAAGCCCTTTAGTAAGGTAAGTGCTTCTATTTCTAATAGTTCTTACCTGCATAATGACCCCAACTATAGGAGAAATAACTTCCCCTGTCTAAAATAACGAGGCTATCCATCTTGTTGAAGGGATTATGTAACACCACACCTCCGTGGCACGAGCGCGTCCACCTTGGCGCCCTCTCTGTCAAATACATGACATATTTCAAATACCTTTTTCTGGTCCCCTCGACTTTGTGCTTCTCTCTCGCTCTCATCTCACCTCGTCTTGTTGCACCACTTTTTCAAGTCTATCGAACTGCGCCTCCCTCCCCCTTTCTCTCTCTCTCTCTCTCTCTCTCTCTCTCTCTCTCTCTCTCTCTCTCTCTTAATCCTGCTAGCAGACATGCTCCGACTCTAGTAAAGAAGATTTGCCACTTCAGTCTCTGCCCACAATCAAGTAATGAAACGCGCTTTCATGCACACAAGTCAAGGATTCATCCACTAGTGCAGTTTGGAGGAAAAAAAAATCTAATTACAATGTTGATTTTTATTGAAGCCTGAAATTACATTACTTATCTTTTTCTTTGTCACATCACAGAACAGCAACACGTATAAAAATAAATAAATGGTATAATTATAGCAGTTGAGAAGGTGTCATTATTCTTTTCACAATCTTTCTTTGGAAAATGTAAGTGATACTCGCTCAAACTAGTTTAGCAGAGGTCATTTACGTTTGAATCCAGATCTATATTCCGCCATGTTATATCATGTTTCTTGGGGAATTTTAGGTCGAGCAAAGAATCGATTAACTTTTTTCAAAGTTAATTAGAAGCATTAACGGCAAACATTCTTTGGATCCAGCTCGTCAAATGTGAAGATTTACCATTTTTCATAGTCTTATGTGATAGTTAACTAAATATATTTGAGTTTTGGACTGCTGGTAAGACAAAACAAGCCATGCAAAGAGAAGATTTTGCTAGAATCACAAGAGAAGGGTGAGTCGGTGTTGTCATGCCAGCACTGGAAAGTTGCGAACACTAAGCGACAGCTACAGAAAAAAAAGCAACAACTCATATTCTACGAGTTAAACAAGGGATTCAGAAAACATGACAGACATTTGATGAACAATCCGATGTCGGAAACTATGACAAGCCAAAAATATATTTAAATCCTGCTCCAGTCTGACAGCCGCAGGCAGTGGATTTGGCGCTGCCACCCGACTCATCCCCGACCAATGCTGGCAGCATAACGGGCTAATATTAAGCAACGAAAATTTTTGACAAAATAGACAAATTGTTCACCGCAGCAGAACATAACAAGGTAATTATAATATACGAATATAAAAAAACAGTCAAATAAACCTAAATTAGCTTCGTGCCAGCAGCATGTACACTGGACACTGACGGTGTAAAACAGCAACCGCTGGGGTCCTATTCAGTGTGCAAACCTTTTATTGTCCAGATGCATTGTGCACCAAGTTACTGCAATCAGCATTTAGCACAATACTGATTCATCACAAAGCTACAAATCAGTCTACCATGCAGTCTGTGCGCAGCCCTCCACCAAAGAAGTGCCAACACATTCCTGGCCCCGGCTGCCTTAAGCCCCGCAGAGAAAACATCAGCGCGAATAAAAGCTAATTATTAAACACCGTTCATGCTTCCACTGACTTGGATGGAGTAAGCGATATGCGACTGTCCTGCCTGGGAAAAGTTTGTGTGTCGTAGTAAGTAGGGGGTGTCGCGATTCTCCAAATCCACGATTGGATTTGACTTTCGATTTTTAAAGGTTGATTCTCGATTTAAAAAGGTTTTAATTTTTAGACTGACGTAGCCACGTGGTCAAAATTTTATAATCAATTTATTACACCAGTTAATTGGGAACAAACTGTTCAACAACAAAAAGAGGATCCACTAGATGGCAGGAGGGTACTGTATAACTGTATTTCTCAGAGTTTACGAGGTACCACTGAATGCACCATGAAAACCCTGAAATCGTCCGAAATCAGTTTGCCGAGCGTAGTTTGGTTTGTGGGCGGCTTTAAAAATGGAAAGTTCAGTTTGATGTGTTTTTTCCCCATTTAGAATCTAAATCATGACACCCCGAGCAGTAAGTGTGTATGTATACCAATCTTAAACCAAACGTATGCTGTGAAATGACCGATCTAAGAGAGAAGGTCATTCTTAGCAGAGTAAATGGACAGAGATCAACATCTCTAGCTATGCAATCCTCTCCCAGCAACTGTTTCCTTTGTATAGGCTGCTCTCTTCCTTACAGTGGCCTTTTTCAAAATGACCAACTCCTACTTCAACCCAAATGTTTCATACAGTTGGTAAATCAACATTTTGCCTTTACACAAAATTAAAGAATAAAAAGTACTCCAGTCATATTCAACAGAAAGCTTTAAAATGTGTTTTTTGTTGGTAATGTACTGAAATGATACATGAAAACTGAAAACATGATGATAAGCCTCAGACGAAGACGAAGCCTGATGGCATCAAATATTTTCTTCAACAAGATTGAGCATGTACGGCTGAACCTTGTGAGAGCATGTAGAGCAACAATCGGTTATTCACACCTTCATTTCGAACATTTGGAAGAATGTTCACGCAGACTGGCTGTTGGTGGATAACTATTATGAACAGAGAACATTTAAACAAAGACATTGCCTAGTCTACATGTCCCACATGGTCACTGAACCTCACAATCAAGATTGAGAAAAGTATCACCTCTCATCTTTGAATTTCTGTCTTTGTTACTTTGATCACACAAAAGCTCCTTTTAAAATATATATATATTTTTTTTTTAAATCAGGATTTCTGTATGCAATCAAATAAGAATAATGGGGCTTTTAGAGGGGCTTCGTTCTCTGGGTTTTAATCTCACGAGTTCTTTTCTCTTGGCGGGCCCCAACACATGTATATCCTCTCAAC
The DNA here is from genome assembly GCA_016806645.1 of Ophiodon elongatus. Classification (NCBI taxonomy): domain Eukaryota; kingdom Metazoa; phylum Chordata; class Actinopteri; order Perciformes; family Hexagrammidae; genus Ophiodon; species Ophiodon elongatus. Next base: position 318,532 of record JACSYO010001250.1, on the reverse strand, counting down.
TGAGAGGCCCAGAAAAGGGGCAACACTTTAATGTTTAAAAAAAAAAAAAGGCTGAGAGCTGGAATGAGGCGGAATAGTTTCCCAGCCCAGTCCTCTTCTCTTTCTCCCTCACCCTCTCCACATCTGCTGCACTCATGTAAACCCCTGTGGCTCAGAGAGGAGAGGCCCCTCCATTCTCCACCTCTTTTCCCCCTGCCAGAGTTGACTGTAGGAACTATCAAAACATTTATAAAAAAAAAAAAAAAAAAAAAAAAGGGAGGAGGAGAGGTGGAAGAAAAAGAAGAAAAAAAAGGAGTAGGAGGAAGGGAGTGAGATCCCTTGGTAGTGGGCAATAAATCACAAACACTCTGGGAGAAAACAAGAGCCCTGCCTCCATCCCAGAGCCCCTCTTCAAAGCCCCCTTGAGCATGCAGAGCCCGAGTCCCTCCCAATGCCCCCCCCCCCCCGTACCCCACGCCTGCGTCAGCCCCTCTACCAAGCCCCCAGCTTTGCTCCAGTCCTGATCCTTTTGCACACTATCCCTTGCACTGACCCTTTAGCAAGCACAGGGTCTCTCTCTCTCTCCCTTCCTTACCCACAACCGGGGGCCCCTTCTCTCTCTGTGTCTCCCACAGCACAGGACACAGAGACTTTTCTTCTCTCTGTGCTACATTCACACTCGCTCCAGGCTCAGCGCTGCCACTCAACCACAACACAGCCATTCAACACATGCCCCCTTCATACAGCTCCTCGCTCGCCCTGCAAACCACTGCAAAGAATTTCACAATCGCACCACAAAGGGCAGAAACTAGAAACCTGGCAGCTACAGCTGCTCTTTAGGTGAGCAGAAAGCCTTGAGCGCACATTGGTGCACGCCACAGTGTCTTTAAAAAGATGCAAGTTTTAATTGCAGTTTGAAGTTGTGGCTTTGAGCAGTTAAATTGATTCAGATTTCAAAAGGGGGATTTTTTTTAAACGCAGCCATCTTGAAATTCGCAGAACTTGAGCAAACCAGGCTAAATACATCTAACTCGCTATAAAAAACTACAACTAGGCAATAGTTTTATTGTTTCTAGATGCCACGTAAACCACTTTTAGCTAATTATCTAACTTCCAAAGGAACTGTCCGACTTGGGACTCGTTTGCCATCTCACACAAAGTAAATAAAAGATTGACTTCATGTCTTTGTGTTTGTTAAATTGGGTTACACTGCTCGCCTAAATATGTACGAACTGTAAAAAAAAGAAGAAAAAAAAAGAGCTTAAGTAGTTTCATTTTCAAACTGTATATTGTTTAATTTATGTAAAAGGTTTGTCAAAGTGAGGCATTGTAGCTTTAGGAGCAGTAATGTTTTGGAGCCAATGTGATGTGCTTCTAGACTGTTGCTAACTTAGTCGCAACATTATCATGAAAACATAATAAAAAAAAAAAAAAAGGTGGCCTGAGGGTTTTGATGACCAGCGAACAAACTGAAACAAGTAAACAAGATAGTTTTGAGGATGTGGGATAGTAAATTTGTTTTCAGTTTTGATGGAGCCATCCTAACTGTTCCCCAAAGGCTGTCAGAGCAATTTGCCTTAATCACCAGTATATAGTTATCTAATCATCTTTCTCAACGCTGGTGAAGGAAACGCATTCCCTTAAGATGGGCCTTTGCAGAGGAACACAGATGATATCCACTGGTAACATATGGCTGGCCCGATATGCTCTGGTGTACTATAGCCTGGATAAACGCCAGCATTGTCCTCTGGGACCGAGTTGGTTCACATCCAGTGCAGCTGTACAGCTCAGGGCAGAGCCACTTGTTGCCAGAGACCGCAACTGTTCTGCACAATCAGCATCTTTCTCACACCGAATCCAAATCTGCGAGTTGTTTATGTTCTCCATTCAACAATGAATTTCGTAGCAGTGTTAACAACGGCTGAAAGCTCCAGGTAACGTGAGGGCACCACGTGAGGGCACCTCGCAAGAAGAAAACATATTTAACCCTTTGAAAATTTATATTTCACATCTGGTAGGCACAGCTGTTTCTTTCCTTTATCCTTCACTGCCTTGACGATAATATTTTGATCGTCAGGCAACATGAATTCTCACTAATGACTCAAAAAAAGTTATGTTTTACTCAAAAGTTTAAGATAATCTTTACCAGCTCAAAGCTGAAACGTGACAGATTAAAGCAAAAGTTAACACTATATCTCAAATATGGCGTTATGGAGTTCACATCCTGTAGTTTTTACTGGCGCCATCGAAGAACAATAAAATGTAAACATTTTAAGCAATAGCTTTTCTTGAGGAAGTATAATGTCTGCATCCAAAACATAACATTTAATTATGGATATAGTTTACAGTAGTCAAGTACACGGACAATGACCACAATGACATCAACACCCGAGTGTTGTATCCCACTACCACGCATGTTTCAAAGTAGTCCCTGGAGGGTTTGGATGCTTCCTTTGCATCTTTAATTTAAAAAAATTGTAACAAACCCACAAAAACTAAATCATCCTGGCTTTAAAGATTTTTTTAAACCCCAGCTTGATCAATAACAGCTGAAACCAAATAGTTGTTTCTGCAACTGAATACTTTTTTCATTAGAGCAACAATGATAGTTTCATTGTCCAATTTGTAGATTGACAGAAAATGTATCTTATTCATATTTATTATGATAGTCAAATATCTTGAGTCAAAATGTTCTGGTTCTCTTACGGTAGTAAATCAAATATATATTCGATTTCCGACATCAGATGGACATTTTTCACTATTTTGTCGCAGGCCTACTTGTTAAAGGGTTCTGTTGAGTGGTGTGAAGCTCACCTTGCTCCGAGTCCGAGTCTGCCCTGAAGCAACCTGGAGCTACAGGTAAGGGTCTGAGGGGCCTCGGCTTGGGTGTGGGGGGGGAGATCTTCTTCTTCCCAATGAACTCTACATAAGTCCCAGGGAAGTCCCCCTTTTCCTGAGTGGTTTCATTGAAGCCTGGTAGCCAGCCAATCTCATCTGGCCTCTGTTCCAGGCCATCGGTGTACCCAAGAGCCACCAGCGCTCCTTTGCTCACCAACAGTATATCCCCCACATGCAGGTTGATGTCCTCCTCCCTCTCCTTCTTGTAGTCATAAAGCGCTCTGTACTGATAGCCTTCGGCACTCATATTGATCACTTTGTGTCAAGGTGCCCTTTTTGAAGAATCAATAAGCAAAGTTACTCTTCAGGTTTCTCTGACTTGTGTTTTTAGTCCAGCTACACATTTGCTAGTTCAAATAGCTGCGTTCGTATACTTCCAAGAAAAACTCCTGCATTTCTTTGGAGACCACACTATCTAGCTCGTCTTCATTCTTTCACAGTTCCTGTCTCTTCCGTTCTCCCGGCGCATTGCCTCGCAGTATGCACCCATCAGAAAATGGCCTGCAGCTGCAGTCTTGAGAATGCTATCCAGACCTGTAAGAGGAGAGCAGACGCCATTCAAAACACATTGCATAAGACAATTACAGCATAAGTCACACTCGATGCTGGGATGGACACTGAAATCTGCTCAATAAGACAGTGGCGATTCTGCAGAAGATCCTTTGTGGATGTTAAACTGCAAGGGCAGAATTTATATTTAGAATACACAGCATACTTAATACTTGGCTTGACTCAGTTATTTACTGCTTATACACACACACACACACAATTAACTTACTTTTCAACTCTACTATGCCACATGGCAAGTTGGTGGCAGATCACATGCATGCATTTGCAATGTGTTTGAAGAAATGTACCATTAAGTCATTTATTCATTAATAATTTCCCAATTTAATAGTTTATGGTCCCATTTCACGACTATTTATCCTGGTGAAAATGTTCACCTGGGTACAAAACGACTCTCACAACAGCAAAAGGTTGCGTTGATGGAAACTCAATTAGTGATTAGCTGGTACATTCAACAGTTCCTGACCCTCTGGGTCAACCTCGGGGCCATTCAGTTATATAACTACACAGAAACCAACCACCTCTCTGGTAAGTTTGCAAAAAACGTGTCGGAAAGAAACTTGTGCATCAAGTTCACGTGTTTGCAAGATATTCTCCTCAAGTTTTCATAAGAGTAAAGAAACACGACGCTTAAGTAGTCCAAGAACATGGCAGATAAGTAAAAAAAAAAAAAAAAAGATATGCAAGTCGACGAAAAGCTACACGTTAACTTCAAGTTTAACCTTCAAGAAAAAAGAAATGCAGAGACCTAACACGACGCACACATTCTGACATTAATGCATTTTTGATGTTAACGGTTGCTGGCCTCGTTAGTGAGATGAGACGTGAGTAAGTACGGAACATACCGAGTCCACAGGGCGACTCCAGCGGGGTCCTCTCCACACTTCAACTTGGTTAAAACTTCAGAGTTACGGCTCCTTTTCAACACACCACCACTTCACTACAACGACGAGAACAAAAACTAAATTAATTTGTGTTTGAATCCGGGTTCAAACATGCAGTACGAACTGTTACGAGCCCGCAGCCCGTCGGACATAACGGCACGGTTTCCCGTCCTGAAAAAAAAAAAAAAAAAAGCTCCCCGTACACTGAATTGTCGTCTCTGCGGCCAACGAGGGGAAAGATAAAGCAAGGACGCTCATTGGCCCGCGGGCTCTGGCAGTCATGTGACGTCACTCAATCGGACCAATCAGAGTCTCACCAGTGGCGCACACGCCCCCGCGCTTGTACTCTTGCAAGCAACGCGAAACACCTATCAAAATTACATAACTTTCCCGCACGCAATGTAAACCGAAGACCTTTTGGTTTATGTTGTCAGGATAAGGGGGATTATTTTTCCCGGCATCCAAAGTAATGAGGGCAATGTAAAGATATCACTTCACACTATGTGTGATAGGCAACCCAAGACAAGCACTGCAGAGGATATCTGAAGAACAAACACTATACTATAGCATAGCTTTATGTCTTTATTTTCTAATTCAGGACTAAAAACAACAAGTGGTGTCTTACATTATGTGAGATATAGCTTAATATCCAACAAAACACAGCAGGAAATGAAACATAAAAAATGTGCTTTCTGTAACAGCCATGAAAGTACATAACCATGTTTTAGGTTATTTATTCAGCCCATAGTTTTTTTTAGTTTTTGGTTTCTTTTTTATAAATCATTACATGCTCTCGGTGTGGAAGGTCCCAAAAACTTACAGAGTCACCATCTGAGGCGCATGACTGTGAATGTGGGTGGCCTAATTATGGTCGGGAAAGAGGGCTGGCTTCTGGCAGAAATCCCCTATCAAGTATAAACCCTACTGTCTCGGCTGTGCTAAAAGAGGCTGTAAGCAGCTTTGTAGGAGGGAAGAGGCCGGTCTGAGTGTTCAGCAGTTAGATCAGTGGCCATCACCATCCAGAAAAGAGGAAGGAGTATAGAAAACAGGAGAATATGTGGTGTTAAATCAATAGCAACCAGGAACTTCCAACTGTGCTGTGGGGAAACTTAAATTAAATGCCCTTTTGACGTCTTTCTTTGAGTCACATTAGCATTTTTTTCCCTACAAAACTGCACAAGACAAGAGTAATATTACTGCTACAGATCATTGAAATTGATATTTGAACCACCAGACTATATAATCCCCTCCCTCCCCACTCTGCCAGCACCACACCTCACCCTCCTGAATTAAATAGCCAGGCTCTGGTGACCCATCTGCTGCCCAAACTACACCTCTGAAAAGATCTCTCACTCCACACGCACACACACAGCATTTATTGGATTGGACTTTGTTCTTATTTTCTAGCAGACACTTCAGGGTGAGACACGACACAAACGTACATGTACTTTGTTTGCACTGTAGGATATTGCACAAACTAGCACGTTGTGTTGGTTAGTTAAAAAGGTGGTTATTCTTTAATCAGACAGTTACTCATTAAATATATATTTCTTAAACCTATAACAAGTGCAAGTCTAAATTTAGCTCCTGTGTTTTGGTGAAGTCCTGATCTAAAGCGACAGTTGTTGAAAATATGACATTTCCATTCATTTCTGAATTATTTTCTTAATATTTTCAGGAATGTTTGTTCTTCATTAATAATTTGTCTTTGTGCTGCACATCCAGTACATATGAAAATAGCTTGACCCATTATTTATATTCTATTCAAACTCAAAAAACGTTTGCATATTTCATGCAAAGCTAAGAAGCTTTCTATCCATCCGGAGTGCTCTTTCACTGCGCAACTGAACACTGAATTTGTTCATGCTAAGAATATTTTGTGCTTTAGTGTACAAAGTTTCTACTACTCCTAAAGCTGGTGTGCAGTGGCATAAAGGTCCAATCAGTATGCTTATCTTTAACTTTATTCTACTGATGACTGAATAACAGAACAGCCTTTTGGGGTCTTGTCATCTGATCACGATTAAACATTCAGTGTTGTTGTAAGAAGCCTTTTTAGTGATTTATCTGAATAAAAACTGACCTCAAAGTAATAGTTTGACACGATTAGGAAATATGCTTATATACTTTCTTGCTGAGAGTAGCAAGATCAAAACCACCTTCATGTCTGTCCGCTTAATATACAGTCAGAAAGCCGGTTAGCTTGTTGGGGGTGGGGGTGGGGGGTGGGGGGGTTGGGGGGGGCAGTCACTTCTGTTTTTGTACTGATTCCACAACGAGATATATAACGTTCATTTTTGAAGGTTTGTTACCTTTGGAGAGAGCCAGGCTAGCTGTTTCCCTCGGTTTCCAGTCTTAATGCTAAGCTAAGCTAACAAGCTACTGACTGGAGGTTCATATTTAGCCAACAGATATAAGTCTGATATCCTGCGTGTAACTCTTGGCAAGAAAGTGAAAAAGCTCTCTGATTTTACGTAGGTCCATTTTGTTTATGTTGTACTGCAGCCTTACATCCTTTTCCTTGTAGAAATCTGATTTTATTTCTTCCTAAATAACTACTCTGGAGCTGTTTTGATAGGCTTCTTGAATAATTCACTGGATAAGCACTTTTAGTTGACATACATTCCATTGAACAGTACTTGAGAGGTCCACCATACTGTCAGCCCGCCGCAGCTTTTATCATGGTAATTGTTAAAGTGTGGAGGCCCTCAGACCACCTACTGTGCTACATACAGCATTCCAAAACAGTCAGAAAAAGATCAACAATGCAGAATGATATTGCAAATGTATTTAAAATCTGGCCTACAGTTAAATAATAGTGCATGTGCAAACGTAAACATCGCAGAACTACATTTAAACAGAAGTTCATTCCTGCATAAGGATGAGAGTGTTGTATCTGCTCTCAAACGCTGAACTAAAGCTCCAGGTACATGGCAGAGGAATCCTTTCATGTTACAACAGCGGGACCTACTTTTTAAAGAATTCATTCTGCGTGGATCGGGCCCCTTAAACCATTAATCTTTGCAGTGTTTTCAAGGCTTTAATAATGGCTAACTTTAGTGTGTGGAGCTCTCAGTCTCATCGCTTTTTTACCCCCCCTCACCTATTCTCTATTCACTGATTCTTTTACTTTTGTGAGCAAGCTGAGAATTCTCACATGCGTAGCCCCATAATGCTCACTAACATAAGATGAACTTGTGAAATGCATCACCCACCAACGCTTATTTAACCCCCCCAAAAAAAGGAGAGAAAAAAAGAGAAAAAAAAAAGATACTTCCTCCTTATGCTTTGGTTCCCCATCGCCACGGAAATACTCTATAACTCAGTCAGCTTTCCGCTGTATTGGCACATTTGCCTGTTCAGTGTTTCATTGTGCTTTTATCGTGAATTGCCCATTAGACAATGAGAGGAATGTGACAAAAAACATTGTCAATACAATCTTTGAATTAATATAAAGGCAGATTTTGGCATCTTATCTCAACCTATAGTGGGCAGAAACATGTTTAATAATTAACAATTACCTATTTAGCATTCATCAGCATGCATTAAACATGTACTATTTAGACATTAATATTAGCTGTTCATATGTTCCTCTATTGGTGGAATGTTACTACGTGCATTTATGCAAGTAGTGTTCAAATTCAAGGTACTTTCCTCGAGATATGTCTTTTATGAAACTTTGTAATGAACAAAATACTGTACTTCTTACTCCACTATATTTATCTGACAGCCTTAGTTACTTTTAGTTTCTACAGATTACAATTTCATGTCCCTTCCTGTGAATAAATTATGTTGAATGTTTGTTTCGAAAATCCTCCTACTTCTTATAAATAAACAAGTAAGATATTAAGGTTAAGTACATTTTGCTAATAATACTTACATACTTTTACTCTCGTAAGGATCTGAATACTTCTTCCACCACTGCATGCTTCATTAAATTACCTCCACAACATTGAATATCATGTATATTCTTTACACATCAAACATATTCCAAGAAGAAGAGTAATTTTATAGTTTTAGATATGACATTCTAAAATGATTCCAACTTAAAAATCCTTGTTTCTATCACTCTGAGGTTTTCACCCAACCTGACTCACAAAGAGCAACTCACATTTTGGGGATTTAGTCTTCATTAGTGCAACATTTCCCTCTACTTGATGATTTTCTTCCACTAATTCCACATCCTGCGATTCAAAGCATCCTCTGCAGATTCTATTATTCAGGGCACAGACGTGCTTGTGTGCTTGTGAGTAATAACATTCCTCTGGTATGAGAGAACACTTCTCTCCATCAACTCGGACAATGACCTTGTTCTCTGGACTCCTCCATAAATCATTCATTTTTCAATATTAGCCACAGTCCGAGTGCTTTTCTGGCCGAAGAATTCCGACATGCTTTAAAGAACATGCGGACCGTAGGATCGTCGGGTTTTGACGACAACAGGAGCTGCATGTGCTGGTGAGTCGGTTAGAAGAGGATTTTTTATTGATGACGTGACTGCGTCTGAGGTCAGCACAAATGTGGAACGCGCTAACATAAATACATGTCTTTGTCATTGTTTTATTGTTAGTTTATTATCAACAAGCAAATCTGCATTTCCTCATTTTAAATTTCAAACCTGCAATAAAACAAAATTGACAACCAGCTTTTTTTTGCTGCGTCCACTGGAAAATAATAAACAGTAGAGTTGTAAAAAAAATAAAAATAAAAAGGGCTGAAAGGCACTAAAATGTTCTTTCGCAACACACATAGCCCTTTAATCCATATGACAATATTGATTATGGGAGCTTTAACTAATTGAATAAATATAAGTGGTGAATAAAACATGTCTTCTGGCATGTCGTTGGCACTGACCAATAAATCAACAGAGTGCTCGTCACAAATGGTGCAGAAAAGCCCCGACAATAAAAATATTTTCAAAGAATGTAAGTTTGCATTGATTCTCATCAGATATCCATGTGTTTCTATTGATATCGATGAGCACATTCTGAAGGTACGAGATCAGAATGTGTGGACAACTTAGAATCAACCCTATCACAACACAGTGAGACAAATATGGACACAGGGTATCAATACAGAGTGGAGTCTGCATGCTTTTCATTTCAAAACTCCCACTTCTTGTATCTTTGAAGCATGAAGCCGCTTTTCTGCAAGTGTGTGTGTGTGTGTAGATGTGAGCAGGTTGTGTGTGTGTGTGTGGCTACGTGTGCACCGTTGTCCGTATCGCAGTATTTTTATGCCGTGAAAGGTCTGAATAATAGAACACCTGAGCTGTACGGTGACAGTAAGTCAAATACTACATGACAAGGTTGACACACTGCAGTCATGTGTTATTGTGCAGAGCATACTTTAACATTGGCAAGCTCAAACCTATGGTACATAACTTGTGAAATATGCTTTTTTGTTTTTTTTACCGATCTTGTCTCATCTACTCACACGGAAGGAACGAAAAGAAACACAACTATTCCTTCAATACGCAGAGCAATTAAATATTCAGTATTGGTGTAAAGAATTTACACAAGAAAAAAAAAAAAAAAAAAGCTGCTGTAAACTTAAAAGAAGAAGCAAGGAAGAAAACAGGAGATATGTATTTGTAAAATCCAGTAACTTCTGCCTTGCATTAACAAGAAGTCCTGGAACTAAGCACTGCGAGATGATTAATGAATAATGTTGGCCAGCTGTTGAGGAGACTTCTGGGAAATCAGTGACACAGATAGAAACCTGACCTGTCATCTGAAGTGAATGTTTATCTTATTCCGTCCTCCTTTCTTCATACTCTTCCAAAACCTTTTGCAGCGGGGTGGCCCTCTGTTTAGAGACATCGCTCTACAACACAAAGATCAATTGATTAGTCCTTCATTTATTTATGTTGCTGATCATCTTACAGTCTTTTCATACATAGACACCTTTAAAACCTCAAGACTTCCTATTGCAGTTGCACTACACTCACACAGCATACATATATACACACACACACACACACACACACACACACACACACACACGCACACACACACACACACTTCCTCTCTGGGCTCTTGCCTCCCCCCCCTCCCTTGTTAACCCTTGTCTGTCTGGAGCACTTGTGAGTCCACGTCTCCCCCATCTTTACCGCATGCTATGGAAGCAAGAGGCGGAGACATGTCACGCAAAACAAAAGAGGCCAAAAAAAATAAAAATGAGCCACATCATGGTGAGGTACGTACAGCACAGAAAGAAAAAAAAAAAAGTGGCGGTGCCAGCTAGTGTTGCAGTGGAGGCCCCCGCCGTTTGATGTGCGCGCACAGAGAACAGTGACCTAGTTCGGCAGTGACATGTTTATGGCTGATGAGCACAGGCCAGTGATTTCGCCAGCAGAGATTGAAACCTTGCTCCAGGGCCCTCTCATTTGGAGCACTCGGGCTTCAAACCACTCCAAGAGACGAGACAGGATTCTCGTTGGGTGGAACCCGAGTGCTCCTCCCTCTCGCCAGCCCCCTGTGTCTTCTCCTGCTTTCTCTGCATTTATGTCTCTTTCTTTTACCTCTCTTACATTCTTCAGCCATGCTAGCGGCACGACTCCACTCTGTCTGTCTGTCTGTCTGTCTGTCTGTCTGTCTGTCTGTCTGTCTGTCTGTCTGTCTGTCTGTGTACCGCCGTCATCAGCTAAAAACTTCACCCTGTCAAACACTTTTGGGTTTATGACCAAATACCAGTGAAGCTAATGACATTCCCATCAGTCTCAGCTGTACTTTGTGTTTAGTGTTTAACACACTGATGGTGAACATGGGGAACATTATAGAGTGCTTCAGAAATGACACGGAAATGAGGCCGAAATTTCTTTAAATCAGTGTTTTTAAATGGGGTGTTGGTTAGATGTCTGAATTCAGGACCGTGGTTAACACAAGCTTCAGATATTTTAACATTGTGTTGTGAATTTTGGAAGCTTTTACGCGTCTTAAAAAGGGAGCTTGCTAACAAGTGGCTGAGTAAGATGACTAAACGTCACCTCGCTGACCAGTCCGCCTTCACAGCCTCGTTGTGGATACTCGGACTCATGTTCTAGTTCCTTTGTAGCCCGACGTTAGCTTTTTTAACTTCCGACGATTGCATTCACACTTTAAAAATCTTAAAAGTGGTGTTTATTTGTGAAGATCATCTTGCGGAACAAAACTTTTGTTTGCCACAGAGTTTATTTTCTGCAATAATCCCAAATCCAATGGAGAAATCCTGTTGAACCAGTACGATGCTAACTTCAATGTTACAAACATACAAACCTACAAACATATGTCATGTTAGCATGCTGACCTTAGCGTCAGTCTATCCCAATGTCCATCAAATTATTCTTTTTGGGAGGTCATTGACAAAACTTTTATCTATGAAATTTTTCCGATTATTTTTCTGTGGGCTCAAGACTCCTTGATCCTCTGTGTATGCACTTTCTTCATGGTAGTTTTCTTTTCTTGTGCAGGGAATGCCTCCCCTGGCTTGAATTATTTATTTTCTCTCCAATATGAGACAAGTGCATTTGGCGTACTCACACCACTTGACCGGTAAACCCAACGACCCTTCAGTCGCTTATTTTCTTTTACCCGTCAAAATATATTGTTTCTCTTTGTATTACACTACAGGAAATAGTGACACCAACTGCCTTATTGCCCATTTCTTTTTAAATCATATTTAATGCTCAATTCACAAGTTCACAGGTTCAAGAGCTCTGATGAGTCCTTCTTCCTCTAGCTGCTATTTCCTGGTGTCCAAGGCCATGTGTGAGTTGCCACAGGGCCCGCCTGACAGCCTGAGCGTATTCATTTTTTTCAGATTAAAGCCTCTGATGAAGAGGCCTGTTCTGTAATTACAGGCAACGCCACAGCCACTCTTTGTGAGATTCACATTACCAAGGCAACAGGGCAAATTAAATATGTCTCCCCTCCCCTGCCCTCCCCTCCCAAGGAGAGTAAATACACCCTTGCTCTGTAAGTGTAATCTTGTTTGATGTGCTTGCCACAACGCTCCCCCTGTGAGGGAGGAAATAATTCACAGAGATTGGATGAATAAAAGGCCAGAGGAGAGCGAGCCCACTGTGTTACCCGGTCGTACCATCAGTCAGAGAACGGGAAAGATGGGGTTTTTTCCCCAGTATGAGCTTTTCCTTTAGACATTAATAACACAGTTACAAAACCACAACGGATGATAATTTCATATGGTTGACATGTCCTCGAGATCCATTTCCACTTTTTTGTTCCGTAGGGATTTATTTTGCGAGCAATCGCAGGGTTTGAAATCCGTTCACTGCCACGAGAAAACTGGCCGACACAGGGAACCCAACCATTTGATTGCAACTGTTATTTTTTTAGCCATGCCATGATCACTAGAGGTTTGAAGCCTATGACTTTGGTGATCTTCTCACTTTTCCTCTAGAGCCACCATAAGGTTGATATTTTAGATTTTCAGTTAGAAGTCATTCCATTCACTTTAGTCCAGCCAAAAATATCTCAGCAACTACAGCCGGGATGGACATGATGAACCTCTCCCATCTGAATTATTAATACAAAAGATGAATGAAACTGAAAAGATTTGGGTTTTTGATAATAAAAAGGCAACGGTACCAGCCTGTGCACATAAAAACGTAGAAGTAGGCGTTAACTATGACTCCAAAAGTGCGTTTCTGCACGAAGCATTCAATCATAGAACTTACATTTCTGTTACATGCAGCACCGAAGGCAGGTGGGAAACTACAGATTATAAACTGAAGACACAATCTGCAGCTTCAATCACATCATTTTTAAATGTTGCACTTGAGTGACGACGCGATTGTTACAAGAGTTACATATGGCCCCGGGATTTTCTTTCAAAGGTAATTTTGTAATCCGACTTTGAAAGCAATTTCTTTCTTTTCTTACATGGGACGAACGTTTCTCCACACAGCACACAAACATCGACGAGGCCTTTTTAGGACCAGACGGCATTTCGGCTAATCTCTACAAACAGATATCTAAATATGAATGCAGATAAATTAAAAGCCAATGCAAAAAGCAAAATCATCGTCAGGTCCGAGATTGCATTTCGGCCAAAGCCTGCTCAAACGGGATTGGTCAATGCTGCTTGGACTACAAACGGAAACCAGAATCCTTCCGTTACCAAAATCCTGTCCCGTTGCCTACATATTATGCATCCATTGGCAGATTTATGGATTAATTCAGCAACTGTAACGACAAATACCGCTTTGATTCGCGCCTCTGACTGACCTCTTCTCCACGGCAACGGGAACTGAGGCTCATGGGTATTGTAGTGTTTAGACCTGTACACTATTACAGACATTTCTCAGAAACAGAGGATTGTTAGATTATCTGGGAGAGTCCCGTGTTCCGAAATACCGAACAAGTTCTTACTAATGCCTGCTTAACATTATCATTGTAAGCTGTGCCTGTGAGTGCGGCCTCACAGAGCCGCTAGCTTGGCTGCAGAATCCTTTATTAATATCTTTTACAAAAGCTATGTTCTTTTCTTCAATCGCTTGGGACAAGCATTGAAAGCATGACAACTGGAAACATGTGGGGGGGATTTGACCCTTTAGCTTTGCAGATTTATTTATTATTATTATGACATGCGTTGCATGTTATATTCCAACAGTGCTAATAAACATGGCTCTAGATAGTCCCAGGATGTCACAGGCCACACATTGTTCTGCTCCTCTCTCCACACCAACACCGAGGATCCGTCCAGCTATTTCTCACCTACTTTTCAAATTCGTCATCAACATACAGCGAGGGTTTCAAAGTGTCGATTTGAATTACATGAGGGGGCTATAAGATCTGGCTGCAAATTGAATTTCCTGGTAGATACTCATCCATTACTCTGTCGCTTGGGCTGCAGGTCCGCTGTTACATTTTCAGTCAGATTGTGAGATACGTTGTTGGAAAGACTCGGTGATCTAATCTTGTTGACTCATTCTGTAGCGTTCCTATACGCCAATAAATGTGTTAAGTTATATAAATACTAAACACTAAAAGTTATAATGTATCATGAAATCAAAGCGTGCTAGTCTAATATCTTGAATAATGTAAAAAATGGGACTTATGGTAGCAAAAGACACATTTATTGTAGGTGTTGAATGGAAATAGCACAATTGTGGTATAATGTTGTACATAGTTCTGTGTCATTGTCATGTATAGGATTACTGACTTAGTTTAAGGCTGTTGTAAGCACATATTTGCATCCAATAACGGATATATCCAACATGGAAATATCTGACGACGGTGACACTCACTGGTCTCAATATGATCTTATCGTGGTAGGTATGAACTCGTGTTGCTGCTTGAGGGGAGAGTTTCAGGAAACGGGGGGGAAAAAAGGTACAAGATATGCTGTACTGTTAGATTCCTGCATGTGGGAACAAGCTCAGTGTTATGATTTGGGACCACGGTCGGAGATAAACTCAACACTATCAACTGTATCACCTCTAATATCCTCTGTTCGAAGGAATACAACCTCCTTCACTGTATACGGTCCTACATTTTATTCCACAAGGAGGCAAAAAAAGGGGCTCTAACATACATTTGGTCCAACTCTGACAGCAGATGGCAAGAGAATCAAAACACCTCGAGAAGATGGCAGAAGGAAGAGCGACCGAACAGAGAAGCGAGGCTTTCAATGCAGCGCTGAAAGGGAGGTCCTGGGCTCTGGAGACCAGTTAAAGCAACAGTCTGAGCAATGACCTGCTACTTTCATCTGGCCTACGCATCCAGTTCCCACCACAAGGTATCAGTGTGCAGGCCATGACGACGGAGAGGGCGCTGCATTGTGTATAAGGCCGACCATCTGGCGTCATAAAAAAAGCCGGGAGCAGAGAGGCCCCACAGAGTGTCCATCACACGTTGAATAGTGGCTGTCAAGATTGACTTGTGGGTGTGTTTCAACAGCAATTTCTGTCACGAGAAGTATAAATTCTTGAAATATTAGCTTTTTATTTCCGTATTTTAGGACTTGTTGACATCAACAGATGCGTATTCGAGGTTGAATTTACTAACATTTGATAGTACGGGAACACTATGGGAAGGACATTCATACGAGAGGATTGATACCAGGCTCATATTTGTCTCTGAAACATGAAGCCAGTCAGTTACATTAGCTTAGCTTAGCTTAGCGTAAAGACTGGAAACAGAGGGAAACGGCTAACCTGGCTCTGTCCAAAAACAACAAAATCCACCCCGAAAGCTCACTAAATAACACTTTAAACCGCAACTAAGCCTATATTGAAACCAGCAGATGATTAATTGTTTAGTTGATGAGTTGAAAGGAAAATTAACCTCCAACAATTTTAACAATCAATCAATCAATCAATCAATCAATCAATCAAGTCTATTATAAAAAAATAAAATAAAACATCATTCTCTAATTCCAGCTTCTAAAATATGAGAATATGTTGCTTTTCTCTGTTCTATATATTATTTTAAATTGAATGTATTTGGGTTTTGGACTGTTTGTCAGCCCAAACCAACAATGTGAAAACATCACCTTGGTATGGTGCAATTTTCCCCCTTTTTTTCCTCTAAAAAATAAACTGCAAATTAATCAATAATAATTGTAGTTGCATCCCTAAATGTGATTATCATCATTATTATTATATCATATTATGGCATTTCCAATGAAACTGAAACATGATATTCAAAAGTTTAAAGTTGGTTTGTTCCATTTGAAGTTGATTTTTTTTTATTGATCTGTTCTTGTAAAAGTAGTTCCTATTAGGTTCCTAAGTTGATGCAGGGAAACTACTGCAGTAGTTTTTTAAATGTTTTAGAATTCTTCTGATTTACATAACCATTGTGCTCTCTAGGAATGTCCTCCATCAAACGTCCTCTGAAATACAATGCATGTACTGAATGTCTAACTCTAGAAAGCTCACTTAGTTGTGTGTCTGGCTTCAGCATGCAGGCCGGGACACGTCGACATGACTGGAGGCTCAGACTGAGTGTGCAAACCCATAAAACTGGATCGAGCGTTGTTTGACATGCAATATTAATTCAGAAGTGCGGCCCTCTGCCGGGGCATGACTGACATTTATGAACATCGCTCGGGGGCATTTTATCACTCTAGGAAGTGATATAAAAAATATTGCCGCTCACACTTCGACTTTCATCATGACACCAATTTCACATCTCCCCAGGAGAGCCTCTAGGACCGCTGCAGGGCACGAAATATATGTGCCAGTACCTTCAACACAATGAAAGAGAAGTCCATCATTCTATCCACTTGGGAATGAAAAAAAAGATTAAGATCATATCAGATGTCTCTTTTCCGCTTGCAGTTGTTAAAGAGCAACAAATAAAGTTGGCCATTTAAATTGGCAGGGAATGGCTTTGATACAATTGACCAAACTAAACATGAAATATACTTTCCCAATGTTCAAGTCATTCTTTCGAACATCCAGATCATAGTTAACCCTTTTTCCTTTACATGGCTGAATTTGATGACTTAGATTACAAAAGATTGAAGTGATGAAATGACTCAGGCCGCCTCAGTGTTTACAAACACATTCGGTTCTTGTGCTTTAAAAGACCCATGGCAATGCTAATGCCTGTGATTTGGTCCTCTCTTGGGACCGTCCCATATCAGATGTAATGTGGTGAGGGTTCGTTCGAGGGTTACAGTCCCTGTTTAGAATCAGACATCCTGTTCTCTTCAACCCTCTGCCTGCCAAACGCATCAAGAAAATGTCCTTTCTAATATTACGACCTCCTCAACACAACATGATTCTAACTTCTCTCTACTCGACCTTCAGTACAACGTACAGTACACTTCTGAACCGCGCAGCTTTTAGAGGTGCTTGTTAATGTCAGTTTCGGGCTTAATGGCGTCTGTAAAAACACAAATAACAACTTTATTGTTTCGGTTCACTCTCACCGCTCTCGTCAGTGTCGTGTCCAGATGCTGCAGGCAGTTGTCTTCCGCGGAAAAATTCTAAATACCGACTGCCCACTGTCTGCTCAGCACCCAACGACAGGCACACAGTTAGAGACCAGCTGGTGAACATGGTGGAGCGGAAAGAGAGTGAATATTATTAAGATATTGGACTTGCAACATTCATCAGATGACCAGAAATATGACATCAAATGAATAAGGTTTCTCCATAACTGCTGGATGTGTAAATATCTGCTAACAAGGTGATAATATGTCAGTGTTGTGTGTGTGCAGCTTTTTACTGCTGCTCCAAAAACACATTTTTGCAGGTTGAACCTTAAAGATTGTCGAAGTGTTTTTACTATAATATCTGATGTTCGTGGATTATTATTCCTGCTGCATTATAACTGCTTTATATCCTGTTGCTTAGTTTACTCTACATCAACGCATCATATTCTATAAGATCATCATATGTTTGTAGCGCCTCTGTCCTGAGAGAACCTCGTATCTCTAAAAAGAACAAACGGCCTGTTTTCAGCTTCGTGACGATGTATCTTCCAGCTGATCCAAGAGGTTTTTTAAAGAGTTTATTTTGCTGAAGAAGGAGGAGGATCTTCTCAACACATAAAGGAAACACTTCATCCCTGCAGTTCATCACAAACATTCAACATCAACACATCTGGAGATACGAGGTTTTCACTGGACAGGAAGAGGATGACAAATAATCTGAAGTGTCAGACGCGTGTTGTGTAAGAAGGACAATATTTGCCTGAGATGTAGTGGAGGAGAAGTATGAAGTTGAATAAAATTCGTATTTACACTTATTTACTCAAGTACTTAGTACTTGAGTAAATGTGCTTAATGACATTACCCCACTGGTGTTTTGAGACTTTGTTTGTAGTAAAGAGTTACACATATGAATAAGTGTGACGAAAGATGAAGCGGAACTGCAAAATCAACCGCATAAAAACTACACAGATACTCTTTGTTGTCGCACACTGAAACAACTGCTGCTTCTATTTCCAGCGGATTGGAATGCAGATCAACATAATCAATTGATTCTTCCTGACTTCTTCAAATTCATCCGACTAAATTGGTTCAGTATTGTTTCTTTACAGTCTTGTCTTTTTCTTCACGAGCTGTCACTATGATTCATGGTAAAGTCATTATGATTCACGATAAAAATCAGTGCAACATTGAGTGGTGCCACCATGTAAAATTTGAGAACCATATATCTGAATGACTCAATATTTATGTATTTATACCGTGCTGTTTCACAGATAACATGTGTGGTCTTTGTATCCAGGCGTTGTCGAGTAGCTATGAATTAAATAGGGAACAAAAAGAACATGTTTGCTGCAGGGTAAGTTTGACATTTTACTCATTTGATTACCTGCTCCTTTATTGAACCGTACAATGGTTAATGTGAGTGGGAGGCTTCTCAGTACGACTCCTCTGGGAACATTGCAGCATGTTCTTGTCAACAAGTAGCAGCATGAGTCATCCATTAAAGAGAAGTGCTTCCTGTGATCTCAGGGAAAGTCAAAATTAGACTGTCTCGTTACAGATGTTGGCTTTGCGTTTTCATTCAAAGCGTGTTGAATAAATTGCTTACCACGTAAACAAACATATCTATCGGATGTAGATTAGCTGTCACTTTCTAAAAGATCAATGGATATTGTGTCCCTGTCTGCGGTTTGTATATATCGAGGACGTCTTATAGTCCAGATGCTACACACATCAGAATGAAAGGACTGAAATATGTTTTAACAGGCATGGTAATCTCTGGCTTCTGCTCCTGCAGTCTATCTGTTCCACATAAAATCCCCAATGTTATACTTTTCCCCTGCTCTCCAATAAGAGCTCAGGAAACCATCAAGCATTTAAATATGCTTCCATCTAATTTGGGTTATGCTTTGCTCTATAGCGCAACCTTCCAACATTTGTTTTGGATGTATTCCAGCATCGCATGCTAATTTAATTATGCTCAGTCATGAATTCACCATCTGTCGGTGGCAATAGTCCTCTTGAGGGACTGTAAAACTTAATTTTTAGGGGGATGGGAACTCTTTTACAGTATCAATCTGCACTAAACACTGCGTTGGTGAAGCTCAGTTTCTGTTGAGTCATGGTAGTGTTCAATGGCGTGGTGTGTTGCACCTGTCTCCTTTGGCCTTGAGGACACCTGAGGCTGCACCTCGTGGTCCAATATTGCCTTTTCAGGTTCTGCCTTGAAGATATATTGCACTATTGACTCACAATGCACCAGCCGCTTCCTGGGAGGACTACTCCAATGTGTGGCCTTTGGTGTGCTTATTCTGGCGGAGGTTCCCTCCGATCTATTTGAGATGCAAAGAATTTGTCTGGCTCTCACTTGTGACCAGCTTGCCTTTGATTCTACATGCATGAGATGTATAGAAGTAATCCATTGGAAATGACTACATGTTTTCTTTTATCTGCGTGTTTACAAAATGTTACTCATATTCCTTGAATTTGCTTGGTTTTTCCCCTCATGATTTAAATAAACAAACTTGCACAGTTTCCAAAGAATAAGGACGAAGATCTTTGCGCCTGTGTCACAGTGGGCCACTTGTAATGAGAGAGCGTACACATCTCCACCAAGCTGATTATTGCCCAAGCCTATAATCTGTGAACATCTGCAGCTTGAATAGTCTGTCGCCACTGGTCTCCACAGTGTGAGAAATCTGCCAACAGCAGATTTGTCTACTTTCGCTTTAAAGAATTAGCTCAGTTTGGACTTAAAACAAGGTTTTGCTGAATATCGGAGCACGGACAGAAAGCAATATTAATTCGGAATAATCTCTGACACACAAAGCTAGTGTGACTTGGATATATAATTATGTTAGGTATCCATACAGACGTACATAAATACTGTTCATACATACATCATACAAGATCTAGATTCATGACGATTATGTGCCATATAAATAAACTTGTGTGGCTGTCAGTACAGTTTTAACTGAGTATTTACATTTTCTGAAATTTCACACTACCTCACCGACACTACAATTCAAAGGAATCTGTTGTACTTTTTTACTCCATTGCATTTATTTTATGGCAGCTATACAAGTTTCTTTGTATACTGAGATTTTTCCTACAAAACATTTGATTACCTAATGAAATATGACGCATGATAACAGACAGTTAAAGCAGTGTAGAAAGTAAATATTAATAGCTGCCCCTCGAGCAGCTATAAGAATAGAATACTACTTACGCATCGTGTCATAGTGTGAAATGAGCATTGAATGTCACGGACGTTCATTTATGCGGCTAATACTTTTATTGAAAAAAAATTCAATAGCTACTTTATTCAAAGTAAAGGATTCGAATATTTCTAACCACCAAAACTCCAAAAGCTAAGTGACGGAGGCAAAATAAGCCATAAGAAGAAGCGTACAGTCTCCATATCTCTACATCGAGGAGTTTTTAGACATGCCGTGCTTCTAGAAAATTATAATCAAGAAACCACTTAACGAACACTTACTCAACACAAATGTGACTGTAAATCATATAAAGATGTTTCATTTGCTGGATTTTACCACAGGCTTCTTTTCAACAGTAGCTCATTGTGAAGTTGATTCTACCTCCAGAGTTGAAGCAACGAGCCGCTGTAAGCTACGTGTTCCTGTGACCGTTAATATGTTGGCAGGTTAAGTGAGGCAAATCCAGTCTATTCCATTTTTACCGTAGAGCGCTTTACACCACTTACTGAAGTAAGTGCATTACCCACTAATCAGTGCCTGGCTGTACTTGTTAGTGCATGACCTTCCCTCATATTCAAGCCAAGGTAAGTGCTTCTGGTAAATTAGCTCTTATTTCACCATCACAGTGAATTCTCTCATTCATATGCAAAGCTGTATTTGCTTCCTCTCTCCAGCAACCAGCCGACATCAGCATAAACGCTGCTGAAAAACAAAAATATATGAATATGTTTAATGTTCTCTGTGGAGTTTACATTTACTCTTGTAGGAGCGAAACACAACTGAAACACAGCGTTTGTATCCTTAAACCTGCGATAACTGTTTTTTTTTGTGTAGAAACAAGTGGCGAAGACAACAACGACAAATCATCATCTTTTAGGTTGATGTGGTGAACTTGTTGGCAAAATTTGCATGTTCAGCAAACAAGGAGCAACTTTATTATTCATTTGGAGTCCTGTTTCTGGCCACCTGGTGAATCTAAGGCCAATATTCACTCTCTTTTAGCTCTAGATTTGGTCTCCACCAACTCTTGAGGGAACAATCAGACTTTTCCGTCGCCACATGCTCCACTTTGTTCACCAGCTAGTCTCTACCTGTGTCTGTCTGCTGCTGAACAGGTACTGTACAGTAGGCTTGTAAAGCTTTAACTCTGAAAACAGCCGTCTGCTGCGGACTGAAAGCGGCTCTATGAGCGGTGAGAGTGTACCGGTATTAAACAATAAAGTGGCTCGACTGCATTTTCTGCCTGAATAAACCTTTGCAAAGCCTTATCTTGGGATGGTTTGAAACCAGCATTGTTTATGTTCTGTGTTTGATTGACTTTAAGACTTCTGCAGTCTTAAAGTCCTAAAGGATTATCTTATCTTATCTTATCTTAAGTGAGATAGAAGTTTCTATTTGACCTTGTGTGGGACATGGTGACCCTGGTTATACAGGTCCGTTCCGTTTCGCGCTATGGCTACAAAGCCTTCCCACTTTTTAACGGTCCAATTAAATGCAAAGGATTTGATTTAAATCCCTTTTTTTATCTGTGCAGGGCTTGAATATTCAATTTTCCCGGGGGATACTCATAATACAGAAGCTAAAGATGCTTCAATGAGACTGTAATGGCCCTGAGATAGCACAGGAGACATCAAAACATAGCTGTTTAAACAGGAAGTATAGTCCTCTGCAGTACAACAGCAATGTATGTCAAGTCACCCCAGACAAACACGGTGACTCACTCACAAAGACGAGAGCCTGTAGCATATCAGTTCGGAAAACAAGTTTAAAAATAACTTCTAATTCTGTTTTGACCATAAAAGTATTATTACGCATTCTGACAAAAACAGTATCGATCACCCTCTGACATTAATTATGGTCGCACCGACCTCAACAGTAAATGTGCAATTTTAAATGAAGTACTCCAGCAGACCCCTCTAACAAGTGTCCCTACTGTATTGCATCAGTTGCGTTCTTGTTTAAACAGACTCAACGCAGATCGTGTTACACTGTCGTACATAACCTTTAGACAACCCCGGAAAAGTTTCACCAATGCTTTTGGAAAATCATTTGGGACAAAATGTCTCTTAGGATTCTGTTATTATCTGGGACAACCTCAATCCTGCACTTATGTTAATCCATCCGTTGCAGCTCCATGCAGTTGGTGCCTGAACCAAAGCAGATTTCCAGTGATCTACAAACCCGGATGGCATACACAGAGTCTGTGCCAGGTCCTCTTACGCAAATTCAGCCAGCTGTGGCTGTTTGGGTTGTGTGTGCTGGGAATGTGTTTACATAATGCTCAGTCGGGCTTTTTTACCCCCTTCACACAGCAGGCCCTATAGAAAGTTGAAAGCATGATGTTAAGATTATTTTAATTTATTTTTTTAAGGCTTTAAGGATTCTTTCTCTAACTGTAGGCAGTTTTTATTTCTCTCACACTTCATATTTGTCTCCATTATTATGGAAATGTACAAAAATCATTGATTAGTGAAGCAGATACTATCTTAAGCTGTAAAACATAAACTTAAGTAGATTTATTCACTATTGACACATTTCTGTCTTTTAATACACACATGAATTGCGGGACGAGTGTAAATTTAACCCCGGAACCTAGTGGGAAACAGTTCAGTAATAGTGTCTTTATAGATGTTGGATATGAGCATGTATCTACAGTCGAACAGCTCATTGAGGAGTTCAGAGTCGAGTTCCGGTTAATATTTGAGCAGGGCGGTCGCAGCGATGCGTTACAGGTCAAAACATTTCAACACACACATTCTATATACCGACCCACCACATGACAACAAAGGCAGTGTCTGTTTTGATTTTGCACTTACAAGAGAAAATCATTTTAATAATTAGAATTAGTGTTCTGAATGACAATGGATCATCAAATCTCTGTTTACTGCTCACTATAGAGTAGACTATGTAGTGCCTATTATACAGGGAGCAGTGAAAGAACAGAAATACTACAACGTAAGATCAAAATTGCAAGAAAAAGTCTTGAATTTAAAATCTTGCTGAGGAAAAAAAAATGCATTGCAACGTAATTAAAAATAAATGATAAGACAGAATGGTCCTATTTAAGAGACATGTGTATCGTCAGATGAGAAAACACTTTTACGTGTCATTCTGGAGGGCACGGACAAACAAATCATTTTTACGTTTCTTATGGAGGACTGGTTGGGCAATGCATTGTGGTTCTTGTAGGATGTTGCCTCTTTTACAGTGACAGTGGGGACCACTACAGCCTTTTGCTCGGGTTTGTACAGTCAGTCAATAAAATAACTGCACCTTTCTACTGCTTACACGCCCTAGTTTGAAGAAATGCTGCTGAAATGAGTCTTTAAAGTTTAAGCAGCGTTTTGACGTTGTAATATTTAAGATGGCGCTCATTTCAACAACTTCAAGTTGTAAATTCTTAATCGTCTACATTTGTAAGATATAAATAGTGCAGTAAAAAGTGCAATATTGCCAAGTACCTCAAAATTGTACTTTGTTGTACTTGCGTTGATGTACTGACCAATACTAGAATGTGATGCTTGTGAGCAGCACTTTAGTCGTGGGTGTTCCACCAAGGCTAAACCGCTCCAGTTTAGAAGACAATTTAAAGTATGTCCTCCTCTTAGACTGTCAATGTTTCAAGTGCTTTCATTTAAGACAACCTCAATGTATCGCTCCGTGCTTCTGCCGCTGACTCCATAATGGTGGTTCTCTGACTCCAGTCCCGTTTTCCCCAGGCATAGAATCAGAGCCTGATCCGTGTTAAGCCCTGGAGCTTAAATACCTCTCAGACGCTCATTACTGACCTCGCTGTGGGCCCACACCGGGGCTGTGTCACTCTCCTGAGCCTAGACCCCTGTCCTGTGTTTGACCGAGCGATCTTCTCCCTCATCCCCCTCTTTATCCTCTTTTATATAGTTTTCAACCAATGCCCCTCATCCTCTGCCCCCTTTTGAACTCTTGCCCTCCTCATCACCGCCACCTGGTACGTACAGCAAAGGGAACAGATCATTCAGTTGTACGTTGACGTCTTTGCTCAACAGTTTGATGTTGCCATTAACTTAAAGTACACTCACATTCATGTTAGTGTGACTGTATCCTTCTGTGACAGATTTTGTCATTCATCTTGTCCTGGTGATCTTTTTAGAGTTCTGGAAGAGAAAAGCACAGCTTTTACTGCAACCATGTTAATTATTGGATTTATAACACCTCTTATTACTAAGAGCACTCTCAGGCCTCAAAGTGTAGTCAGAGTTAGCATGGCTGAAAACTTCTTTTTTTTTAAACGGTTCTGTGGTCGGCTGAGTTTGGAACAAGACTGGAAACAGACGGAAGTTTTTATCCATCCATTACTATATCCGCTTGTCCTCGAGGGTCGCAGACAAGCATGCAATTTGGACTTCTTTTTATTGGCAAACAGTCCTTGCAGTAATTTGATGTTACTCAGCGCCTCAATGACTCAAGAGTGTTTAGAAGAGTGATGAATCGACAAAACGGAGCCAGAATATTCAAAAATGATTGCCATATGTGTGTGTGCGCCTCAATTCTTGCCACTTCAAACAATGATGTTCTGGGTCTGACACTATGTTGTGCAAGAGGCAAAGTTCACATCTCATCATGATGAATGAGTAACAGAAAAAAAAAAGCAGCAAGTGATGATTGGCAAAGTTAAAGCACAATATGAACTGTTGATCATCTGAGAGCCATATGTTGGCCGAGTCTAGTTGTCTTTCTGCTTTACTGAATACTTATGAAGCTTGATCAAGAACACTACTGTGTAGAATTGAATAGATTGAATGTAAATTAAAAGGTGCAATTCCCCCAAAAATTGGGAAAGGTTATATGTAAAGTACTGTTGCTCATCGAAACACATGTTGTGTATCTGTGAGTTCTGACAACCATTCAAGTCATTAAAGATTTAAAAAGCAGATTTGTTTAAAAAATGTTAACATCCTTGTCTTTGATGATGCATTACAGCGTCTATTTGCAAGTTAGTGCCGCTAAGTGTCGGTCAGTGGAACAGTGTGAAACAAACAAGAGGAATGTGAATCACGTCCTTGTGTGTGCGCTCAACACAAAGAAAAACATTACTCGTTTGTGCTACAAGTGGTCAAAAACTCTACAGAGCTACTTAATGTCAGTTTATCTTCAAGCTAGGGTTGGTCATTTTGAGAAACTAGCAAGAGTAAGCTAGATTTTAAGAATGGTCCAACTAAAAAACCCAGCCCAGTGTTGCCAAATCTTTTCCAATGAAAGTAGCGAGCAGCGCTGGCTACAAAAGCCAAATCTAGCAAGAAAGTCTCTAAGTCAGCAACACTGACAGCCGTCCTGTCAAGTCTCCCTCCAAAGCCACTCCCCCAAAATTATTATATACGTAAATAACTAATATGGCTGTTGTTAATACTCACAGCTGTCAGGCTAGCAGCTTGTAGAAGAGTCAGGTGACGTGCAATGAGTGAACAGGCAGAATATGCGCGGGCAGACAGGAAGGTAAATCCAATAGGTTTTTTCAGCCCAAAAGAAATAATTGGACGGGTTTATTACAGTCTTGTGACAGCTCAGTTGTCAAATACATGACAACTGAGCCTACTCCAGTTCACTAATGAAGTCCGTGAGGTGTGGTTGAAAGCGCTTGGAAGAAGCTAATAAGTTAAAGGGAAATAATGATTTTCCACGTCTGTTTCCAGGTTTTGGGGAGAGGGCCTACGTCTGTCAAATCTGCAAATCTTTCATGTTTTATTTGCTCTGAGAAACGGGTCTGGTCTCCCTCCGTTTTGGCTCGATTTCCATCAACTTGAGATCTGACGGGCCAAGCACAACCGTTATGAGGCGACGACGGTACAGAGAAGAGCTCTTGAAAACAACCAAGATGGCTGGAACAAATTCTGATGGCAAAAACGCTAACGTTCATTCACAGACATATTGATGCTACGCCATCACAGCTCATCCCTGCAAGCTGTAGTCTACAATTCGTTGTTCTAGTCAGATGTACGTCCATCCAATTGTGTCCAGAGGCATTTTGGTCAACGCCCACTCAGAAAACAAAACAATTAACCGAGAGTTTCCAGACTAATAAGCATTTGCAATTTGGTCTGGCGATGTCATGCTAGTACTACTGCATATGTGAGGAAAAAGTCGTATTGGAGCCTTTTGGGCGTAAGAGGCATAAAATCTGATAAATTGCCTCAAGTGATGTCACATTGGTCAACGTTGATTGCGGCTGAAGACTACAAGTTTGAACGTGAAAAAATCATCTGGGGGTGTTGACACCTAAATCTACAACTGTCCATCGGGGCAGTATTTTATGTGTGCAATGCTAAATATGCGTAGCACTCTTTGAAGGCTTTTAGTTGTAAGAAAAACTTTGGGAATGACTGGATTACCAATAAAAAGTCTTAACGTGTTCAAGCGTGTTACTTTATTCCTGCAGCTCTTTGAGCTGCACACCTTATAAAACAAATCACATGTAAAAAGGTCAGTTTAAAGACTAAAATGAAGTCATTGCATCAATATGCAGCCAGTGACACAAGCACATTCACAGAGTATATCAACCTAACTTACAATGTGCAGTGACTTTGATGACCCAGCACCATTCTGTATATACACTTTAGTACACCCACCATTTAGCAGCCTTACACAAAAACCACAATATCATGCAGTCATACATCATCATCCTCTCATTTCACTGTAACTATACAGGCCTCGGAGAAGGTTTTAATCCACGAGCTCTTTGTTTTTTTGCCACACAAGGAGTCTCTAAAGAAGCTTTTCAAGTCCTAGAATCTATTTAAAAACTGGGTATTTCATCACGGCCGCATGTGATTCAGTCATAATCGAGTGTTTATTTATTTTACATGTTGCAACACAAGCATTTCCATGAACTCTCAAAATAATATTCTGTTATTAGTGTTTCTACAGTGTTCACCATCTCCATGTTGTGTACTTGAGCATTAACTCGCCCACACAAAAAACCACCTGCCACCCACCTAGACAAACACACACTTTTACTTGTGTTCATGTTGCATCATTTGTATAACTTTGCAGGAAGGACTTTGTCAACACAGTGAAATATGTCACATGATGAACTGTTTGGTTACAGGACATACGTGACAGTTGAACAGTTGCATAACCGTCAAGGATGTTTTCACTGCTGATCCGTTACTCCTAGTGAAGCAGCTGAAATACTTTAACTTCAGGATTACTGCAGCTTTAATGTGCAAGGCCAGTAAAGGGGAGTTCATTCAGGGAATAATATCGGCACAAAAGAGTCTTGCAGAAAAGAGGAAGTGAGAACACAGAAAGGGAAAAACAAAATCCATAACCCTACAGCAGAAGTTTTTAACATGAGATTGAACCCTCGCCTACACAAGAAGCTCGCCTCTCCCTGTGTGCGTGATGGGCCTGTGGCTGAGGACTAAAACTCGGCCCGAGGCCATTAGTTGCAACATGAGATATGAGAGCTGGGCTGGAGTTTTGGCTTCCCCCCAAGTCACAGAATGTACTTGAGCAAATTCCAGCAACGAGAGTTAATACAGGCCAGAGTGGATTTATCTAGCTGTGTCTCAGATTGCATGTGTGTACAAGAACAAGCAATCCTCCCACCACCGATTTCAACGTCTCTACTTCTTTATTTATAATATTCAATTTTCTCTGCTGTCGTCTAGGACCACAAACTCCTTAAAGATGCATAGAAGAGGGAAAGTGGATGTTTTAAGAGATTGTAGCACAGCTACAGTACATACTGTCAAGATTGTTGAACCCCTACTACCAGAATTAAATACAATATCTTAACTAGGTTGATTACACATTCATGGTACCCAGAGACTGAATCTCAATTCCTTTGGTGGTCCCTTCTTTTCCCTTGTAGTGCCACCAGCATGTCAAAATATTAACTTATACAATAAGTAATCTACAACATAGATTTGGACACATTTTAATCATGGTCCCCAGACAAAGATTTATAAAGACCCGGGTTTCTCCCTACGTTTCCTCTAAAGCCAACTTGATGTTAGCTTTTTCTCTCGTACCACTCCGAAGTTAATATTTTTGGTTTAGAGTTAAATATCTCAACAATCTTGGAAATTCATGGTACCCAGAGAAAGAATCTCAAATACTTTGGTGATCCCTTTTTTCCCTTATAATGCCACCAGCATGTCAAAATAGCAACTTACACAATAAAATATATCTACATTTACAACATAGATTGGGACAGGTTTTAATCATGGTCCCCAGATGATGATTTCTAGTGACTCTGATGATCCCCTTATGTTTTCTCTAAAGCCACTTTGATGTTGGCTCAGTGAAATAGTCACAATTGTGGAAATGCGTTGAAATTTGGTACATACATTCATGGTTTTCAGAGGATGATCCCATGTGACTTTGCTGGTTCCCTAGCTTTTTCTCTAGCACCAACTTGAAGTTAATGTAATATAAGTTAATATATATATTATATATTTTGGTATAGCGTTATATAGCTCAACAATTGTGGAAATTGGTTGAAATTTGGTAGACATTCATGGTATCCAGAGGATGAATCTCAGTTACTTTGGTGATCCCTTGTTTTACTTTAAAGTACCACCAGCATGTCAAAATAGTAATTTATACAGTAAAGAATCTACAACATAGATTGGGACACATTTTAGTCATGTTCCCCCGACGATGATTTTGAGAGACTCTGGTGAACCCCTAACATTTTCTCTGACGCGACCTTGATGTTGGCTTTGTGAAATATCTTGACAAAGAACATTCTTACAGAAATTCATGGTTTTCAGAGGATCGCTTTTTTTCTCTCACACCACCTTAAACTGAGTATTTTTGATTTACAGTTAAATAAGAATCATGGAAAATATGTGGAAATTTGGTACAGACATTCATGGTACCCAGAGGATGAATCCTACCGACCTTGGTGATCCCATGACTTTTCATCTCGGGCCACCAGCAAGTTAAAGTTTGCACTTATACGCTATAATATTTCAACAATTTTCTGTAAAAGATTTCAGATTATCATGATACTTCTATATATAATATTCTTGTTCCCCACAAGGTGAATTGTATTAACTTTGGTGATCTGAACTTGTCATCTCGTGCCACCATCATGTCAACATTTTTATTTGTCCATCAACCAAATACCTGCAAAACTAATGACATTCCCATCAGCCTCGGCTGTACTTTGTGTTCAGTGCTCACGAGCAAATATTAGCACGTTAAGCTAAAATGAACAAGATTACCAGTAAACCTGCTGAACATCAGATATACCCTCTTTGTTTTGTTTCCCTCTTGCCGTTTCTCTCAACAATGTGCATGTGTGTGTGTGTACACACACCCGATTGATAACAATGCACACAGTTGGTCACATCATTAGTATTGATCAGTCTTTCTCAAATGGATTACAAACCAGCCAGCCTCCACTCGCTGGAAGCAGTCAGATGGACAAAGATACATTTTATTACCCTCTCAATCCATTACCTCTGCATGTCATACCATTTGTTTTATTTATGAAGTGAAATTAAAAGGGGATGAATGCAGAGGGGGATGGGGCTGTTCAAGTGGTGGACAACCTTCTACATGAGACCTTGATCCACAGCAGACTCACACTAATGAAAGGGGACAACAGCGGGAATAGGGACGGGATGGCTTGTACTGGAGGATTTTGTTTAACTTCCTTCTAAAACATAATAAAATATATTGACATGTCTCAAAGGCATATGGGAAAGTGTTATCGGTATTTTAATGATAATAAATGAGTCATCACAATGCTCTTTCTTTGCCCTGTGGGAGCTTCTCGCTGCTGCAACACCCCCTTCTCCAGACAGTTAACTACATTCTCAGACCCTAAGAGGATTTTCTTTTCCCCCCCATTCATTATTCTATTGAATATTTGTGCTTAGTAATCAGTCTGTGTGGACACTGATCCATCTGGGTCATTAACACTGTAATCCCATTTGAATTGACGGGTATTGAACATAAACCGGGACTTATGCATTTATCTGCTCAAACCAAACATATTGGAATAATTTTAGTTTTAACAGGAAGTCCCTGTAATGCATCATAAATTTACAGGAACTTAAATTCTACCCCATGGATAACATCATGTCAGAATATTTAGAATGTTACTTTGAAATACAATATAATATAATGTCCTATGTACTGTTTGGGAGGTGACAACTAGTAATCACTATACAAATATAGATTCTATTTGCGTCTTTATCAAATTCATTCTGGTCTTGGGAGGATTTCCGGACACTTCCGGATTTTCTCTACTGAATGTTGCATTACAGAGGACCTATTTGAGCAACAACCACCGCAGCACACAGATGGAAGGATACTGCCCTCTGCTGGTGTTACACTGCACCTCCATAGTTTGGAGGTGCAGAATGACTATGATCTGTATATGAGAATAGTTGTATTGGAATATATGAGCATATCTTTAAGATTTGTCATCTGCTATTTGCAGATGATTCATCTATTGGCCCTCTGGGTCTTCTGGGATTCTCAGACCTTCCATGTGAAGTCTGGTGGAACTGAAGCTCGGAGACAGTGGAATTGTTATCAAGTCTTTGGGGGACACTGTTTTACAAAATAGTTTAGGTGGTTAGTTCTAATTTTGCATATAATTAGTACCAAATGATTGGATTAGGAAACCTTTTATTAAATTATTGGTATTATTCATAAATTATAGACTCGTAAAATAAAGTGTTACCATTTTTGCGCGCTTTTCAACGATTCAATTTGACTGTCAATCTATCAAGAGAGGACTGAAGAGATTAATTTATAATTCCATTTTATTTTCAGTATTACGCAACATTAGAAGTATAAATATCTGTTTTAATATACAACATCTATGACATCCATAGAGCTTTCCTTGGGCAAAATACAAAACTCAAAACACTTTTATTGCACATATTCTAAAAGACAAACCATCGTAAGCAAGTTCATCTAATACTAGTTTTGCACAGAGGAAGAACAAAAAAAAAGAAAAGAGGAAACTGAAAAGACAAGCAGAGAAAGAAGAACCTGACATATGAAAAGACATTGATTACAGCACAAACAAATGTTCTTATTAAACATCCTGGTGGCAGGGGAGCGACGTCTCACTACTATAAACAACATCTCTGACACAGAACATAGATTTGGCAAATCAACAATATACAAAATATACATCCATGATGCTTTGTAAACAAACATTGAATGTGCTTTGAGGATTTAAATGTCAGTCGTCACAGGAGAAGAAAAAAAAAAAGTTCAATTTGTTCAAATAAAATTCAGTGAGTCATTTAAATCTGAAGGACGAGAGGGGAATTCATAAACCATTTTCAGTTCCAGTTTCTGCTTCTCACCCCTTTGAACTGAATATTGGCAAACATTAAGGTGCATTGGTTCTCTCACTACATTAGCAATGTACAGTAACAATATCTAATGCAAAGTAAACATCAGATTATTTTAACGTTAAAATCTCTGCAGTCAATCTCACGTGTTTCAGTTCCCCTCCTCGGGTACAGTGTGCCATTAGGATAAACTATATTCTGTGTCATGGCTGACTCGTCAAAATGAGAGTATACGAAGTAGACAAGATTATTGTTTGTACATCGCCAGCACGACGGGGCAAATACTGCGTGACAGTTAGTGTCCGAGGCTACTCGCTCGTTCTCATTTAGGGTTTGCAATTCATCTACAGTATAGAAACGTGTGTGTGTGTGTGTGTGTGTGTGTGTGTGTGTGTAAGTTGCAGAAAGTGAATGTGGATATATATGACAGCCTATATGTGTAGTACCAAGTATTTAACATCGAATGTATGTTGTGGACATGAACTACGCGTATGAAATCTCTCCCCAGGTGAAGCTTTAATCCAGCTGCTGCTCAACATGAAGAGTCCTTTGAAACATCGAAACACTCACACGTGACTCCAACAACACTGAGACCGAAACCGGACATCGAACTCTTTTGAAACCCCGACGGTGAAGCTCTCCCTGTACTCGTAATCGGATCTTGATCACGTGATTGGTCTGAATGTCACTCTGCACAGATGTGGACAAAACCGGAGATGATGACCGAAGCCTCCAGAGACCAACTGCAGTAATTATTGGCATCTGGTTCATCTCCTTAATCAAAACGACAATATTTCATATTTTACACTCTCATCATCAACAATAAAGACATTCCTGGGAAATGCTGACAGCCCTCACAGTTTTGTTATTTAATGCTACATTTTTTTCCGAAATAGCCCATTTACCCCCTCCTGCCTTCTCCGCTCGCTCGTCAAGGTCATTTTGGAACATGTGAAAACATGTTGAAAGTCACAAAGAGGAGGATTGCCTTTGATGATACACATCACGGTAGCTTACTTTAGACCACAGAGATAAAGCTCTTAATATCGAGCAAACAAACAAATGTTACTGCGAAATCTATACATATAGTACAAACGACAATCATGTAAGCCCATGAATCCCAGTTTTACAGTGTTTTCATATTTACACCATATTGCATAAAAATCAACAAAACAAAAAAATATATGTACAGATGCCAGAGGAATGTGAATAAACACCACACCTTGCTAAGAACAGCAAGTTTTTATTTCCCATAATTCTAAGGCCCCTTCACTAATTTAGGATTTTCCAGAACCGTGAGATGATTCCGTGTTTTTAGTTTTAGGTGAAGAGCACAGGACATTCCCTCTGTGTACCACCGCACACAAACCCAACACACAAAGAATCTTACTCGAGAGATAACAATCGGGCTACAACTGCTAAACTAAGGAGCGTAAACTGCGTTGCGTGGTCTACTGCATTAAAAGACTCCTCCGAGTCTACAAGTACGAGTGCAATTCAAAATCGTTCATATGGCACGGACTCTACAGTACGTCACAAACCTCTGAGAGGCTCCTCCTCCCTGCTGCCCCCCCCCTCACCCCTCCCTCCCTCCCCACCCCCCGACATACTGATTGCACAAAGCAGAAACAAAACTTCCAAACATTCAACCTGACATGAAAAGTAAAACACCAGAAATTATCAGCAAGTGATTGCCTACATTCAGACCTAGAAATGTCATATGTCAACACACATACACACACATATACACACACACACACACACACACACACACACCCCCCTACCTGTCTACCAGCATGTAACAGCTTGCCCGGTCCTCAAACAAAACAAACGATAAGAAGGCATGATGATGTTTGCACAAATCATTTTCTAATCTTACATCTGGGTTCTCTGACGTCGGCTATCTTTTTTTTGTTGCTACGTTTCACTTCCCTCTTTACTTTTTGTTGCCAGAACTACGTGGCGACTCCTTCTGCTGCTTCCTGCCCGTGTCTCTGTCGGAGGCAGCAGCTCTGCATGCGTCTCTTTTAGTGTTTTTCTGTGCAGACGTGACCTCTGGAGCGCTCTCCCTCTTCTTCCTCTCCGCCGGCTCCCTCTTGTTGGAGGACACCTGTTTGTCGGGGGTGGTGGCCCGGGTGTCCGTGGTACGGGTGTCCGTGGTACGGGTGTCCGTGGCCCGGTGACTGTCCGGTTTGAGCGCCTCAGCCCGGGGGCCGTCCTTGGACACCTTGACGCCACTCTCCCGGGCCGCGCCGCTGGAGATCCGGCCGGGGACGGCGTCGCTGCCCTGCGTTTCCCTTTTCGCCGCGGGTTTGGGCAGCACTGGTGGCGGACCGGGCTGCGAGGCCACGTCTGACTGATGGGGCGCAGCGAGAGGCGAAGCGACTTCTTTTGGTCTCGAGCCGTGATGGTTCCTCACGGCCGGGGCTTGGCTTTTGGGTGAGGGGTCTTTATGTTTGGCATCGAGGCCTTGTTTAGTAACCGGCGCTGGCGCTGCGGAAGTCTTCAGAGTTGACGACGAAGGGGAGGTTTTAGGAGAGAGAGATTTGGGCTTCCAGTCGTCGTTTTCTCTCGCTGTGTGAGCGGAAGTCGCTACGGAGGTTCTGGTCTGGGTTTCTCTTTGCTTCGTATCAGCAGGAGTTGGAGAATGCGTCAGCTGAACCGATTCCTCCCGCTTGGAAGGCAACGAGGCGTCTTTCCGTTTGGGGTCGTGGGCTGTTTGAATGTTTGACGTCGAGAGCACAAGTTCTTTAGGCAGATCTCTCTGTTTAGGATTTGGACTGCCCTTCAGGGCGGCGGGGCCGGGGGCAGCGGGGCCGGGGGCTTTCACTTCAGGTGTTTTTGTCTCCGTCTTCGCGGCGGCGTGTGGTCCAGGCTGCGGGTCGGGCCTCGACTTACTTTTGGCAACCAAAACATTTTCATTTGCAGTTGCTGAGGATGAACATTTGTGTTTTGCAGCGTTTTCTTTCGCACCGATGGCGGTCTCTTCGTTTTTAGAGGTGCAGTGTTCTGAGTCAGATGATTTGTGTTGTGCTTTATCAACTGGATAGATTTTTGATAGCTGCTCTGAATCTTTCACATTGACTATATTATTTTTCTTTGGTGATATGGGTTCCTCTTTCTGCAGTAAAATGCTGCTACTCTCTAATGCACCAACTGTGTTGCCCTTTTTATTTAAGTTCAGTGTAACATTATTCAACGAGGCGACCATGTTTACTTTAGAAACTTCTCTCTTTTGCTCCAATTTTGGGTTTGCCTCCAGTTTTGTGACTGCAACACACGCGTTGACCTCCTTCTTGGAGCCCGAGCTGCCTCCATCACCGACCGCTTTCACAGCTGATCTGTTAGATTGTTCCTTACTAACAGATCTTTCCAAACAGTCCCGACTGGCCGATTTCAAACTGCAGGTTTTATCTTCTTTCACAGAACCAGATGCTGTCGTTGCGATAGAAACCTGCGGTTCCACATTTGAAGAGCAGATGTTCAACAGCTGCTGCGTTGAAAGCACGTTCTCCGGAACGAGTACAGATGAAGAGTTGTTCTGTACGGTCACCTCAGACGGAGAGGTCATGTTTGAGCTCTGTACAGGAGTTGTTTTTTTCTCACAGCTCAGACGCTGACCTCTGTCCAAACCACAGTTTATACTCCGCTTCAGCGACACAGCTAGTGGTTCACTGGCAGCTGCAGCGTCCGACGTTTTTATGTTTACCTCCGGCTTCGCCGAAGTCAAAGAGACCACTGTCTTGGAGCCGTCGGTAGTCTGTGATGTGGTATGTGGTGTGACTTCCTCCTGCTCCGCTTCATCCTCCTGATCTTCATTGCTGACTTCCCGTATGGAGGGTGTTTTTCCACAGGAGGAGAAGTGGGAGCTGTGTCGAGGGCCTCTGTGTTCATGAGCCAGTGAGGAACTGGACTTCATGGCCGTCCTGCTCTCTTGTTTCACACTAAAGCTCGCCGCCTCCACTTTGCTGGTTTGAGCCTTTAATGATTCACTGTGTCGGTCCTGTGTTTTCTCACCACTTGTGCTTATTTTTATCTCTGTGGCTGCGTTATTTGACTGATCTTTGGAGGCAACGATGCTATTTAGAGAAGAAACCGCTTCAGGGCTTGTGGAACAAGTGAGGGGGCTCTTCAGCTTGTCCGTAGGTTTCACTTGGGGGATGGTTATTTGTCTCTCAGCAGGGGTCTGGAGCCAAATTGGAGGACTCAAAGAAACACTGTCGCTTGTGTTCTCCGCCATCTTGGATAAACAGGTTTCTGTTTTAGAAACTCTGGGCCCCGAGAGCAGACCAATATCCAGAGTGCCCTCCAGGGGTTTGAGAGAGGAGACGTGGCGTCCTTCAAGTTTATATTCAGACGACGTCTTCCGAAGCGGAGACTCTGCGGAGGAGATGAGCTGGAGTTTCTCCACAGCGCTCTCTCCTCTGCCAGAGAAAAGCTTCGGGGACAGACCCTCAGGGCTGGAGTGAACACTTCCCAGCCCCGCCTTCATGTGCTCATGAGACATGGCCGTGTCCAGCTGGAGGCTCTTAGACCTGGTGGAGCCAAAGTGCAGGTTCTCGTGGATGCCGGGGGACAACCGACACATGCAGTCTTCTCGTTCTTCAAATGACAGCCTCTTCCTGGTGAACTCGATGTTGGGAGCTTTGAAGTCCAGTCTGTCTGGCTTCATGTTATCTTTGCCCTGTCTGGAGTGCTGCCACTCGGGGTGAGCGGAGCAGAGAGTTGATCTGAGTCCTCCGTCACTTTCACAGCAGCCACCGGATGCTTCGGCAATGCCCTCACGTGTGGTGAGTTTCTTATACAGCACATCTTTAAGGGTTGTGCTTGCAGCTTTGACCTCCAAGGGGCCAGAGTCTGGGCCGCTATGGGTTTTGTTTTGGCCGCGGACCAGAAAACTTTCATCCCTGTCATCGCCACACAAGGGGGACGAGGAGTCAGCTTCACGGAGGGCGTCTTGCTTCTGTAGCGACTCCCTCCTCTCCGACCAGTCCTGTCTCTTTGCAACCATCTTGGACTTCAGCTTCTCCCTGTCGAGCTCCTCAACAGACTCCTGGCGGCCCATCTTGCGACCGACGGGCCTCTTCAAGCAGCCCTGCTCAACAGGTCGAACGCGGGTGTTTGCCAGCGACTCGCAGGCAGTTTCTTCCACACTTTGCAAGATGGTGTAATCTCGCTCACCAGGCCTCAGCTCCTCATCCTGCACCTCCTCTTGGGTCACCTCCAGGCTGTGTTTCCTGGGACACAGGTGCTTCTTATCTCCTGTGTAAGAGGGGGACAGCTTCTCCTCAGACTGGACACGTTTTAGGAGGGGCGAGCGGGGAGGCTCAGCACTTTTGGGGCGCACGATATGGCGAACAATTGTGGGCGGGGAATGTATCTTGGATGGGAAGGCTTGGCTTGTCTTGGAAATGGCAATGGGATGCCCACTGAGAAGGGGAGAGGGTGACCGCTGAGGAGATGTTGGCTGGGGGGTGGGCGAGGGTGTGCGAGCCAAAGGAGAAAGGGGAATGCTGCCAGCAGACTTGCGGCGCCCCTGTCGAAGCCTTTGACCTGGCAGCTTGGGGCCGAGGCCGTGGAGGGTGCTGGGACGAATGTGACCTGAGCCTGCAGGGGAGTTCGGAGCGCTGGAGCTGGGGGAGCTACTCTGGGACGAGTTGCCACCTGGAAGTTAAAAGGACAAAAAAAAGATATCAGTCATTTAACTTATATGAAAGGAAAATAAACAGTGCGATTCCGTAGGCGAAATCTCCACCTGACTGGGTGAACTCTGGTGTGGGGCGGAACGTGGCAGTAGGGGAACGAGGGGAGAGACTGTGGGTGGGGGAGCCGGGGAGACTCTCACCAGATGACAGAGAGTGGTTGAGGGAGGAGAAACTGCGGCTTGTGTGCAGGAGAGGAGACGGCTGCATGGCAAAACGTCTGAAAAGGGAGCGGCGCCTGGAAAAAAGCAAAGCGAGACAAAGAAAAAAAGAAAATCAGTCCAGGATTCATTTGCCTATTTTTAAAAGGTCTTAATCAAACAATACAACCACACAGCTAGAGATCAATGACAACAATTACTAACAAAGTACATTAGGCTCACATTTAAATACTACCTTGGTGTAATTGGTCCGCCCCCTAGAGGCCAATAGGAGACATGTAACGTCTAAACACTTCAGATCATTCACTCGGCCCTTTTCTGCTGTGCACAGCGCTGTTTGAAATCAGTGACACTCTGTGTCCCTTTTAGTTTTGGTAGACACTAATAACTGAAACAAACAAAACTTCCTCACATGTTTGTTTTTTTTCTGAATTCTTACCCACGATCCTCATTAACTTAAAGATACTTCAAACTGTCAAGACTGATTGAACTGGTCACTTTCTTTAAATTTCCACAGGCACGGCGTTCTTCCAGTATGTATAATTAGGACATTTAAGATTAAAACCAAACCATGTGGTAACATTTATAAAAAAAAAAAAAAAACATATTGTGGAGGATAACAAAAGATTTTACATCTACATTCATTCAAATGTAAGTTTCAATCGAAGATTCGTACCTTTCTGGTGTCTTCTCCTTCTTGGGCTTTTTGGCACATCTCACCATCTTGCTCCGGTAGCTGTTCCTCCTGGCCGGACCGGTTTTTATCGAAGTATTTTCGAACGGGGTTGTGGAGATGGCCACTTTGCTACCACTCTGAAAAGACAAAAAGACCAGACTTTAGAGGACGTTTGTTAATGAAAAGACTGTTAAGGGGTTAGATCAGTGTGTATGGTATACGAGCCATACACTCTCTGATTTTAATATTAATACTATTACTGTAAATCAAGGATGTTTACTGAAGATAATAATTCAATTATAGTTGTATAGTACAGTAATAAACTCAATACAGCTACAGTAAAAACATCACATCCAGACATTAAAAGGTTACTGACACTGCTAGCAGTAATATGTGATGGAAACTGCCACAAGAATTTGATAAGCTGTTATTTTTCATAATTATTTGTAATTGCTTCTACAGCTAACTTAAGTTCGGCAATTTATGAAATTTAGAAAACTAAATTTTCATTCCAACATCACGAAAAACATTGTTATTAATCTGAGCTGAAGTATATTTTCAAAACAATATAATAAAAGAAATGTAATATCTGCAGTGTAAAGATAAACATATATTGTCATTTACCTTGAGCAGGAGCTCCACCACTTCAGTGTGGACAAGACCATGGACTGGTTCTCCGTTCACATGAGTGATGAGGTCTCCAGCTTTGAGTCCTGCTTTATGTGCAGGCCCACCGTCTTCTACATTCTGATTGACAAGACACATAACAGACATTTAATATTATCATCTATTTTGCTTTCAGGAAGTTTAAGGACCGTAAACCAAGAGCTGTAAACGTTTAGTCATGTGGACTGACTTTGGACATAAAGTGCTACAGAGATGACTTATATATTTGTGGGCCAACCCGGAAGTGAGCGTTGCCCTGGTTCCCGAAACAAATAGCCAATGGGATTTTATTTCATTGGATTTTAGATTATTGCAGAAAATAAACAAACAAACGTTTATGATACTTGAAAGTTTTGTTCAGCGAGATAATCTTGACAAATGAACACCACTTTTATGATTTTTGAGGCTATAAACGAACTACATCACGTCGTATGAGCGCGAGTACAAACAACAAGGCTGTGAAGGCGGACTAGTCAGCCAATGACGTTTAGTCGTCTCAGTTAGCTACTTGTTAGCAAACCTAAAAGTTTAAAAACTCACGAGAGACGTATTTACCAAAGTATTTCATGTCATAGAACAAATTGTTAATATCTTTTTCAGGCATCTAACCAAAACACATCTTCCAAAAACCCACTGACTCTAAGGCAAGGAACCAGAACTACTAAAATGCTGACTCGTTTCCTGGTTTTGGGACTCATTCCTGCAGCACATTATTCATTTGACAGTTTCATATCTCATATCTTGCATCGCTACGTGCACCTTTATGGGAAAAATCTAACTCTGGTGACTGGCAGCACTTTACTGCGTCTCATATGTTTATTTATCTTCTCTGGTGTCATAAAGAGCTCATGAAGCGATAACAGCTCATGAGCTTTATTAGTAGAAACTGCAACTGGACTTTTGTTTATCAGTAAATAGTGACAAACAGGCAGAAACAGAACGAGGCATTTCCTGTAGTACTATTACAGGGATACTTACAGGGAAAATCCTCACTCACATGGCATACGTACAAAATTATCTTGGCGGCTACAAATTGCTCATACAGACTTCTGACGGTTCACAACGAGCAGGTGGATTCAACAGAAGTTCAGCTTTTGAATTCATCACACACATATCTCCTTCCATAAAATCCTGCAATTCGTCTGCTTTGCTCACACCACTAACAAACTGAGCCTGACCAGAATCCCCTTGGAAGCGTCCCGAAAGCGTTTCCACCGGTCCAAATCAACCAAACTAAATGTTGTTCAAACATGTTCAGTGTGAAAGCACCCCCACAGTCTACCGACTCATAATTGATCACTATTTGTCTACTGCAGGCTGATATAGTCCTTCCTTACCCAGACCATATGGTAGACAGTGTAGATGTCACCGTCACAAGCGTACACCCGGATCGCCCTCAGCGTGAAGCCGAACTTCTTCCCCGAGCTGTGGATGACGACGGGCTGCCGCGGGTTGGCGTTACAGAGGGAGGAGTCTCGGCTCGGAGAGGAGTCTCGTGAGGAAGGGTCCGAGGAGAGGGAGTACGGAGAGAGAGGGCTGGCCAGCGGAGACACCCCGAACATATCTGGAAAAATGAGAGCTGATCACCACCTGAGCAGATTCTTTCATTTAATCAATCAGACTTGGGCCCTCGAGTCAGCAGCGAGGTGTTTCTGTAGAGCTCATGAGCCCGGTTCATTCTGCTCCTGCTGTGGGTGGAACTAATGCGATTTTCACTCTCCCAGCAGTGAAGACCTCTTGCTCCTGCCCTGCATGCTTACTCTCCTTATTAGCGGCTTGCACTCGGCTACTTGCCCGCAGCCACTCTGTTAAAATTGAACTCACAGCCGGTTTCACGCTGGGCCAATTTCACAGAGATCTATACTGTGGGCTTTCATCTCTTTCACGTTGTTTGGACAAAAAGTGTGCTGCTCTTATTGTAATTTTTGGCACGCTGTTGCTCTGATATACTGATAAAAACTGGTTGAGATCATGTTTTTGAGTCACTGTATACACGTCTGCTTGCGTGTCGATGTGCGTTCTTCATCTTACCCCCGGGGATCATGAGGGACAGGGCACTGGTTGAGACAGACTTTGGGACTTTAGCCCCAGCTCCGGGCTTCTCTGCAGCACTCTCCGGCCGCAGAGAGTTGGTCTGAGCGCCCTGGTCTGCGGAGGTATGACTGGTGCTGTCGGGACTCTCCACCTCTTCACCTCTGGGTGTCAACTGGTCCAGATGTTCTGAGAAACTTCCTAATTATTGGAAAAGATGAGCATGGAGTGAGGCACAGAACTACACTGAGCAAATGCAAAAGCATCCTGGTCATTTCAGGTGACTGAAGACACAAGACACAAACATTTCAACAAACACAGAACGTAAAAGAGATACTTCTGAATAACAATAACAACTGAAAACAGGAAAGTAATAATTACAAATAAATAAGGGGGAAAGAAACAATGATTTCCTGAGTTTTGTAATTGAATTGTAGTGCTTGTAATTGCATGCAAAATGGGGGATGTGTTGGATGCTTTTCTACTAGGATACATTCATTTTTCTTAGATTACAGACTAAAACTTGAGAGGTGTCAATCTTCTCATCTATCTCTCTGCAAGAAAGCAAATTAGAATATTTTCCAAAATGTCAAACTATTCCTTTAACCATTCCAGGGCTGTACCTAGGCTTAAAAATGCATCAAAGACATATCTGCAAGTTATTAATATAAACAACATCTATACTAGTCCGACAGAAAAAGCTTGGATATCGTAGTTTAATTTCAGGGACTTCACAACTTATTGATTTAAAAAAATGATAATCAAGCACACTTATTATAAAGTTGTACACTATGAAACTCGAGTAATTTCCCACCAGAGAGCGTGGCTCCACTGTGCGTGCTGCCTGGAGTTGTAGCGTCAGGCTCATCCTGCAGGAGCTCTCCTGTGGAGAAGGAGGTCTTGCTGGGGTCCCCGAGGCCTGAGGTCTCGTCTCCTTCACTCTCGGCTGAGATGGCAAACTTAGGCAACAAGTTGGGGCGCGGACCCTGATTCGTTCTGTCCGTGTCTGTCGAGTGGGACAGCGAGGGCCTGGTGGAAGAAGAGAAGAGATTCTCATGAGATGAACAGATTCTCACTTCTCAGAGGGATTGGAGTATTTTTACATTATAATATTTTTTGTACTTTGACTCAAAGGGATAGTTTGGATTTTTTTGATGTGGGGTTGTACGAGTTACTTATTTATACCTACAGTAGATGACGTCGGCGCGCCCCCAGTTTGGAGAAGCAGACAGTTACGGCACAGGAGTCAAAGCAATGTACTGCTGTTGACTGGGGCAGCAACAAAACATATTTCAGACACCTAAAAAAAATCTATTTTTGTATTTTCACCACTTTGTCTCGCCGTCAGACAACCATTTCTGATGGGGAGACTGAAGACATTATATACATGTATGCTCTCACCAAAGGCACCAGACTCCATTGAAAAAAAAAAAAAAAAAAGAAGCTATTTGTAGCTTGCAGAACACGGGAGCACTGGTTTACTGCTGCCTCGGTAGGTTAGTTTGTTTGCCTTATTTTGACTTTGGTTAGTTTGAATTCACCAAAGTAACAGAATAACACAAACGACGGACTGGGGTAGAGGTAGACCAGCATCTCGTGTGTAAAATGACCGTTTTTTTTACAATGGGGTCTGGTGGGTTAGAGGAGAGCATAGACTACTGCATCAGTTCCCCCTCAGAAAACAGACTGTATAGATGTACGACGGCAAAATAAAGCGGTGAAAATATTCTAAATGTAGCGTACACTTCAACCAATATAGATTTGTTTTAGGCATCTAAAACACGCTGTGCTGCTGCTCTCGTCCACAGCAGTACATCACTTAGCCTCTGTGTCGGTACTCCCGTCGGTTTCTCCAAACTCCATCTACTGTAGATACTACACTGAGTATGGATAAGTATCTCAAACAACTCTTTAAGTAAAGGATCTGAATACATCTTCAACCACAGCATTTGTAGCACAATGCAAATGTCTTCCAGTAATCAGCAGTGGCCACATAAAAAATGATTACATTTCTGTTGCTATGTCTGTAAGCAAAAAGATCTTCTCATCTTGTGTTTAATATGATGTCCGAATTCAAGCGCCGAAGTGCATATTTGATCTCGGCTACTGTATTGTGTTTATGTTCAGAGGTTTAATGAACTGGAGTTTCAAGCATACATTTCAGCAAAGTCTGGCGTCCAGCTGAGGGAGTCAACAGTCAGTGGGCTCTCGCTCTTCTTCCCCTCAGTCTCTCCCTTCTCCTCCAGGTGCCCACGGGACAGATCCAGGCTGCTGTAAACCTGATGACCACACAGAAACAACGGTTCACTTTAGTACATGCAGGCTGTAAAGGCAGACACACACCATCATGTTCAGAATAAGCTACAAAGATTGATTAATAAATGTAGCGTATTCTTTACATACAATAAGGAATGCTAAATAAATCTGGCTTTTTATTTTTTTTACATTTACAATGACGAGGAGAGCAGAAACACTGGGCTGTTTATGGGATTTAATGCACACTTCATCATGTCTTACAAACATGGAGCTTTAGGTGAAGCAGTGGAAAGAAAAAAAAAAAGATTCAGTGCAGCTCAACACTTCCTCCGAGATGCCCTGCTGCTTTTCGAGACACTGTAATGCTTT
Source organism: Ophiodon elongatus (assembly GCA_016806645.1). Classification (NCBI taxonomy): domain Eukaryota; kingdom Metazoa; phylum Chordata; class Actinopteri; order Perciformes; family Hexagrammidae; genus Ophiodon; species Ophiodon elongatus. The sequence continues at coordinate 274,934 of JACSYO010001250.1, read as the reverse complement.
GTTTTGATGTGAGAGGGGAGCCTACTGCAATGCAGCACAACAATCGCTCCCAGCTTGTATGACTGTATTGTGTTCCACATTACCAAAAAATAGAAGAAAAAAAAAAAAAAAAGCGGAAAATATATGCAAAGCCGACATCGTTTTAATACTGTAGGGGTAAAGGGACAGCGGGTTGCGTTTTCTAGAGACACATTTCCATATGAAATACCACTCAGATCATGCTTTCTTTCCCATGAGAAAAGGAGCAGGACATATGAGGGCAGAAACTCATTTACATTACTAACATCTTCAGGCGGTAACGATGATGTATGTGTGTTGGTGTGAGAAATTCGAGGGGTGGAGATTAAAAGGACGCACCTTCGAGAATCTGTGAGAACAAGAGGAGAACTGCCGCAGCTCCACATTGAAGTCTTCATCGTTTGTGTCCTCTTCCTCTGTCTCTAGGTGATGGTATCTCTCAGAGCGAGCTAGGGATGATGGGAGATTTAGAGTTAAGATGTTTTTGTTTTTTTAAATTATTATTGCACTCAGTTTTTACAGGTTTATTATAAGTGCCACAAGATCCTAATCAGTTTTCACTCCCTGTATTCATTTACAGCCATATATTGTTTTTTGAATATGCAGGTTTGTCATGTGATTTGTACTAAATATTTTCACAGTTTTTATGAAAGATTATTTCAGTTTTTTCTTTTGCCACAATGTCCTCAGGCTTTCAATATTTGCAAACAATTATGATTGCTAACGAATACATTTTCTTTCTGCTGTTTGGGATAATCATGTTATTAGTTCAGATAGAGTAGAATAACCTTTATTGTCCCAGAGGGGAAACTTGCCTTAGGAATAGTGCTATTATCCATTGCTTTACATTAAAAAAAATTACAAAAACAAAATGAAACCATCTTAAAACATGAGCGATATTTGATGTTGTGAATATAAAATATAGTGTGGTTTGATCTGTACTTTATCACACAGAGTCTTCTTCCTGATGGCAGAGGTTTGTATTCAGAGAAGAGGGGATGCTGACAGTCTGCAATGAGTTTTGTTGCTTGATTCATGACTCTGCTCGTACAGTTCATCTTCATAGATGTTTCTAAAACACGGCGCCATAGTTGATGCTTTGATTAGATAACTCACTGTCGAAGTAGCTGGTGTCATCTTCAGACTCCAGCTGAGGAATGAACTCAGCCTTCTGCCTCAACAGGCTGTTCCAGTCCAGGTTGTGGAAAAACTGATGCTGCTTCACTTCGGCAGCTCCTCCTGCAGATGGAATAAATACAAGTTAAAAATCAGTTTGAACACATTCCTAAGAACAAATCTGAAAATTATTTGTGAAGAAAACGCTGACAACGAACGGCTCAGTGAGACACAAGGGGCGAAGAAAAGCTTACGCTATGTTATCCTTTTTTCACTGGTGGCTTCAGGCCAAACTGATACCATAACCATAAATTATGCAGGACAATTTCCTGCCTGTGACCTTTTGTGAAATAACAGGGGACTTTGTGAATGGCAGCCTGGCGGAGGGAGATCTAGATGAACGAGGAGGTCCAGATGTCCCTGGACTGAACTGGCTACGTGCAGCCCTCTGATATAAAGCCTTTGTCCCAGGTCACGGCCACTTTTACGGCCTATGGATCTACACGCTCTTAGTGCTTGATCATGCATGGACCTAGATTCATGGACTAGCAAGGAAATAATTGCAATTGATCAAAGGGAAGAGGTGAAGAGGCCACAGGATAAACTGCCCTGCTGTTGGATGACCTCAATTCCTTCCCTTGTGACTCGGAATTATGAGCGCTGCTGAGGTGGCACTAAAGGTCACGTGATAATTTATGTTGGCCCGCTGTGCTCGTCTGGTCCTAACCGAGTTACTGGCTGTGTCGGGTTTTTTTGTTGTTGCTCTTTGGTGTTTGTACCTGCGCCCATCCTATCCAGAGGATTCTGTCGGAGGAGCAAGGTGATGAGCTCCTGAGAATCAGCAGGCGGGGCCTCCTCTCCTTCAGGCCAGTTGATCTCGTCTGGAAACACACAATGCAAACGATATTACCGACATACAAGAAGCCGTAAAGATCAATTGCTATTATATTAGTAGGTTGAGGTTGAGGAGTTGGAAATCATCCGGCTCTGCTAAGAAAATATAAAGCCATGTATCTAAGTAACGTCAATGTAACACAAAGTAAAAAAAGAAAACGGTGATTTATTGCTTTAAACTATGGGAATTGCAAACTTAATGGCCAATCCCTGTTAGTTCAGAAAGCATAATTAGCTGTTTGCATTTAGCAATCTGGTAAAAAAAATGGTGGATTTGCACAGAAACTGATCAGGAACAAACTCCCGTTTTAAAGGTGAGACAGCTCACACAGTAACTATGTGTTTGTGGCTGTGCAACAAATCTTGAAAATGTTTTCCAGGCCCTAAAAACAAGTTTGGTCATTCGATGAAAGTTTAGTGTCACTGTGCGACTCGGTGACAATCTGATAGAGATGCATATTCACGAATGCTGAAAGTGTCCAGATACTGTAAGCTACCATGAGACTGCAGCAAGGACTTTTCTACCTCCATGTGCATGCTTTATAGTTCGGTTCATAGCAACAATAAGATTAGCATGAAGAATAAAGGAATGTGACATTTATTTTTTAATTCTATTGATTTAATACTCTTACCTAATTGTGACCCACTAAGGCTGACATTTACGAAGTGCTCTTTTTAAAATAGCTTCACCAGCAGATTCAGACAAAACAGAGTAAGTTCTGAGGTGTAAGCATTATGTTGAACGAGACAATTTAAATGTGCTCTAGCTTTTGGTGAAAAGCCTCGTGGATAAGCAATGAAAAGGGGAGCAAAGCCCGTCTGTGCCGTGCTGATTGTCTGCTCTGTGCACCATTTGTCCCCATTTTAATCAAATTTGGGAGGGGAGCTATGAATATGTATGTGCGGCCCGAGGCCACGGTGGCATGCATTCAGTGTGTTCAGGCCCCTTTAATTAACAGTCACTCTCGGAGGCTTGGTACAATTTGATTGAGAGCATAGCAAATCGGTCATGGCATGCCATTTATTTCCATGCCACAGATAGAGGCCGTTATCCAACAACTCCAACCATTCATCTGAGCCGCACCGCTGACAAGATAAAAGCTGTTGTTTTTTTTAAGATAAAGATTTTCCCTGTGCGGCTGTCACCACGAGACTACAGGAGGAGGACAAAGTAACATCATCAGAATTATTAAAACTTCACTTGCGGTCTAAAGTCAAGCTGAATCCGCCTCCCGCCATCTGCTTTTCTACTGGCTCTCGAGGGAAATCTCTGTCTCCAATAAATTGAGAAATATGCACGCCGACTAATTCCATGTGGTCACTATGTAAATGTTTAATTCATATCTGAATGAGATTTGGGAATTCCTCCTCATGTGCTCAACAGAATCTAAAAGCCAGATGCTTGTGTCTAGTAGAATTATATATTTGATAAACTGGCATAAATAAATCAGTATACTTTATTTTCATCTTTAAATACAAACATCAGAGGCAGTTAATGTTTCCTCTTGAATAATTGATGCCTTAGAGAAATGTCATGCTATGCATTATAATTAAAATACAACATGTTATCATGAGGAGGGTGGATGTGGTGAAGCTGCAGCAAAAGGAAATATTGTTAGGACACTATTTAAACATTCACCCTTTAGGGATTGTGAGTGGACACTACACTGTGGTATGGTTTTCATGTGACAAATTTGACTTATTGCCATATTAATGTGGTTAATTAAATTTTCCCTTAATTCAACGGTTATTTTGCCATCATCTATGTTCTTTTATTTATCATTAAGTATTAGTCAAGCCTCCCCTATTTCGTTTTTATTGTTTTATTTTATTATTATTTTCGTTTATCTGTCTGCCGGTGTTTAAGGATTGTATTGTTGGGTTTTCTATGATATACTTCTGTGTTGTTCAAACTTAGAAATTCAAAATTCAATCAACTTTAAAATCATAAAAAAAAGTATATATGGTAGTGGAAAATAAAAAAGCTTAATTTATTATCCCAAAATTAAGATTTAAAATGAAGGAAATCTTCAAACATCTATCTGTGAGATTTAAGCAGCAGTCTTTATGAGGTAAAAAATATTTAAAAAAAAAAAAGCATGTTTTTAACCGTCATCTGAGAAGAAATAGATGCAACACTGACCACTGATGACCTGTCCGAACAGCTCCTCTGGTGTGTCTCCAAAGAAAGGCACACAGCCCACGAGGAACTCGTAGAGGATGATGCCCATCGCCCACCAGTCCACCGGCTTCCCATAGCCTTGTCTCAGGATCACCTCTGGGGCAATATACTCCGGGGTTCCACACACCTAACAATCCAAACACAACGATTGCTCTCAACAAGATGTGGCTCGTGGAACTTGTTTTGTCCACACTGTCAAGTTAAATGAGACGTACCTGCTTATCAGAGAACTCCCTGGCATCTTTCTCTATGTGTCCCTCGTACAGGTTGGTGGTCATGTTCATCAGCCCGACTTTGGACAACCCAAAATCCGTCAGCTTAATGTGTCCCATTGACGTTACCAGCAAACTGAGGAAGAGGAAGGAAACATCACAATGAGCTGGTATAATGAACAGTCAACAGACCTTCAGGCCAAGAAAATGGCTTGAGCATATTTAAAAAAAATTGCACTGTATGTCCTAGTTTAAAAACTAGAGTTCTTAAGTTCTTGGCACATAAATCAATATTTTACAATGACTGCCTGTTCGGATTGTTATATCTTAATATTAGACTTACAGATCTACATCGTGATCTTTTAAGTCAATTTCTGCCAGTTTTAACTTTACCCGTTTCCAGATTTACACATGACCTCATAATATTTTTAAGTGGGCACTTAGAGTTTTACAGTATTGCATTCATTTGAATTAAAGTTAAGAGCAGCAGATAGAGAAATACTTTTTGTAATATATACGTGGGCAAAGCAATAAAAGACTAATGTCAAACTTCAAACTGTCGATTTTCCTGCAGTGTAACTACACATTTACTATTGTTTGGCCCGTGGCTCTTTATCTTTTTCTGGAGGAGGCCCACAAATAAAATTGTATAATATGATACAATATTATTGTATCATCACTATTGATGCATTAACATCCACCAACTTCTAAAAAGGAAATATCTGGAAATATCTAGCAGCTAAATGGTTTATTATCTTCACCAGCTCGTCACTAACTGTCTGTCTGATGTTGAGTTGAGCAGGTGATGTGCACTTAGTTTTTAGACATTTTTTCCCCCGATGAAAACAGATACAAATTAAGCTATAAGGCTGGATTAAAAACTAATCAGGAATGCAGCTAAAATGGTGGTCCTTCCGTAAATTTGAAAGTGGGCATTGTGTTGAGACTGGAGACCGCAGGGGATGCCAGCAACCCAACGTCGCACTGCGGTGACCAATCATGTAAACGGAGCTCAGACGGGAAGACTCCCACAGGAAGAAGAAGAAACGTATCTGCGATGTAACTCTGCTGTTTAGCGAGAGACTGATTGCCATCTCGTTGACCTTTCCAGAGCTGTACAACCCTGCCACGAGGGAGTACAAAGACCTTAATCGCCATGCAGTTGCTTAGCGTTGTACCGCTCACAGCATCGCTCAAAGTTCAAAACATGATGTCACACAAATGGGCCATTTAGGTGTCACTCACACCGCTGCACAACGCCTGATTTGGTGTGAATGCAGACTAAGAGTGAACAAAGACAGTCATTTTTGCATGCCGGACAGATGCTGTAGGGAAAAGGGGGTGGTAATCCTCCATGGGCTCATCGCTACAGGGCAAGCTACCATTGTTGATTGTGGCTGCTATGACATTCAGGAGGTCTCACTTGTCTGGTTTGAGGTCCCGGTGGACGATGCCATAGTTGTGGAGATACTCCAAAGCCAGCACTGTCTCTGCGAAGTACATCCTGGCCATATCCACGGGCAGGGGACCCATGTTCTTCAAAAGGGTGGCACAGTCTCCACCTGTAGACATCAATGGAGGGATGTGATTGAGAAAAAACACACAGGAGACATTGTGTTCAAAGTGCTTTCAGCTGCAGCACTATGCACAAAAAAAAAAAAAAAGCCTAGTGGCTGACCTTCAACATACTCCATGACCATGCACAGGTGCCGCCGTGTCTCAAACGAGCAGTACATGGACACCACAAAAGGGTTCTCGGCAAAGGTAAGGATGTCTCTCTCCACAAAGGCCTGCTGTATCTGATTCCTCAAAATCAGGTTCTGCTTGTTGATCTTTTTCATGGCAAAGCGTTGCTTCGTTTCCTTGTGACGAACCAGATACACAGCTCTGTGGAATAAAACGGTGTACCAGTCAGCTGGAGGACAGAACTGATCCACTTGATCATCAGATCCATTTTAATGTCTATTGCTATTCATGTCCAGAGGAAAACAGAAGGAAAATGCAGAGGGAGATAACTGGAAACGGAAAGAAAAGGTCAGTCCGACCTGAAATAGTTGGGGCTGTAACAAACCATCTATCATCAGAGATTAGATACTCAGATATAGATTAAGATGTCCTTACCCATAGGCACCATTGCTGATGAGTTTTGTCATCTCAAAGTCCAATTCACAGGGTTTACGCCGGCATCGCAAGGCTGTGCTGAGGCTCTGAGACTGAGGGCAAGAGGAGACACAAATACTAGAGCAAATCAAAAAGATAACATCTGTACTTCGCTGGTAAAGATGGATGGAGTAAATCAATACAGGAAAAACAATTCCTGAGTGCTCACAGAGTCGTCTGTTTCTGGGGTTTCTGCAATCCCGCTGTCACAGCTGGTCAGCTGAGCGATTTCTACAAAAGAAATAAAGAGAAAACCAGCAGTTTAAATATTTAAGCGTGTCAAAAAAATCTATAACTTCAAGTGGGGCCTACAAAAAAAGACGTTGTGCAGAGCATTTTTTTAACAAAAGTAACGTAAATGCTGAGAAATCAGAACCTGTTCACAAAACAGCCGCTTTGTGTAACCTATTAGGTTCGAGGTGCTGACTCCGAGATAATCTGAATTGAGAATAAATGGGGCGGAAATTAGTAGTGGCAACACAAACACATGTCTAACACCCATTTTGAAAATCACCACTCCAGAACACGTGCTCATTATAAACCACCTTGCATCTTTTACATTTATTTTGTCTCCGTGTGTGTTTGTGTGCAGCCATGCTAAAGTCTATGTGTTTATTTTCACAGGGGGGGTGTTTGTCTTGTCCCTAGAGAACCCGTAAACACATTTCCACTGCTATTTAACATCTGTCCTTCCTTGTAAGGTTCGCTGTGGGCACATGAGGCTCTGGGCAAGACGAAACACGGGAGACACTCGGGGGAAATGAATGGAGAGATTGGCTGATGAGCCAGCCTGTGTGGATCTGTATAAGGTCTGTGGGGAGGCCATTCCTTTCTAATTAGTCATAATGAATGTTGTTTGTAACTGAATCTGGAGAGACAGAGGGTCATTAGAAAGACGGTCTGTTCAGTACAGGACATTAGTCAAGAGAAGCTTTGCCTTTTAGTTCTTTCATTCCTTTACAGCCTCACCACAACAGTTACCCATTATTCTTATACACCGCAACTGTAATACTCAGCAGTCCTGTGGATTTATGTGAGATAAGATACTTTCTGCTTTACAAACCCTAAAGAAGAAACTAGAAAATGATGAGGTTAGTATTACTTCTTATACACTTTATATTTTTACACCTGTATCCAATTGTTTGTTGTTGTAATTTACTTTATATATTTTAGTAACATTTTTACTATATTTATTATTTAGTTATTGCTATTATATTGTGCACTGGTATTACTTATTTTACACTTAACAATTATGACTTTATTGTTCATATATATATTTTTTTTATTCTATTGTTTTTTGTTGTAGTTTTTGATCAAACTCCGACACAAGAATGACCTTCGAGATTAATGAAGTTCTATCTTGTCTTTTCTTATTTGAGAGTCTTGTTGAAGGGCGCCAGCAGCTCTAACCACAGTTGTTTGTATTTTAACATCACCGATGACGACCATAGACTTCCCCTACCTTCCAGTGGATCCCTTGTGAGTCCCAGCTGGCTAATGATGTAACGAGGGATGTCCGTTTTGATGCCCTGGCCCTCTTTAGCGTGTCCTTCAGCGGCCTCCAAAAGGTGGTAAAATTCCTCAGGGTCAAACTCCTGGAGACACACAGCAGCACGCTTTAGTACATGAACAATGTTTAAGAAGAAGGCAAACAACACATCTGTAGTCTTTGTACCAGGATGTGGGTTTTTTCTGGTTTTCACTTGTTTTTAGAAGTCTCAGTGTGCAGTTTGAAGCTTTGATGAATGGTGACAACTACAGGATGTCTAAAGGGATTAAGTGGCAGCTCTGCTGAAGGTAGAGAAATACACATTTAGGGCCTGATCAGACAGCAAGTTTTAGCAGCCTGAGGCGGATTCTTGTAGTTCTTTTCAATGAGAGTTAAGCTTTTTGCACTGCTGAGCGCCCCGAGTTAAAACACGTTTTAACTCGGAGTGGAAAAGCACCCAACGTCATTCTTTTGCATTTAATTCTCATTGCTGTGACTTTTGCTAGATATGACTTTACCAACCGCAGTTACCATGATCTAAACAGAAAAAAGCGGGAGGCAAGTTAGTGCAGTACTTGAGATTTCAAGTTGTTTTCATTAATCTAAACTGGACTAATAACTGTAAGGTAGAGCAGAGTTCACGGTTTGTTTAGCACACATAGTTGAATAGCATCAATAACAAATAAAAAAAGAAGCAGCACACTGCCTGACCACACTGCTGATTTCCACCTGCAGAACCCTCTCTGCCCGATCAGGGCCTTACATGGCTTTAACGCTTTTCACATTACATTATCATTTAATCCATTGTTAGTAACAAATATTGCTTATTTAACCTGGACGTCTGTAAAGGATGTAGTTAGCTAAAGTACTTCTGGGACTGTGGTAGGTTTGAGGTGTGGCCTGTAAAATAATTTGATATGATAATGAGCCACTCCATTTGTCTGTGTGTGTTTGACCTGTGGTTTGATGCCGGTGGCTTCAACTGCCAGTGAACACAGGTTATTTTATTGTATACAATTAATATGTTGAAAAAAAGGGGGAAACATTAGCATGTTTTACTTTGGATAAGTAGGACACATAGTTACACTGCTCTAGACTTATATATCCTATTAAGTAACAGAATGAAGACGAAACTAATTTTATAAAAAAATCTAAAACAAAAGAATTGCAGGGGTAAACACATGGTATATTTCAGAAACATACCAGACATTCCAGCAGTCGAGCGGGTCGTGCTATGATGATGAGGATCTTCTTCACCAGCTCTTTGATGACGTTTACCTCCTCGCTTTCGGATCTCTCTGTGGACTATAGATCAAGACACAAGATTTCAGTTTTTCACGCGTTATCGTGGACTGGGAAAATGCAGCATGGTTCTCCTGTATCGCAGTTTGTGCCTCACAGCATCCCCATCATGCTTGAGCTCTAAACATCTAATATTCCCAAAAATAAATATCTTTAAAATCTCAGAAGGCTCACTGTATTTCTTAAGGGAACTTATGAGGGCAAAATTCACATGCCAAGTTCTTGTTAACGTTTACAGAGGAGCAATATAGAGCATCCTGACTGAAAACATAAACTGGCGTGGGATGTGCACGGCCTGCAGCGGGTATTTAAAACCGCTCAGAACATCACTGGTATCCATCTACTGAGCATCAGTTAAATCGGTGACAAGAGGTGTCTGCACAGAGCCCAAAGGATATTTAAAAGGCAATACCCACTCCAGCCACAGCCTGTTCCCCCTGCTGCCATGTGGCAAGAGATACACGAGTATCAGTTGCCGTCAGAGCTTCTGTCCTGAGGCTGGGCAACCCCTGCATCCTCCACCCTCCACATATGACACACTTTTTCTTTTTTTTTTTTGTCCTTCTTTTCCTCATGTAGCAACTACAAACTGCATTTTATTGCACAACCCTGTTGTACGATAACCTTCTAACAACACTTACTTTTCTTGAGGTTGTTCCAAAATCCTTAAAAGACTCTTCTGACCATCTGGAGGGAAAAATATTCCATCTGTTGCACCATAAAAAAGATTTGGTGCCTCTTTTTTTTCCTGATCCAAACAAAGATGGGAGCCAGAAATGGCATGCCATTGATCAGTGTGTAAAATATGAGGATTTTAAATTAATGTATCAGTTATATCGGTAATTATTTCTATTTCTTTCACAGAATGCGACAAAATGGCGCGTTAATAATTTGTATTCCATAAAGATTTTCTGGCTACCTGGATTATGAAATACAGTTGCAACTTGAGAAGCTCAAAACTTTTTTTCTTGAACAACAGACTAAATAGTTTTTGTATCCAGATGGTTAGAAAAGTCTTTTAGAATTCCGGGAATAAATACTTAAAATGCTAATTAATTTCCTTTCAGATGTACAAATCTAAAACAGCACATTTATAACACTGTTCCAACGTCATTTAAATGAGATTTTATTGATGCAATGTCTTTGAAAAACATCTGTGTGATTTCCCACCTCTTGAACAAGCCTCTCGAGCTTGTCAGTGAGCTCGCAGAAGTAGCTGGAGGTGATGAGTCCTAGCCGGCTCTTCTCCAGACAGTCACGGGCCAGTTCAATTATCTGGTGGTGGGCAAAGCCGAGCACACCATCTGCCAAAGGGAGGACGCACTCTGGAGAGTTGCTGTGGATGATGTCCTGAATCCTTTCCTCCATCTGAGCTGTGGCCTGCAGGAAGAAGGGGAAGGCGTCAGTTTGGCAATGCATAAGATAATTAATGGCAGACATCGGCTGTAGCAAACATATTATGAGCACCTTACCCTGGGAAACCTCTCCTTGTAGACGTGATTCATCATGATAATCTCATGGTCGTAACATGATGGAGATCTTCCAGGGCTGAAAGAGATATGTGACAATCAGTACCTGAGTGGCACCGACGGTACACATTACCACACGAGGACGATGTTCACCTGCAGGGGTAAATATACCTGAGACTGCGTGAGCGGGGTCGCATGGCCGTCGCTCTGCGGCACTCGTCCCCGGAGATGCTCTCAGTGCAGAAGTGCTTGGAGAGGAAATGCAGTTCATCAGGCGTAGGCTGGAAGGGCAGCTGGTGCAGCTTCTCCTGTGATGAACAGGATGACTGGAAATGAAACACATATATATTCAACATGAAAAGAAAAGATTTTTTTTTTTGTGTGTGGATAAAAAAAAAAATACCATAGTATAAAATATCATATGTTTTGGCAATTTTCCCCCCAATAACTGCAATATTTTAAGAAATAGTTTGACATTTTGGGAAGTGGGCTTTCTGGAGTTAGATGAGAATATCAGTAAAGTAAAAAATGTGAAAAAAGGTAAAACTATAGGTTGTCATTTTTACATTTCAGTTTTTTGTAAATATTAAACTAACAATATAAAAACGTGTTAGTCAGTGAGCTTTAGAGGTGCTGCTGGTGGGTGGACTTTTTAAAAGTTTGGACATGGCCAGGCTAGCCGTTTCCCTGTTTCCAGTCTTTATGCTAAGCTAAGTTAGCCTGTAACATCATATTATCCCTTCCTCATGAAAGTGGTAACAATCATTACATCTAACTCTGAGCAAACAACCAATGTTTTTTAGCTAAAACTATCAAAACTATTCCTTTAACGCATCCTAAGTAACCATGTGTATCGAGGATACATAGTAACACACGGGACAGCTCACACTGAAAAACAAATAAATAATTATCAATTTTACACTAATTAATTAAAATACAATAAGTATGGCATTTGTAGTGTATTAAACAAATCCCACTGTTGTACTCAATAACACCAAAAACTGTGGCTGTTTCTAGTCTGACTTGACTCATAACTGAGAAACAAGGACGTGCTTCCTTCGATAGCTGGTGTGAATAGCAGGAAACATACTAGCTGACCGAACACCACACTAGACAAAAACACTTTTAATCCCATGACTCTTTGTAATTCCTGTGAATGTTAGTGTGTGCTCGCATGCATTGTATGCACATGCTCTGTCTGCTTCCTATAAACACAGACATATTTGAATACAACTATGTCAGAGTGAAGGAAACGGAGCGATAAGACGGAGCAACTAGACACAATAGGAGAGTGATAAATGTGTGGGTGTCTTGTTGACCTCTCATACAGTGTTTCATGAAGAGTAAACAGAGCCACAGGGACAAATACTAAACTCAACATTAACTCCCAATCATGTTTCAGCATTATGAGTGTGGGTTTAACTAGTGCGGAGCGATTCATTGTTTTTACATCAAAATCACAATTTGAAAAAGAGTGCGATTTTCAAAGGCTGTTTTAATTATAACTTAAATAATTAAAATATGCCATAACAACATGCAATATGATCAAGTTTATGCCCATTTCTGGTAAATGCACTCAGCTGTTGAAAAGTGAAACAAAAATCTTGGCTGTTACCAGGTTAATGTTTTCTCACTCTGCTTGTCTGCACATTTTGGTTTTGTGGAGAGAAAAAAAACATCCGTGTATAATATTTGATGTTTAAAAAAAAGAAAAGAAAAAAAGAAGATCTGTTCATAAGTGGCAAGTTTTTCTCAAGTTGACGCTTCACCTCAATTTTCAACAGACAGCTAAGAGGTAGCTACAGCTGGTAAACAGAGTTGCAGAATTGTCAGAATCTCTTACAGTTAAACTGTTTTTGTTTTTTTGACATTTTGGATTTGCATCTTATTGGTATTTTATATAAATATTTACACTCTTTACTACTGTGGACTGCAACTGCTTCACAAAAATGTACCTGAGTATTAATAAAGATCTGTCTTATCTCCTAAACGTTTCAGCACATCATAAGATTGTTTTAAGCTTTTCACCTTAATGGCTGTGAATTGAGACCTCCAAGATTCTGGTCTGTGAGACAGTCAATCATTCTGAAGGTCATGATCATTTGAATATCATTTAGTAACGTAGAGTACTCAACTAATTTGAGACAACAACTGTAGGTCTGTAGTTTGTTGAATAGAAAATAATCAGAAAACCGGTTTGTCTAATAGTACGACCTTACTTTTAACTACTCCGTTATGTTGATGGCTGTCATGTGGATGAGGTTGACTTTAGTGTCAGAGTGGGTGAATGTTTGAGGCTTACAGAGACGGTGGAGCTGGGCGTGTTGGTTCCATATCCAGAGGAGGGAAGGGAGGCCAACGACCAGCGGCGACCATCAGTCCTGTCACACAACAGCAAAGACGGTAAGTTACGATGCTCGTCAGTGAGAAGAATTTGTTGGTAAATTTGTCTTTGGAAGCATGAAATATGCATAGTTTCCATGTTTCTATTCCTACAATCCTAATGTTTACATTGTTTTAGATGAATGGGTAACTTTCTTTGCTATAGTTCAAAATGAAATTAGAGAAACAATAAGTGAATGTAGAACTGAAACTTCAGTCACTACGAGACAAACTAATGAACGGGGGGGGGGGAGGGGGGTTATGAAAAATAAAGTCTACTTGCGACATATGTGAGGTTATGAAAAGGGGCAAATGAAAGCCTAACATAGTGGTGTTACCTGTCTGCTCTGTGGCAATGACTGTGGATTATAATAAAAATACACCATTACATGATATCGTATTGAGAAATATTGATGTTTTTGTAAGCAGAAATAGACTCAAGAAGCAGAATATTAAGGCTTGTGCTGGCAGAGAAAATATTAACGTCTCAATTGTCTGACACTGTTGAATGGCTACAACTCGAAACACAGCATACTTCTGTATCTGCTTCTGTAACTGAGAAGCCTCCGGCTGGTCTTTACTGGACGATTTGTTCAGCAGCAAATCAAGTAAATATCAATGGTTGTGTGAATACCTTCGTGCAAAGGAGAAATGAGCAGAGGCACTCGGAGAGAAATTTCTAGGACTGTCTTGAGGGCTCGTTCCTGCCAGAAAAACACAAAATACAAATCAAATAATAAATAAATAAAAAAAACAACTCAATAAGACTGGATTTCAATTTCAATTTGCAGCCAAAACAAAGACTGATTAACTGCAATAAACCACCGATGACTGCATTATCACGGCTCAGAGGGAACAGCGCAAACATGTTAGATGTCTAGTCATTTTTTTACTTTCTTGAAATCTTGCTGAAAAGGATAAAAACGGAGTAAAGTTGTGCTATGAGCTTGATGTTACAGGGACTGTGATAAACGCACATGCAGATCCCACTGTTCTTATTGCATAGAGAGGTTCATTCTTATTGCATAGAGAGGTTCATTCTTATTGCATAGAGAGGTTCATTCTTATTGCATAGAGAGGTTCATTCTTATTGCATAGAGAGGTTCACTATTTTACTCAGATTGTATCCACATTGTGGTGCGCTCTTTATACTTAGTTTTCCTAAAATTAGAGGTTTTAAAAATCGCAATACTCTCTTCTCACTGATCCTCAATGGATAAAATACTGAGACACCTATTGATGTGGGCTTTATTAAATGAAGCGATATGAACATCAGAGTCTCTGCACACTTACGGGTCAATATACATTATTTTTAGTACATAATACAAAACATCAGAAACAAAACGATGAGACTTAACATGTAAAAAGAATCAGGGCTGCACGAGTATGGCCAAATGATAGTCACGATTATATTGATCAATATTGAGATCACAGTTATTCATTGCTTTTAGTGACGACGTATCTTTATTGCACTTTAACATTTATTAAACAGAGCACTGCTTTCACTTTCACGTTGTGGTAAATTCCTGCTAATTAGCAAAACATTGCATCAAAGTTAGGCTTAAAATAAGATTCTTCTCCAGTGTGTTTTCGTTTTGCCTGTAAAATATTCAGTATATTACTCTTCTACTCTTTACTGCAGCCGCAACATTCAGGAAAGTAATTAACAGATTGCCGCTGCAGGCTACACGCGCAGCAGCAAGACAGCTCCCCAAAAGTGAAGTCAAAAATATCTGGATCGCCCCCTGGAGGCCGGTTGGTACTTTAGGAAGCACCTGACTTGATGTGTAACTAAGTTTTCTATGAGTGCAGCACGCATTTTGATCAGCAATATCAAAGTTGATCATGCCCATTTAATTGCCGGTCGCCACAATCGAGATCACGATTAATATTTGAATAATTGCGCCTGTGTTTCAGACCCATTGACTGTTGTTGCTGCCATTGGTAGGCCAGAAAAGTGCATTGCCGTAGTCAATTCTGGACGTTATAAAACAGTACAAGGATTTTTGGCATCTGAGTTGGATTAAAAAGGAGCGTATTTTGGACATATTATGTAAATGAAAGAAGTTTTTGTAACACACTTGATAAGTCATCTATAAATAGTTTGAAGAGGATCACTTTGCACCTAAATAGAGAAGTATCTCCACTATTTCGTCCAATAAACATGCAGGACTCTCTCTCCTTAAATACATCAGTAATACTGTACTACATTGCTGGTTATAGCAGCCCAGGACCACTGAATACATTACACTGTAGGGACTTTCCAAAAAAGCACTAATTAGACATTGTTTTTTTCCCCCTTATGGTCCAGCATTAATCAGAAATGTTCCATACTGGGGAACAATGACACTGAATCTTGTTAGTGATGAATGTCACCTATTTAAATGCACTGTAATCTTAATCACAACCAATTACAGATGAAATCCTCTTCCTCTGGGAGTTACACTGCACCTGAAGACAGATTATCTACTGATGGCTAAGAACATTGTCTGAAAGAAATAACGAGAATTACGGTTCAAGGGAAGGTCGCTTATGAAATTATTCATGCTCATGAACAAGCATTTGATCGGCTACAATACAGAGCCAAGGCCAGAATTCAGAAGAAAAACATTATTCATGTAGAAACCTTCTTAATTATTGTGTATACGTCAATGTTCTCAGTCATCTGCCGGCTGTAAAAAGGAACTGAAAGGATGTTTTTCTTACCTTTGGTACCAATATTACGGATGAGCCACAGTGATAGGTCATCCCAGCGCTGAACACATTCATTAGCAATAACATTGTGGTTTTCGGATTCCATCCTAAAAGACTGGGCCCCTTCGTTACAGACCAAAACACTGTGAACCGAGGCTCCAACTTTGCTGACCAATGCCAGGAAATAAAACGCCCTGTGGTAAATGAGGCCTGCCCTCCCTCTGCTCCTGTGCATTTCCTCTCTGCAGGCCACCACTTCCTCACCCGGCACAATCACTGCCCTTTAACTCGTACTGTACGGTTTGATTCCCACAAAAAAACCCACAGAACTGACCTTTTGTCAGGTCAGTTCTGTGGGGTTTAGTTATTACGATTTAGAAACCTTTGGGGTTGTTTTAGTTTTCCTTTTGTGGCCATTTATTTGGGACAATTTGGTTTTTGATGTCATTGTAAGCTTCAAACATTTTCTGATCTTTATATTTGGCTTGTCATGTTTTAAATAGTTGCTTGTTTTTATTGTCATTGTTGGACAAGACGACAATAACAGTTTAACTTTTTAGGGCTTTCCATCATTGACTTCTGTACGAGACAAGCATTTGCATCCTATGTTGTCAACACAAATTAATGTGTACATTAACTGTGTTTTTGTCCATTCTATAATATAATTATCGTATGAAGGTGCCTGATAAGTGCTGGTTCAAAGCTACAGAGAGGTAAATGCAGGAGGATTATGCTTCTACTTGCATTTTCCAGTATTTTGCATTACAGCAAAAATAACACTGGAGTGCAAATACAATGTTTACACATTAATTATTAGACACGCACATATGTAAAACAAACACTTACCTGTTAGAGATGAGAGAGGGGAGTGAGGTCGCGGTAAGCCTGAAGACTGACCGCTGCCTATCAGGCTTTTTCTGTTGCTCGTTCTGCAGCTGTGAAACCACAGAGTCAAATATTAGTCAGGACACTGGACAAAAACATTACGCATCACATATTTACTAACAACACTTACAATTGACGCTCCTCACTGTAGTATTTGTATATTTTTTGCTTCTTTTCTTTTGTTTGGTCACTCACTGATATGTTTTTGGAAGGATCATAGTGTAATATAATTCCCACCGCAGTAATACATTGTAATATTTTTAGGAAACATAATCTGATAATTGTGTGTAAAAAAATATTAAAATGTTCATTGTTTGCTTTAATAAAAGCTAAATATATACTAAATCTGTGGAAGAACACACAAAAAGTTAAATTATTTTTCACTTCACTTTAAGCAACTTATAACCACACTATCATGCATTATAAAAGTGATTACAATGCATTATAAAAAAAGATTATAATGTATTACAACTATAGGTATTATCATACACTGCTTGCATTAAAATGTCAGTGGGGGACTTCAATGTTGGCTTATTGCAATGTTTCTACATTCAACAAATAACTCCTGGTCTAAGGGATCAATATTGTGGATGTAATGTCACTTTTAATTTCCAGAAACACGTTTTTTAAAAAGTTTTTGCAACTATTCCTACAATGCAAAGAGAGACCCCTTTACCCCCAGCACATCTTTACACATCCAATTACATTATTCACAAACACATAGTGACTTGTATTTCGGACTGGATACTTTATTACAATGCCAAAACCTGCCCTCTCTAACATAATAATATTGGTGCATGCAGAGCCATGAAAAGAGACAGAACGTCCTGGTTCAGTCACCAAAATAAAGCAGGTTCTCTGCACAGTGTTCGGGATGCTTTTAACTTGGTTGATCATGTTAATACAGGACTGTGACTCACGAGGGACCGCTGTGACCAACAACATGTGACTCAGAAATTGTAGCCCAGTTTTTAACCTTGAGAGAAAAATGAACTATTTCAACTTAAAAAAAAAAAGAAAAAAAAAAAAAGCGGCTTCAGTGTTCAATGTCCCGATTAGTCTCGGGTTTATATTTTAAAATTAGAGGCTGTCAGTGGGAACACATAATGCATGAAGAACATGAATTTGCTTCAAGGTCAGAGACTCAATGACAGCCTGTTACATAACCTCCTCAGAGAACTGAACCATTTCCAACTGAATTTTTAAGATGTTATTCAATAAAAAAATGTCCATTCAGTGCACGTATTGTGCTTAGAATTCTTTTTATTGAACAACATCATAAAAATTGAGTTTTCATTTTTTTTTTTTTATAACATCTTACAAATTCAGTTTTCAGTTTTCATTTTTTTGTCGTATTTGTATTAAACACTACAAAAAAAATAACATTTTCTGTCAGCGTTTGAATATTGAAGCAAGTGGGTGGCCGTGCTCCTGGATTTTACTGCAGCATTTGATGACCATAGTATCCTTATTGTCAAACTTGAATGTTAATAGTTTTTCAGCTTTAGTTCTTGCTTGGCTGAAGAGTTGCCTCTCTGACAGAACACAGTGAGCATTTTACAATGGAAAGACAGTTGTTTATAGTACAAGTGTTGCTGGAGTTGTATCTCTTCAGCGTCTCCATGGACCTTGGACGTAGGGGAAGTTGTGCTGGAAATCCCTGCTCTGCTTTTCCATGTATGTCTGCATGTATGTTTGTATGTACGCCGATGACTCAACTTTGTTCTGTGCTTCACGAACAGTAGTAGAGTTGAGAGAGAATCTACTCTACATGTTGAGTTGGAACATTACCAAAACTAAACTTGACATTTGGTATCAGGGCTGCACTTGATTATTAAACCATTTGGATATTTGTTTGTTGGGTTTGTGGGACATTACTACAAGGTAGGAGGAATATTTTCGGTAAGGCCACTGCACTTCATTCGTCTAAAGATGGGATATCAGTTGCTAAATTACTGGGCATTAGATTAAATATTTACTGTCTTCTTCTGATGAGATTGAGCACAGTTCCCATGATGGTAACAGGCATTGCAATTTCAAGAAAACATTCTCCATATGTTTCCTCTTCTGTTATGATTGACGTTGTTTGGTCACTTGTTTCTGTCACACCTGGAGAACTGCCCAGTCATTTGGTCAAATATATCTAAAAAAAACCTTCAGATTGCACAGAACAGAGCAGTCAGATTAATTTTATATATCTTTAGAAAAAATAAAATAAAATAAATAAATAAATCACTAAAACTCAAATGGTTGAATTTCAAATATATGTTACTTTAGTTATTAATATTATGAAACCTTTTTGGTTGTTTTAATTTTCCTTTTGTGGCAGTTTATTTGTGACAATTTGGCTTTTGATGTCACTGTAAGCTTAAAAAAATGTCTGATTTTTATATATGGCTTGTCCCGTTTTATAAATACTGCATGATTTTAAATAGTTTCTTGTTTTTATCGTCATTGTTGGACCACATGGCCATCGCTTTGTGGAAACTAATGAGGATCCAAACCAAGAATAAAGCAGCTAAAAATATGAGAAGCAAAAACACAGTGATGCACGTCTACAGCGTAAAGTCATTTACTCCAGTGGTAGAGAGGCAGAGCAACCATTCATGTCGGAGAGGGAGAACGAGTCAGTCGGTCACAGGTGCAGCTCGCCCGTCTGTGTGTTGCAGCGATGATTGCACAGAACGTTCAAATGCACGTGAGCTTCCTCAATAACGCAGAGATGTGTGAGCAGGCGGCCTTCGTCTCTCTGTCAGCGCTGCTGAAGAGCAGCTCTTGCAGGAGCCACTGCAACTTTTTTTACTAGAGTCGATGATGATGTTCAAAAGGCCATGTCATTCTATGCTCCAAAGGATTTAGAATACACTAAAGCCAAATACCTTGATGGACACAAAAGCAATTACAATATTCAAATGTTTGATGGTTTGCACCAATCAGGCACTATCTTGTTTGTTTTTCATTTAAAAGCTTTAGTGTCAGTGAGGTCAAGACCTGTATCTGATCTGGTGTCCAAACTAATCCATGTGCCTCCAGCAGATCCTTCATTCTCACAAAAGTGAATGCAAGAATGAATATAACTACATGAATAAAAAGTATCAAAAGTAATTAGATTTACCCTCTCATGATCAAACGTTGGAAATTATGCATTTGTAGGCCTGTAGATTAATGATTTAAAGCGACCCCCTATTTACTCGTTGTGCAGTGAGCACACTTGCAGTGCCGATAGTCCTGGCTAGTATTTTTAAGTCGTGTATTATGTGTACATTTGAACAGCCAAATACAGAAACACCTGGCTCGATATTGTTTATTATTACTCACCAGCTAGCTTTAAACGAAGACAATTATTTTCACTAATTCATCCCTTGGATGATTGTTTGCGCTCTTAGTGTAGATTACCTACGGGCAATTTCCCACAAATTTGATGCATCGTTTGAACGATGACTCCAGATTTATCAGCAGAAGAGGCCTTGCTCCTGCTTAATGCTCGAGCAATTAGCCACACACTAATTTCTAATGTGATGATGAATGTACAAATAACAAATGTTCAGAAACAAAACATTAATCAATCAGTGGTTCCCAAGGCTCAGTGCTCTTATGATTAAAAATGTAGTGGATGCAAACTTTTAATGATTCAATGAGTTGCAGAGAAGATCCATGCTATTTGGATATTCAAGAAAGCAATGACCTTCAAGCAGAGGTCATTCATTTCTGAATTACAAGTCATTACAGATGTGACCTGCCCAAAGAGAAAGATGATTTGACCTGCAAGATATTGCTCTTCCAACTGTGATATATTTGCATTTAATAGAATTAATATTCACGTGTTACATAATGTTACACACAGAAGCAAAACAATCCCACAGTGAAAAAAAAACTGCCGTCAGTGGACAGCAAGTGTCCTTCTGAGCAAAATTATATGATTTATCTCAGTTTGAGCTTTGGGAGAAGAGCCTTTTTATACTAACTGCAAGATTGGACAAAAAAAAAAAAAGTAATTTGCAATTGAGTAATTTGAGGTCAATGTTCATCTTTTTAAGTAAAATAAACTCCTGACAGATATTGGTCCTGGTGCAAGAATCAGTCGTAGAAACAGATTTATCTTGTACAAGAGATTTAAGATTATTTGTGTCAATTGTCTAGTACTTTGAATTTTCTCTTCTCTCTCCAAGACCAGTCGCGAAAGTCACAGTCATGAGTTTGTCCGTGTCTTCAAGATAGAAAAATCTTAGTTAGAAAGAAAAAAACATAATCCTTTAATCTAAAAATGTTTGATGATTCAGATGAAATAAAAAGTATAACGAAGGCAAACTGCATGCAAAATCGATATTCTGTTAACCACATAATTATTATGGTAGGTTTTATTTAATTTTTTAAATCAACAAATTTTATTTGCATATTTCAGAGGAAATACTTCACGTTAACAATTCTATATTTATTTCTGTGGCGCTGCTCTGATGAAATGTTGACAGCTGTTCTATTGATATTTTTTGTTTCGGGTCATGTAATACCACTGATGCTGTTAAACCTGTTAATCTTTTTGCCCACAAACTGAGCGAAACTGGAAGCATAAAGTTGCGTTTCTTTTTCTTTTTTTGGGGGCATGGATTCTCCAAATGATATAGGTAGTTTGTCCAGCTAGGAGACTTTGGTGAAGCCGACTTGAAACACTCGTACGAGCAAACCTCATAGAAGAAAGTAAGAGATTTAGGACAAGAATACAAAAGCCCCATTGTCACGCCAAAATCCACATTCATCTCCATAAATCAGAGGGGAAACCCCATTTTGACTGAAATCCCATTGGTCCTTGCTTACTCAAGTGGTTTCGAGGGCTAACCTGCAATCAAGAGTGTGGACACATGCCGTGAATCATTTATCGTGATGGGGAGGGAGTGAATAATATCTGGTACACAGGTGCTAAGTCAAAGAGGATCAGATTTAACGAGATCTATTTATACCCTCTCACTGTGGATTAGGCCAAGAGAATGCCACACTGCTGCCCAATCAACCCTCTTGTTGCCTCACCCTCTCACTCCCCGTCCCGCCGTTTGCACTATTTTAAAACGCCTATTTGAGGGTGGAGTGCCACTCACGTGGGCCATTTAAAACGAGCGCTTCTGGGTTACTTGACAAAACAAAACCTGCCACAGGTTATCTGGCCATCTCCGTCGTGTTTGATGCTGAGCTGAGCCGTGGCGGAGGCACCTCTGTGGCCAGAAAGGCTGAGTGAGGCTTTAAAGGAAGGATAAAGAAGCCCTGGGCGAAGATGATAGGGAGAAAGTAGGCCAGTGTTGTATGCTGTACTGCAGATGTGTGAGATTCCTGGAACGGATCCATAGGAGGGTTTACCAGTCTCGGTTTTATGCAAAACCCTCAACCTCGTCACACCATTGTTGAATTACACGTGCAATCTCCACAAGCTAGAGATCTTTTCTTACCTACCTAAAAATAAAAAAGGTGTTTATCAAAGTTAGAGAAACTTTACATATCATGGTTAAAGTATTTAACAGTGCTCGTTTTTCCTTAACATTTATTTCATTTCCACACCGACCTAAATTACTGTAACTCCTTTATAGTTACAAAGTAATCCAAATCTGTCAAAAACTATTTCTTAGACTTCAGCCTGCTTACTTATTTTGGGTACAAGAAGAGGCAAAAATAGATAAAAGCCTTTGATTTACAACACTCCGATGAATCTCAGCATGTCTGATCCTGACCCGCGCCAACAAACAAAGCCATGATTAATCTTTTTTTCCACTTCTGTGAGTTTTGCTCCCTTGTCAGAGCTGTCAGGTGAGCTGACAAAGCGCAATGCCACATAAATCGCTGCTGACAAACCCAAATTCAACGTCACTCATATGACACACGAGGCTATTAATAGTATTTAAAAACATGCTGCTTGGGTAAAAGCAGAGCAGCTCTGTTTTTCAAGCCACCGAAGACAGATTTTCTACATCTGAGGATGTACAGTATTACACAGCTTTTCAGGAGATAACAATTTTACATTAAGTGCGTTGCATATTCAACTGTGTACCAAATGGTAACATGGTCAATAGCGCTTATATCTTACACAGTTTATTGCATCTCCTTTTATATTTTGTCAACAAGAATAGAGATGCGCCAGCTGCATTGACACTGAATTAACAGTGTCTTGTTTAAATATCGGGAGCTTATATCAGAGTAGTCTGATCGAAACTAAAAGAAAGGGTTGTGAAAATGATATTTTTCTAATGACATGGGGAAAAAGTGGTCCACATGCAAAGCACTTAAAGGAGGACAGTCATTCAAGCTGATTTCATTTCAGTTTAGGGAATAACTGGAATCCTTTAATGAAACTTAAAGTCCGTCATCTATTTATTTACAAACACAGCAGAAAACCATGGCTGTGATCTCAGACTGGGATTTTTTTAAAGCACAAGACTTCCGTTTTCAAGATCCACCAAATTTGACAGCGGTTTTCAAATAGAAAAGAATATTTATGCACGATGTCCAAAACACAGCCAGTATTTCATGTTAAGCTGTTTTGCCATATAAAATGGGTCAGGACAGGGATTAAAGATAAATATCACTTATATCGGCTTCACCAAACCATATACAGAAAAACTGGGATCAAATGGATTAGCTAAGAACCAGTAGCTAAACACTCGGAATCACATACACCAAAGAAACATTTTTAATTTGGCGTTCAATAAAAAGTAAAAACGAAATACAAAGCATGGTATGAAACATTTCCTCAGATGCAGTCCTTTGTCGAAACAACCACATTTCAAAGTGTGGGACAGAAACAGCAACAACAATCAGTGACGGAAATTTAGAAAACAATCAGCGTTTCCACTTTCCAACTCTTAATTAATGGGGATGGCATACAGGGAAGTGCACATCCTGTGCAAGGAACATGAGACGGCCTAAACAATTAACTTTAAATTACCATATGACTCACAAAGCAAATAATACACAATAGGCTAGAAGGCAACACCCAGCTTCTTATTCATGCAGGCCTCAGAAAACAGCCCCGCTGACATACTGCACACACAAGGAGAAACAGCCCATCCACAAAACTAGCCATGTAAAGATACTCGTTGGGAAGGACAATAAACCTTCTGCTCGGACAGATTCATTTCTGTATCAAATTGTCATTTGCAAAGAAGCCCGTCTATAAAGCAACATACAATATTGCGAAAAAAGAAAATATGGCAATGCTTCAAACAGTTTTGAAGGTTACCTCTTGGACCGGCGCAGACGGGCTCCACTGAAGAAATGTGGCATGTTGAAGTTGGACAGTACCGTCCACAGACTAGAATCAGACATTGTGTCCGAGTCATGCCAGAGAGGGAGGTGTAAAGGCGGCTTTTGAAGACCTAGT
Organism: Ophiodon elongatus; assembly: GCA_016806645.1. Taxonomy (NCBI): domain Eukaryota; kingdom Metazoa; phylum Chordata; class Actinopteri; order Perciformes; family Hexagrammidae; genus Ophiodon; species Ophiodon elongatus. Next base: position 250,771 of record JACSYO010001250.1, on the reverse strand, counting down.
GAGGAGAAGCGACGGCTTTCGAGGTTCAGGGGGATGCGTCCTCCGCAGCAGTCCTGACAAGTACCCCTACAGCAGCCCTCCTTGGGTCCAAACTTCCTCTGCACAGGCACATCTGCAGCCAGCTGCGGCATAAACACACCGGCAGAGAGGACACCTTGTCCTCCTCTGTCCTCAAATGAAAAAAGTAATCCAGGCAAGATCCTGAAAGGCACACACAGTATGTGTGTGTGTTTGTGTGTGTGTGTGTGATCCAGGTCAGGCGTTGACAGCCTCCACTGTTGCAGGGGAAACGACACCCAACACCGGCTGACTTTTTGTTTCTCCCCCCTCACTGCGACTGTGCTCCATATCCCAAACGCTCACCCTGCTCAACATGCTTCATATCATGTAACAGGCATCTACCACTTCGCATCCTGTGCAGGGGGGTTGTGAGGCAGCAGGGGTGCTGCATCATCAGCAGATGCTGCCGTGCACTTGCTGCTTTCACAGACTGGCACCCCTCCAGATGTTCGGTGGGTCAGTGTATTAAGCAGGACCTATTTGAAATGGAAATGCTTTGCTTTTGCATGGATTTCATCTGCTGCTGCATAAATTATTCCCTCAGCCGTTCCCTGCATAGGCAGTCCGGCTTCCTTCATTCGATGGGAGCCTCACCTTAACTTCATCACCTTTGATCTTTGACTCGTGTTATCTGGTCGGCTGATAAGCAGCCAAACACAAACACACACAAAAAGCAGATCTGAAGTTTATAATTCTAGTTTACGACATCCAAATTGATTGTCAAATTGCTTTCACTAAAACTGTGAGAAACTGACATTTCAGAAAAGGTTGGAGGAGCTGTCCTCGAAGCTGGAGTTTTGTCAGTTCAGTGATGAATTTGACTTCGGAGTCCTGCGTGTATGTGAGAGTTCAGAGTCAGCTGACCGAAGCAGCCTGTGGAGAGCAGACAGCAAGACGACAAATTCTCTGATGTAGCCGTCAGGGCTTTCTAACAAAATAATATGTCAAACCACCTGAACCATTACGAGCACGAAGAATCCAACTTTAGGGTTCAGGCACTGATTACTTGTATCCAATGACCACAGGGGAGAGCAAAGTTCAGGCCAGCAGACGGACACTTGGCTGTGCTGCAATAACAGAACTCAAGAGCTGCGATAAGAGCGCCGCTGTTAGAGAGCGTGCAGAGTCTGAGGTTGCTGCAATCACATGATTGATGGAGTAAGGTATACATGTTACTTTCTCAATCCAGCCTCAAAACATTCATCAGGTCTTTATCGGGCTGTACAGAAATAGAAAATCAACCTTGTGTGAGCAAATGAAAACAAAGATAAATGCAACTCGCATTAAAAGAAAAATCTTCAATAAGCCGGCCCTAGGTTTAATATTTATGGTCCAGTCAATGAAGGCAATTGACAGAAATTTAATTGGCAACAATTTAGATAAAACTAACAGCATTTTTTAAATACAAAATACCAAAAACCAACTGGTTCCATATTCTCGTGTGTGAATATTTTCTAGTTTTCTTTATCTCCTTTGTTCACGAACTGAATTGGTTTGAACTGTTAAAATATTAGAAAATAGGAAAATGTGTTCATCTTGGTTTCATAAATTCTGACATTTTATGCACCAAAACCAAGCGATTAACCAAATAATTGAGAAAGTCAGTGTCAGATAATTGTCAATCATTTTCATTTTCTGAAGCGCTGGTCCCAAATAATTGTTGATCCTTGATTTACTGGAGATGGCATGACAAATAACTGCCTCATTGTTCATTGTTGATGTTCTTTCTTGCTCCGTCTCTTGAAAATTCTGTTATTCTGGAGGGATGGTTCACCCGAAAAACCTAAAATACGTAGTTTTCCTCTCACCTTTCGTGCTGTATATCGATCCAGTTTCCGCACACAGCTGTAAAGCTTCAGTATTTCAGCAGCGACACTGACTTTTAAGCACAATTACACAAGATGTCTGCATCACAGCGTCAGAATCACATAGGGGTGGTCATGTGACATGTTTCTATATATCTGCAGAGATGAAGACAGACTGCCGTGGTCATTAGGATGGCCCAACATCACTATACTTGTCAGTTTTAATACCAACAGTAAACAGGAGAGCAAAAGCAGCGAGGCGACTGGCTGAAAGCTTCAGTAAGATGGTGCACAGTCGGACCTGAGGACCATCCGGATGCTGCAGATCAGCTCAATCACTTGCCAAGTGCATTGCCTGTAAGGGACTCTGAAGCTCAGGAAGAGAGACGCACAGCGAAATGGACAAAGGAGGAACACGGCCATGACTGGCACAAAACCGTTGGTTCTACTAACGAGATGAAACGTTGTCCGAAGCCATTTTGCCAGCATTGAGTCACTGTGTGTGACAGTGAGTGCGTTCCCTCGGAGTGGCTCCGTCCGGCTCCCCACGGGCCAGCGTGACAGCCTTCACTCTAATTATGGCTCTGCTCCGTTTCTGCGTTCTACATAAGAAACGATGGCGCGGATGGTTCAAAGTCAAACTCGCACAGAGCAGCAGGAATAGGGAGGTCACCGGCTGCACCGACATCACAAGCAGAACAACTTGGGTTTCCTGTCCTCTTGTCTCACATCCAAAATTAGAAGAAACAAAAGAAACGACATTCTAACTATGACATTCGTTTTGCGTTACTAAGATATGAATTTATAGTATAGTATGAAATGTTTACATACAGTAGTTCTATGTGCAAAGAAAATGATCAGTGTTACTGTATTAGCAGTCTAGAGAACTGTTAAGACACACTTGGTTCATGAGCATGAAAACAGTTAAAAAAGGTACAAACGTTATGTTGTTAAAAATTAAACATTCCCTGTTTCTCACCAAAATTGTATGTATGGTTATGGTTTTACAAACATAATGAATGCGCTTCCTCGTAAAACATATGTAACAGATACATATTTCAAATTGTGCTAGCTTCTTCTTTGTGGTTGGCAATTTAAAAGTTTTTTTTGCCGCATTAGAGCTACCGACTGTCTGTCAGCCCAGTAGTGTGACACCAGCTGAAGGAACGGGCATCACATCGCCTGTGCATTAGAGCTCGTCAACAAATATTATAAGTTTGAAAATATATTCAAAAAGTAGCTCTACCGCTGTCTGCCTCTGGCAGACTGAATGCGCCGCATGACGGGAGTCACACAATGTCCCTTGATTGATTGATTTGTAACGTTGGGTCAAGCTGAACCATAAATAATCCATCAACAACTGTGATGATATGAATGTGTGTGAGTGAGTGTGAGTGAGTGAGTGAGTGAGTGAGTGAGTGAGTGAGTGAGTGGAGGTGAAAGGAGTGAGAGTGAGTGAGTGAGTGAGTGAGTGAGTGAGTGAGTGAGTGAGTGAGTCAGTGAGTGAGTGAGTCAGTGAGTGAGTGAGTGAGATAAACAGTGTCCTAACAGTAAGCGCTAAATCACGTCATGTAAACAACCCAAGTAGCGACCAGCTGTGTGCTGCAGATCAATCTGTAGATGCTTAGAAGATGTTTTCTTCCATTGTTCGTACTTTTAAACAGAAAACAGACGTTTTATGTCGTGATATTTACTGCAAATGACCGACAATAAAGTTCACAGCAAGTAGGGAAACTTTCTGGCTGTTTTTTGTAGTGATATGAACAGTGCTGCGTCTTCTCTCGGCCAAACAGGACACGGCGGCATGGACATAATGCACAAAAATAGATACTCGAATAGTTCGAACCTTTGTGTTTCTTGAAAACAAATATTCAAACTTTATTTCTTGCCAATTTTGGGCAGCCCTATCGTGCATGTTCAAGACCCACTGGTAAAAACATTGCTCCATAGCACTGCTTGCGGTCAAAAGCTCCACAGGATACCTTTAAATCTCAAACTACTGGAGCGCTGAGGAGACTGCTGCTCAGCTGTTTACCACATGATGCACGGACCTGTTGTCGGTATCATTTGGGGCCGTCAGCCACAACACAACACAACACAACAACACAACACAACACAACACAACACAACACAACACAACACAACACAACACAACACGGGGGGTTCCGACAGGCTGAGGCTGAACTCTGCTGAAAGCTTCTTGTGTGGCCAATCAAAGACATGCAAGCACACACGTGGCAGATTACTTTGTAACTTCTGAATGTTTGCCTCACCAGATAAAATGACTGTCACCATGACGACTTCCCAGAGTGTTTGAGTTTTGGGTGTCTGATAAGCGTTTAAACTCATGGATCTGTTACTCAAACTGCACTTACAGGATCGTATTTCATGTCAACGGTACCTGAAACAACAAGCCCCTGCAATCGCAGCCTCTTGCATCTTTCATTAAACAGGGCTGTTTTCAATCCGAACAACCACATAAATTGGCTAAATCTGAGATTAGTAAACCACCTTTTCACTGTGATGTCCCTGGGATGTTAAAAAGCACAATTGTGCAAAGTGCTGCTGTCAAATGGTCCTGATGATGGTCCAACACTGTGGCATGTTAAAGGATAATGTCCTCTATAGATTAAAGGTTACTGCATCATTTTGTTGAACATCTCATCTCTGTACTGAATTAGTACATGATGGAATAAAAACTGAAATTGTCAATAAAAAAAAAACCTCTCCGTATTCTTGTATGGCGCTGACTCACTTAAATGCCCGCTCCACTTCGCTCTCTGTGGAAGCGGAGCAGAGGAAGAGCGGGTCAGAGGAGACATGGGTGGGTGTTTCATGCTATTCATTGATACTGAAAAGTCTTCAATATACACTGTATATGTTTTGAAAGAGCTGGAGAAAAGAAAATTCCAAGTTTCATTCCAACTATTTCTCTTGACCAAATCATGTCAGAAGAGGCTCGAATGAAGCCAACGGACCTGCTAAACAAGTACCGACGGACTCTCTTTGTATCAGGAAAACAAAGACAATTCTTGAGCAGTGAGCTTTGCATTTCTAAAAGTCCTGTTTCTTACTTGAACTTTAAAAGGTTCTATATATGATACTCAGATTAATAATAAAGCAGCAAATAACTATTGTCTATGTAAAGGTTTCGAGGAGTAACGTCTGTCTGAGCAGAGAATGAAGTTGCTCTCCCTCGGTGTAAATTGTAATCCAAACTTCTCTGTGCTTCGTTAACCTAGCCGAACCAGCTGCACATGCTTTGAATGGTAAACACTGTTAGCACCGTTAGCTGCGAGACGCCGGCTTAGCTGTCGCCATGTTGGGAGCCATCTGAATTTAAAATTTAGCCCCTTTATGAGAACCTGCTGCAGAAGGCTAAGTTCCTTAAAACTGAAGATAGAGTGAAGAACAATTGGTAAACAGCAAACCAGTCCACCTTAAACAGTAAAGAAATCCACCTTTAAATATAACTATTAGTACTTCCTTTGACTGTAATTGTAGAAATCGAGCAGACAAGACTTTTTTTTAGCCATTTGTTACAAAAAAAAGAGAGTAAAAACCAACACCAGTTAAGCAACACGGAGCCCCAACAAGATGGCTTCAACCTTAATGACCTATTTGAAAGTGAAACCCAAATTGAGGCTTTAGCATTAAAAAAAAAAAAAACAAGGCATTCAGAGATTGAAGAGGACATACCATCTCAGAAATCACTGATAAACATTAACGCTGTGAAGAAATAATCTCAGTGACACGAGGATAAAAGTCTTGACGTTCACCAAATAATCCGAAGATCCGCAAAGATTTTTAAATACTAAATCATAACATGGTCAAGATATAAGCGATGAGAAATCTAAAACTAGCTTTTACCGTTTTCAATAAATGAATCAATCCAGCCGGGATTCAGACAGATTGATACCATTCTTTACTTTGATGTATTGCAAATGCCACAAATCCTACTTAGCACATGAAAGAGGAGCATAAACCTCAGAACAGAGAGGAGCAAGATGGGGGAGAGGAGAAGGGGAGGAGGGGGGGGTTGACACCATCAACATTATATAAGCAGTGTCCTCCTCTTTCAATGTCATTTCAATGGCACATGATTTTCGGGGGGCATACGGAGCATCCAGTCCAAGCCTCGTGATGCACGATGACCAGACCGACTCAAACATGCACCAACGGGCCATCAAGGCAACAAAAGACACGTCGAAGAGCTCTCGCTTACCTCCAAAAATGAAATGCGTGCAGCGGGCTGCACGGACTGCAGGGGCTAGTGGGAGTGGGGCTCAAGCTTCGGGGAGTCAAGCTGTAAGTTAAATGGAGTGGAGTGAATAGTTGTCCTTTATCACACACATGACAGATCCCCCCCCCCCCACACACACACACACACACGCACACGCACACGCACACGCACACGCACACAGCTCTGTCGCGTGCCCACATGAAGAGTAATGATCCCTGTCAGATGAACCAAAATTGTGTTTAAAGAGCAGGTTCCCATGGTATCCGTCTGGCTCTAAGATGTCTGTTTGACATTGGGGATGTGTCATAGGTTGCTTCAATTCAGACTAAAATTAAAAGAAGACATGCTTTAAAAGCTACAGATTATGAAGGGAGTTACAGATTAACCTGATTTCACACACTGAAGGCTTGTGATAAGGTTAGACGTATCCGAGTCATACAGATATCACCATGTGATGTCACGGATCGAGCCTGAACAGTGGCACTGCAGAGCATGAGGTCACATAGAGGTGAGTAACTTTTACTGCAGATGCGGTCCAAAATACACTTCTTAAAGGGTACGTCTGGTGATTCTTCTACATTTCTCTTATTTTTAAGACATTCCCTGAAAAGACCAAACCAAACTATGAATATATCCCCCCGACGAGAATTGTTTCTATGTATCCAAAGGCTGATCTAAGTCATTCCTTTGTGCCATAGAGCTTCATTGTTGTCCAAACTCTGTAAACACTGAAGATAATAGACAAATGCACTCTTTCCTCCTTTTTGAGTAATATTATAGTAGCCTATTGTTTGTGGGAAATTAGTGAGTCTTTCTTAAGAGGGAAAATATACAAAAATATAAAGAGAAATGTCTTCAGTAGGAACCACTGGGCCACAGACGAGGAGGTCAGAAAGTATTGAGACGGACTCACATGCTGTTGGTTTTGGTCTTTTCATGGGATTTGTTGACAATCAGAATTTATTTTTTTGGAAATGTATATAAAATCTGCATAGAAATAATGGTTTTGAAGCTAATGTCACCTAGTCACTCATTAATCCAATGGTGTGTGCTCACTTTCAAGTTGTAAAGGGGAACCATAACAAATACCTTGTTGACCTAAATAAATAAATCATCAAGTCAAACAAATGACTGTGGCTTTGATGAAAGGGGGAAACCTGCCGTGTAAACACACAGCGATTCACTGCCTAATGATCACATCCAACAAACACTCATCATAGGTGTGTGTGTGTGTGTGTGTGTGTGTGTGTGTGTGTGTGTGTGTTTCCTTCGTATGCACTGTGTTAATGGAAGTGTGTCACGCCAGCAAAGAAAGCATGTTGTGCAGTTGCGGCACTCCTTTGCGTGACACGTTATCTGGCATCACAGACACACACAAGCATGAAAACATAAATGCGTGAACAAGCATACACACACGCACACACACTCACACATACACATACACATACACACACACACACACACAATAGCAAGTAAGCCTCTGTTGCCGAGCTGTGAAGGATTTGTCATCAGACTTCCTGCTGCAGATGCTGCTGCTGCTAATGCTAACGCCGCACCAGCAACAGTGAAAGACAGCCACACACATGACACAGAGATGAAGCTACAGACTACAGGGGAGCTGCCTCCCCGGTAGGATAACGGAGGAAAATACTCACTCTAGTGTCAGCCCTGGAATTCTCAGCCTCTCCCGCTGGGCTTTCATGGCTGAACTGTGCTCGTTTGCTCTATTGTGGTCATGATATGCATTCACACTGCCTGCCTGCCTCCCGCCCTCCCACCCTCTGCACTGACAAAGAGCCAAACCCAGCCACCACAGTGCGAAGAGACGGATTGGTTTTTTCTCCCCCCACAAAAAGGGAGGGGGTAAAAAACAGGAAAAAAGGGGACTACGGTTCTTGTTTTGGTCTTTCTACTTCCCACCTTGAAGCTGTCAAATAAGATCCTCAGTAGCCTGCGGAGGGCACGGAGGCAGGACAATTCCCTCCCCTAAAACACACCCCCTGCTCCCTCACAAACGCATGCACATATCTGTCCCCCCACCCCCACCCCCACCTCCACCAGCTGGTGACTTGCTACGTAGCAGAAATGAATGCAATAAATAAAATCAACATTTTGTCCCCCCACCTCTTAACACGCAGTCACCTTGACAGGATGCTAAACACAGGGCACGCGACGCACGATGCAACGTCGCCCTGAGCACGGGGATGATGTCATCTTGGAAAGAAAAACATAATGCACCACCACCTGTCACTCCACGTCAGTCAAGTGCACAGCGAGACGGAATACACTCACACATGGCTTCAGGTCCTTTTTATACAATGAAATCACACGGATACAAAATAAAGAAGAAGAGCTAAAACATGCATCCTGCAGTGGTATTTGTTTGTAACATTTAACCTGACAGACGAGTGGGAGCATGAACCGAGGGTGCTTCACTGAGAGAAGCATGTGAGCGTTTGCTGCGATTGTGGAGTCAAAGACTGAAGTCATGAAGCATGATGACGCAGCAGAGTGTCCTCGCCCCTGCGGGGATTCAAAAGACTCCAGAAGGCTGCTGCGTATCATCAGTAAAGGAAAAACACCCATGAGGCATTTCATCCACATGTATTGTTGCAGAAGCTCCATCAACATCGTGAGAAGTCAAAAATGAATCAATGACTCATGTCAATGAATCATGACTGTCCAAAGATGAAGTACTGCATGACAAAGGAGGAGGTGGGGGGTTGTGGGGGGGAGGGGGGTGGGCTTATTCAGATAAGTTGACAACATGCTGTCAAATGTGTAGTGTTTGCAATGAGTCCGCCAAACACTCAGCTGCTGCACTCACTCACTCACTCATCCAGTACGCCAATGAATTCTTTATTATTTGAGCGTGTTTGAGGAGCAAAGAGTCGCTGCAGACGACACCAACACTGCATTAACCACAGAACTAGTGGAGGAAAGGCAGGAACTGGAGCAGAAGAAGATGCATTTAGAGCAAAACAGGTCAAGAGTTGGCTACAAACTTAGTAGCAGTAGCAGAGTATTTTTACTCGGATACATTTTCCACCATGCATTGGGAGTTCAAGAAGAACACGGTTATATTTGAATACAGGAAAATAAAAACTAAATTCTAGCAATTGAAGCAAGCCTATTAAATCATAGCTTGTAAGGGAAGAAACCAAAACCTCTGACCCATGACTTCCTCTCAGTACATGGCAGGCTCAAGAACAATTATTTTCCTCCTTCTGAAAGTCAAAAGCATAAGGCAAAGTGTGACAATTTGTTCAGAGAACGCACCAGGATGTCCGATCAGAGACGAGAGCAGATAACTCCTACGATCTGTACAAACAGCCTCAGTTCTGACTATCAGCTGGACCGCGCTCATCACACAGAGCCCTTCACCCCCCTTTGACACTCATCGTGAGGCGACATCCACATTAATACCTTTTCATTTTAGAACTTTTGCTACATTTGCGCCTAGCGTCCACATTACTACGGTGTTTCCGGACCCCTAAAACTGAGTTTTATTTTAAAACACTTCTGGCCCCGTTTTAGTTTGAAAACTGCAGGATTCTTTTTTATTATTATTTGCACGGGCAAGAAACAACGACGCAGACGACCACGTTAAGATTCCTGATTGGATCTCATCGGTCACATGGCATCCTTCATCACGTGACACTTTTCTATAAACAAAAAAAACAACATCATCATCAGCCTCGACTACCAGTGGCTGATTAAACATGGATAACGAAAGCGAACAGCAGTTAAATTCTGCCCACATGTGCAGGAGGGAAGCGCGGTTTGTGATCATTATCGCGTCGAGCGGCGTTATCAACTCCTGGTGAAGGAAGGTGACTCACCAAGGTCTTAAAGAGAATACACAACTGCTACTGCACCTGAGCTGTGAAGAAACGCTCCGTGACTCACAGCACAGAGCTGCTTTTGTTCAGCTCGAGTTCGTTTGAAATCAGTCCTACCTCCACACGTCTCTCGGCGGCTGCATGCTGATGGAGTATTACTTCCGCAGAACGCCACTCGTTTGCACATCACTGTCCACCATCTTCCTACTCGTCTTCTGATTTGCAGTCCGTATCGTATGCGCCACATTTACACCTTTTAATTACTGCCACAGCTCCCGTCTTAAGCTGCTGCAATTTCTTGCAACTTCTTGAGACCATGTTGTTTGATTGAGTTCACGCTCAGAAGGAAATACATTATTGGCGTATATTAGGGAAAAAACTAAACATTCTCATTATGAAAACACATACTGTCGGAGATGATGAGGCAACTATTGCAAACACCTGAGTAAAAACAAGGATAAATAATACTTGTTATAATTGGGGCTTGGAGAAATGCATTATCTGTTCATTGTGGAGCAGCCACTTCTTCTCTTCAACAGTTGAGAACTACAGGGCCCAAAGTGTGTTTGGTTAACGCCTGTACGGTGCGTTTTTCTTTTGGGAAATGAAAAAAATATTCTTATTTTTCCCAAGGCATCTAAATATGTTCCAAGATAATGATGCTCTAGCGTTGATTTTTAAACATTGCAACTAATAAAAACCTTGTAGTCAAATGTTCCTCTGTTTGGCTTCTTTTATTCAACTTGTATTAAGACATTTGTGGCCACTTGGGGGCAGTGCAACAAGAACCAGAACAAGAAAGTGTGGGCTGCAAAACCAAGACAATGAAGTGAAAGTGAAAAAGCTCCGTGGAGCTGAGAGGAAATGCAGTCGGGTGATAATTATGTTACAATCATGTTTCATGTATTCCATCACTAATGTACCCATATTGGTTTGTGCAACTTTACATTTGAAATCTATAACAACAATGTTGAAAAGGTGAAGGAGTTGCTGTGGAGGCAAATCAGCATTTGCAAAATGTGTGATTGATTTCAATGCATAAAACATTATGAACATTGACTTTTAAAAGAGAGAAATTCCAACTATCTTGTTAGTCTTAAGACTTATCTTGTTAAATCAAAATCAGAAGATTCCACGACAAGTTATACTTTCATTCTCAGGTAAGAAGTTGTTTTCATGCAATAACTGTAATAAAGAGGGAGTCAGAGTTGAGGCAGCACACAGCAGTCTGGGTGAGGCCTGTCAGGATTATTGATTTTGTTGGTATATATATTATCCAACAAATAATTGTGATAACTTAAAACCATTTCATGCCACTGATACGTTGATAATATAAGAGCATAATCATGCAAGTATACCTTTTTAAAGAGCAATTCACTTTTAATTCCTAAAAATATTCAGACATCGGAATTAGAGTGGGAAAGAAAATATAAGAAAATATCCTAAATAAATAAAACAAATAAAATAATAATACACAAACAGAATGATTAACAATCATTTGCAATGCCCAAGTCTTATAATAGCAAGTAAAAACCCTGCTGTTATTTCTGACATCATTTCTAAAATGTTGGTGACATTCTTGTGTAAACGAACACAACGGGCAATATTAGGTAAGAAAAAAATGATTGCGTTCATGTCCATATATTGTACAATATAATAACTATTGTGACAGGCCGAGTTTGGGTTGATTGGCTGGTCAATTCAGCAACAGCAAGATATATTTCATAGATATTGTGTATACATAAATAATATAATCATAAATCTAAAGGGTAAATGTCCAACTTTATCTGCACTTCATGAAGTGTAGCTGACAGCATCTGTTGAATTGAATATAACCGTAAAACGACCACGTAACAGAATCTACAGTCAACAATTCCTCTTTGATATCCTGTTGCTCGCTGTGCCGTGGTCGAGAACTAGCAATCTAACGAAAATCGTCAACAACTCTATATGAGTGCACCTTGAGTTGCCAATTTATTTTATTGGACCCAGCAAAAGACTCCCAGTTATTAAGGTCAGCCTATAAATAAGTTCCAGTCATCGCACAACCAGAATGACTCACGGTGAAAACAACTCCACAGATGACACAATCGAAAAAGATGCAACCCAACTCTTTCTTGTGGCTGTGGAAAATAAATTTAAATAATAAATCCCCGAGATGTAACGAGTTTGTGGGAAAGGCTGACCCTGGTCACGTTGACACCAGCCGCCATGTAAAATGACTTCAAACGTTCAGTAGACGGCTCTCTGTCGCGGGAAAACCTTCCGTCTGTGTTCGACAAACACCGAGCCGACATGGATGCAGAGTTTGAGCACTTCAGTTCTTTTTCCCTTTTCGTGATTAGAGGATATGCACATGTAGAGTAACCAACTTCACCACGGTCCCTACTCATCTCCTACACCTGTCACATTATCATTTCCCCCCCGCCACCCTGTCTCACATCAAAATCAAGCACATGAGCGCCACAGCAGCTACAGATTATAGCTACAATAACCATCCAGAGAAGCAAATCTTACAAAACACGGATGCTCACTTCCTTTTCGACGTGACAAATTAGTCTGAGCCATTTAAATTAACAGCAGTTATGACAAATTTGAAGTGGTTATCTCGAATTTGGCGTACATCGAAACACCATTACTATGGTTACCAAGGTCACTCGAGGCTCCAGCGCTCTAAATATAAACCGGTGCAGTTTGTGATCTCACTGCAGCCCGTTAGTAATTGCTCACCTCTATTACACTGGGTGCCCCCTCTGGTGAGGTGCCAGCGAGAGCAGCAAGGTGTCAAAGGTAAATCTTTCCCTTCTGCCATAAAACATGTCAAACCAGAGCAAAATCAACATCCAGAAAGTCTATTATGCCTTCACCTGGCTATAAAAGATGTATTTCATCATCTTTAATATACGGTGGCCCTGAGAGCTACATTTAAAAACACATGCAAAGAGACTCAACAGGCGAATGAAAAACACATCTTCACCATTCTTGAAACATAAACTTAATTTCTATCCTCACGTACATTAAATCTGACCTCTGCATTTAACCCGTTCTAAGCCCCGAGGAGCAGTGGGCTGCTGTAAAGCACCCAGGGGAGAAACTTGGGGTTCAGTGTCTCGCTCAAGGACATTTCCACATGCAAGGACGTCCTGCTCTGCCCCCTGAGCCACAGACGACCCCAACACATGCGCAGCATCAAGGAAACAAATCCTCACCAGCTCGACGACACAGAAGAAAATGACTCAATTTGATGTCACATGCACATTATTTGGAAAAAGCGCTGCAAGAAGCTCACAACACGATGGAAGCTGTTTTTCCAGGGGACATTAAAAAGTGTTGCACACGGCTGGGACACGCTTGTCATGCGTTCACCTTAACATATGCACAAAATTAAGGTAATTTTCCAACCGCAATGACAGATAGCCAACTTCAATAATCCACAAACGGCAACAGGTGCTGCATGTCCCAGCCGCGTGCATCACTTTTTAGTGTCCCCCTGGAAACACTACCACTTTCGTCCACAGGGTCCACCAACACCAACACAAAAGGAAAGTTCCTTGTAGTAACTTTACGGTGTGTTGAGCTCGACCGTATTAATAATTAGACATTTGACCAACCAGCCTGTGGGCTGTTTAATTCATTGGACACATCCTCTCTTTCTCATAACAAAACAGACCATTATACGAACAGATATTAATGAATTATGTATTGCACTCCGCTTTCCATAATGTGGTGGAATAAATGCAAATCCATCCACTTTTTGATCTGAGAGCAACTAACTAATTCAAATGTAAAGTAGATAATATTTATCAAGCAATATAAAAAAAAAAAAAGGAAACAATGTTGTGCTCCAACACGGAGCATTGTATAAGCAAACATCTTTTCCGAATAGATGTGTGGGAAAATGATCTCAGAAAATAAATTGTGTTTCCAATGAAATATCATTGGAAACACCTAATAGAATTGTTTTCCATCAGATCCCTCCCATTGTATCCAAACAGATCACAGACAAATAGGTGAATGCTGAAGAAATATCACATACATGTAATGTCCTCTCTACATTTTGGAGAGATATATTTTAAAGCAGTGGGTTTAAAGCTCCCCTGAGAGCCACTGCTAGTCCCTCTTGGGTATTTCCAAAGAAAATAAGAGATGATAAAAGAGATATATTTGCTAAACATACTGCAGGCAGCTGCCAAAAATAACAACCTCCAACCGCTGAAAGGTGGTAATCAGTAACTAAAGGAGTGTACTCCACTTTCATGTTGAGATTAGGGAATGCACAATTCACCGAGAGATGGTCAGTTTGGTCAGTCTGTTCCAGATTCATCTAAGATGTGTTTGTTCTTGTTCACTTATTGTGTTTATGTACATTTTCCATTCTAATCAATCTACAGGAGGTAAAAAAAAAAAAATACCTCCTTTTTTTAATCTTTAACTAAGTATACATGTTTAACAAATTCCATTCAACGATACAAACGAAATAGTATTTTGCTTATTGGGACGCTGATTTACATCATTTTACAGCCAAGAGCATTTGCATCGTTAAATGTGATTCATTGACACCATTCAACTGGAGAGCCCAGTAATGAGTGATCATGAGTACACAAAGTCATAGTATCTGAATCTAAATATCACGCAAGCGTCATCACTTTTGATTCAGCAAACAAACTAGATGAGTCACAATACGATCTGCTTTAATGCTGAATATTAAAGTAAAACATTTTAATCAAAACGTCTTTTTCGAGTGGTGTTCACGGAAAAAACACTATTAGCATATATTTGATTATTTTATGTTTTATCATGCAGCGCTACTATGGAATACTGTGTTTGTTAATGCTTATTCACATCAGCATATAGCCGATTTCTCAGAGAGAATAATTAGTTCGGAGGTATAAAAGAAGCAAACAGCCATTGAAACTAATAGAGAATGACTCCTCAAGCAAAGGTTTTCACCTGCGGGATGGCTTAAAATAATTCTGTACAACTTTTATTCACATAGAAAAAATATATATATATATATAGATATATATAGGAGCCCCGCGCATGTGTGTACTGAAATAATAAATATCCTCAGATCTTTTTCTTTTTGCTCAGTCTGGGGCGACAACAGTCCCATGTGGCCAAAGATGAATATAGTAAGATAAGAAAAAGGCTCTCTTAGAAACTACCAGGAGCACAATCAGGTTTTTGGTATCTATGAACTCATAACAAGTTGAATATCAAAGATATGCACACATATGCAGTGTAAAAAAAAATGTGTATGGAAAACACACTTTTAGCATGTCTATTCTTTTTGCCTATAGATAAAGGTGTGGTTTTTCATGTGATCTAAAAATGTATGTTTGTACCAAATTTAAAGACTTTAACCCAAATAAACTGAATAATGCTCATTTTCTTTCTCCTTATCATACAAAAATGTAGTCTTTGGGGTTAAATGGGTTAAAAAGCTAGAACTTTGAAATTCACACATAAGCCTTTATGCAAATATTATTTCAGCTAATTTGAGTATGTGCACTCAGAACATATTAGGCAGCGTGAAAACTGGATGGTACACGGTACAACCAGCTTATCAAACCACTTCATTGAAAGCAGATGTGTGAAACATCTGGGTACTTACAAACTGCCTCTTCTAGGAAGACTCAGCTCTTTCTGTAAATGAGAAGAAAAGAGTTATGAGTACAAAAATAATCCAAACTAACACATCAGTTATCCCTCATGTGCACGTCCACAAACACTTTTGTCACTTTACAAAACATCTAACATTTTGAAAGGTCACTTGGTTATTTATGCATAAAGCAGTGTAACACATTGCAATTGATTGTAACTAGATTGATGTTCCCAATGTGATGATGTATTTGTATGTATAATGATGTCCGGTCTAAACACTGATTGGGTTTGACTCAGCATCCAAGGATATTTTTATGTTTTGTTTTTTGTTTTTTTACCCCAAATAAAAGTTCAATCCATCAATCAATCAATCCATCAATCAATCAAATCAATGATACAAAGCTGGTAAATCTACCAGAACCATGAAAGCTGTCGTCAGATCTGATAAAACCCAAATATACTCCAAGTCTGGGCGATATGGAAAAAAATTGAATATCACAATATTTTAGACCAAATACCTCGAGATTGATATTGTGACGATATTTTAGGGTTGATTATTAGTGCATTTAGTAAATATTTACACAATGAGATAATTAATGAATAATCATCAGTAATGTGGATATAATGACTAAGTGCTTAAAGGCAAACAATAGATCAGCTAGAACAGGCTGGTAAGTTACTCACTTTACTGTAATGCAGCCTTTAAAACCAGGAAAAGAAAACACTTATCCCATTTTAAGACATCCAAAATCTATGACAAAGATCATGGTATTGATACAACAGATATTTTGCAGGCCTACCCACATGTTTGTGTATGTTTTTCCTCATTTATATAAAGGACAAGCAGCAAGCCTGTTCTAGCAAATAGTATAATTGTAGCTCGAGGAACCCCACAAATCAATGAAGGACGCTCAAACTACATCCAAATTCACAGACCAAAGTAAATAAAAAAGAAAATAAAGGAGGAGATTGATGTTCTGTTAAAAAATAACCAACAACTCACTATCCTGCTTCTGCTGCAGCTGCATCTTTATAGCCTCACAAACAGCCACCCCATAGAAAGAAGAGGTCCCAGAGCAGGTGTGAAACGGTCACATCTCATCTCAGGGAGCTGGACTACAAGTTTAAAGAAAGCAACAGGAAGGACAAAAACCCAGTTCCAAAGAATGAAACCTGTCGTGTGCATGTTTATCTTCCTTTAGTTTGTTGCATTAAAGACAATACTGTATATGTTGCTGAAGTCAACTGTAGAAGGCAGAGTTACACAGAGGTCAGGGGTTTTCAGGGTTTACTGAAAAACAGAAAAACAGCAACAATGCCCTCATTGATTTCTTGAGGGATTATGTGCTCTCACAAGGTTCTTACTAAACGTATAACACCATGTTGCTCAGCTTCACAGAAAGCTAAATGACAATTTTCATTAAGGACACACCAAAGAACATATTTCCCTAAAAGCTGCCAGGAAGGAATGAGTAAAATACATCGGGGCACAACTGCTGCTGCTGCAGCATCTGTTGATTCGACAGTGCAGCGTGGAACGGACCAACATCGCCACAGGGACAGACGAGCACACCACGTGCAGACCGTTTCATCCCCCATAGAGTTAGCACAAGTGTTTGTTTAATTACATTGTAAAGAATCAAGTTGTTTTATTGGCCCCACGACGTTTCCCTGTGCTTTTTTTTCTTTTTTTTTCTCGTCATTCATTTTATCAGCAGTGTGAAACAAATCCAAAGCCCTCCAGCTCTGATTATTTCTAATCTCTCCTGACTGGATCTGTTGTGTCTTAAAAAAAAAAAGCACCAATAAATAACCAGACTTTGGATCAGTTTTATGTTGCGACTACAAATCCCACTGATTTGATCATCAGACATTTCATTGTCTAATAACAACCTGATAAGGGCGAGGTCCTTTGTCTCTACCAGTGTAGGACATTGAGTAGACGTGTATTGGCTGCTCCAGTCAGCAGAAACCGTGCTAAGCCCCACGCTCCCTTTGCTATCAATTAGGGCTTAATGTCTGGCTTCCCCTGCTGCCTACTGAAGACCAAGGGCAGAGCGTTTCCTTGGGAGACATGACCGCAGCTCACACAACACTAATTACCAGCAGGGAATGACTTACAGTTGTGGGATGTCCACCAATCACAGCACACCGAATAACAGAGGGAAGTCTACAACAATGGCAATCTGAGATTTACAAAAGAATATGAAGATAATGAACAGAGTTATTGAACACATGTATTCATGTGAAACCAATTTACCCCTCTGGAAGATATTTACATAGAATGGAATAAATGTCTTGCAATGACTTGATTATTTATGGATTTGAAGTTCTCCCGTTGACTTAAATTTGGGTTTGTCTTTTCCCCAAATATAGGTTTTCTAAATAAATGCACTTATTCCGTCTATTACAAAAGATTAAGCGGAACCATAACAGAAACTCAGAGCTTATAGATCTTTCCCAAAACATGAAAGGAATGATGATAACTCTAGTTAACAACATTAAAGCCCACTACTGTATGCCGCTCATATCCTCAAACTCATTAAATACATTCACGATACCATATCTTTGACATTTTTAAAACGTAATCACATTTTCATAATGGCCTCTTATAGCCGTCATTGTTACTGGCGGAGTCCGCCATTCCCACACGGGATTCACAATGCCTTCACATGTAGAGGGATTGCCAGAAAGCGATGCGTGCTACAGGGTTCCCGCTCTCTTCTGGAGAACATTTCCCAGGACATTTTCCCTGAGGATCTTGCTGGTGTGACAGACAGCGAGTCGCGCCACACACCGACATGCTCCTCTCTGTGGAAGACCGATTGAAAAGATGTGCAGTCTAAGGCTTTAACTTGTCTCATTCATTATTATCCTCAACTCACAAAACAACGCACAACACACATTTGAAACCATTACTCCTGGCCAGAGTTGAATTTACAAACCTTAAACCTTTGCGGGCAAAACAAGCTAGGAACTAATTTAACATTATTCAATTGTTTAAAAAAAAAAAAGTGTAGAGGAAACAAACATTAACATAACTAATTATCCTTCAGATGGCATTGTTATCCGTTTTGGGGAGCTCTGAAAGATGGACTAGTAATTAATTCTTAGCTAAAGGGAAGAAAACAAAAACATGTTGACGTTTTTAATTTCCTTCCTGTGTGTTTTCAATGACTGTAAAACAGTTTCTCAGGTTCTCCTGGACACCTGAGAACCCTGATGTATTGCAGCATTATCTTTTTGTATTTTTATCTCATTGAGCATCTCCGTCTCACCTCTTAACGCCGTATTAATGTGAACTGAACATTTCCTATTGCGGACTAGTTCCACCAGGAGAATCTAAAGGCCGTGATGCTTCCTATCGTGGTGTTAGCCTCGGCAGCGTTAGCCGACATCGTGGCAACGACCTTTCTTTTCTCCTTCTTTACCAGTGAGTGGACTTCCCCGCTTGCTTCATAATCTCTGACAGACATTTACATTACATTTCATTTAGTTGACGCTTTTATCCAAAGCGACTTACAATAAGTGCGTTCAACCATGAGTACAAACTCAGAACAACAAGAACCAAGAAAGTACAATTTCCTCAAGAAAGCCAAACGACCTCATGTGCTCAGAGTCAGAGTGTCAATGTCGTGGTCAAACAGTGTGTCGGACTCACCGCTGCAATATAAACAGCACCAAGACCGGGCAGGAGAAATTCATTCGATGAGAGACTTGTCATGGGAACTATACGCGTGTTGCTCTTTCAGCGTACCTATTGTGTAAATTTCGAAAAAATGCATTTAATAAATTTTTCGATTTGTGAATTTCCCATTGCCCTGCCTTTTTAATCTCGTTAGATAGTGATATACATGCAGTGTGGAACATATTTAGGAGATCTGGGTGATCCATTTTTCTTTTTAAACAAGTTATTTAATTGAATTATTGTTGGTTCAGCATTTTCTCAGACTAAATAACAGTTTAAAATAAAACACAAACTTTGTATTTTTTTCAATTAAATCCTCCGTCTAAAGGTTATCGTTTACTGATGATATCTAGCCAGCCTTGAGGCTTGAGTTCTGTGCAAAAATTACAAAACAAACTAAACTTTTTATGACATCCAAGATTGAAATAATAGCCCTCATGTGTGTTTTTCAAAGTCAGCATAATGCTTAACATAAATACAAGTATTTCCATTAAATTTTATGATCCTTAAGAGGTTTGAAATCTGTCAAACAGGCGATACAAACTGAAAGTAATTGCATGAAAACCTTTCATCTTCGAAAGTTGTCCGTCAGGAGAACAAACCGGTGATGAAAGTAAACCTTGTATGTTTAATCATTGTTTATCCAGTAATCTTCTCGGCGCTGGAGAGATAACAATTCTGACACGATGAACCTGAGATGGTTTATTGTTCCACGGGGTAAATGTCAATTACTGGCTTCTAGCAACAACATTTCATATCCATGGCGCCACATCAAAGCTGCAGTATTGCTCTTGTAAAAAGGCCTATGTGTAATGGTTCATTAATTATTCCCTTTGATTTATTTTGGATTTTCCTACATCTCAAGATCAAACGTGTACTTGATTTTACGGAGGTTTGCTGCTGACTGGAAGGGAAACCTTTAAGACGTGTCATCAAATCAACACCTAGTATGACATCAGACTACCAGAACCTACTCTGGTCATTAAGTATCGCTGAGCAGATCTACTTAACCGACGTCTAATCAGAACAACAGGGCAGAAACAAGGGGATATTTTGGCTAAAACTAGACTAAAATAGTTATGGTTTCCTTTGGCTAAGATAAGACTAAAATGCCTGGAATTTGAGTTAACCAATACTTGACTATAAACAGGATGAGGTTGACTAAATCCCTAAATAAATAAAAAAAACTAACTCGAACATTTGACACAGGACTAAGTCTCAATAAAAATGAACACAAGATCCTAATTAACTTAAAATTAAATCTTAGCTTCATCTAATCTAGATGCTGCTTCAAAGTCATAGATCTCAAGTGTGCCTAGAGATTTGGAGAGGGTCAAATAGATCAATAAAACTGGTTATCTGCTTCCAACACATGTGTAGTACAGGAACTAGACAGAATGCATTATAAAACGGATTGAAGCTTATCTCAGAGTGCATTCATTGACCTCAAGTAGCAAACAAACTGGACATTTACAAACAGCCAATGAATGAATTTGGATCATACAGAAACCACATGAAGCTGACTTCTATTAACCCTGACAACTACATCATCGGATCCAAAACTACTGTCAATCTGAAGCAATATTTCCCAGCATTATGCCCGGCTCCATCCGAAACATATTGATTTCAGAGCCAGCAGGGGGAGATTCAACAGCAAAGCACACGCACAGCATTAGAAAGCTTTGCTGATTGAATCTGTTGGCATCCTCTCATTTATCCTGGTAGCAAGATGTTAGGTGTCATAAATGCTTAATCCACTGACTCATCCAATGTTGTAAAGGGGAAACAATTCATTTCCAGGCTGGCAGGCCGCTTAATGTCCTGGTAATTTGATGAGCTCTCGTTTTTAATGCGGAGCTCCTTTTAATGTCACGACAATGGACTCTTAAAGATGAAATAAATGGATGATGATATTCACAATTGTAATCAGTCGAACTTCCTCTAATAACTACAGGTTAGAAGTTGTTTCTATTATCCATCAGAAATGTCAGTTGGCAGCTGGCCTGGTTCATTCATCATCAATATGTATCGAACACGAGCTACTACAGTTAAAGTGTTTCACAGGCTCCATCCAACCAACGGTCTCTAAATATAAAAGCAAGAATCTCTGTCTGTATGTGTGCATGTGGGTAAGTCCTTTTCATATCTGATTTATAATCTGATCTACTTTACACATGGTTGTGTATTGCTGGGCACCCAGGGGAGCGCTTTTGTCAGATTTGGTGCAATTCAGACAAGCGACACTTTCAATATTCACAAACCTGTGAATTAATAAGCGCACAGCGCTCCGTTTTGACAGCAGGGGCGGAGCTTCAGGGCTCTGCAGACTCCAGTTTATCCCCGAAAGCGGTACGTTCACTTTTGCAACAGGATGCTTGAAATAGTAACGTTACAACTGGACTTTTTATCTCCCTGGAGTCAACAGGTGCCAACTGGAAGCAGGATGGAACCAGAGTGTATTTAACCGGTGTGACCGTGAGTTCGCCACAACTTGGGTGTGTTTTTCCCCTTTGATGAGACTGCATTTCCCCCGTGTATGACTTGACCACAAGTCAATACCTGTGCTAATTAAACCCATGCTCTACTTTATAACCGCGGTGGTTGTATGAAAACAAGAAATTAATACGGCCATTTGAAAATGGCCTACGCTAAACGTATTGCACCGATGTTTCTGGCTGAGAGTATCGGCGACTTGGGTGTGTTTATCAAGAGTGGATTTAGTGATTTGGGAGCCTCAGCCTTTTAACTGGGAATGTTGTTATTTGTCTGAATCTGCAACGCAACCAGAAATATTTCTCTGTCAGGTAAATACATGAGAACAATGTTTTCCTCTGAAGTAGAGGCACGGCCGTTTTAATGCACAGGGCCATTAGTACTTTAATGCAGCCTTGATTATAAGTACACAGTAAGAACTATACAATTCAGTTGCATATTTTGATATGGTTTTGGGGCATTTTGCAAATTATTTTATGGGTACAATGAGCTAGAATAGTGACATCATTCAATAATTTTAATATCTAAACATCATAATGAATCTATAGCTGTTTGGGGCTGGTAAAGTCTGCCCCTGGTGTTTTCTTCCCGTGAACCAGAGTGTATTTCACCGTTTTTTTCTAATCGTGAGTAGCCACAACTTGGCTGTGTGAAGGAGTTATGTCATGGCAGGTGTATTGCTGAGGACCCACAGAAGAGCAGCATTGAGTCTGAAGTTGTTTGTGTGAGGCATTCTCGAGAAATCTGCAAGCAGCAACACCACAGGCCAAGTCTGTTCTGAACAGGCATGTTTTCAACAGCCACTGCACTGATGTTGACAAAGGAGTTGCCAAAACGTGTCGTTTAATACTGTTGGATTTCATAACATATATAAACTGTTTGGCGATATATTTCAGAACGTCTGTGTTTGGACATTTTATCGCCGGTTGTTGATTAAGTCCCGTTTGTCAAAACGCCAAATGCATAGCTTACATGTTAAAGCATATTAGCAACTGGCATTTGCATCCAACTGATGTCTTCACTTCACTCACTGGCCTCTGTTGACGTTCCACGGGAGCAAATGCAATTGACAGAAGTGATGCACCAACTCAGACGACAGACGGGACGAACAGCTGGAGATGACAAGAGACGAGAAGCTCCTGGAGACGTCTGTCCAGTTTGAACAGAAGGTACTGTGAGGACATCAGAAAGACAAACTCCAGGGACAGGTACAACTGTGTAGTCACGGACAAGTTGTATAATAGCAAGTCAATTTGTAACAAAAATTAACAACCGCTTTTAAAACCATTAACAGGAATAACGGAACCGGATACAACCAAGTCTCCAGTTGGGTGTCCCCTTATTTTAGAGCTTCTTAGACTGAGAAGAAACAGTCTTTATACAACTTTAATCTGCTAGAAGAACAAACAAGCTCCAGCTCCCAGGGTCCTCCCCATAGGCTGCTATTGTACACACTTTAACACATTGTTACCAACAGTTGTGTGTACCTCATTTGTTATTGGTAACTCATCAATGTGTTTGGCTACTGTGAGCATCTGGCATTGTACTCCATCAACCTTCATTTCCCAGTGACGACGGACATTTTTCTTTTGTGATTATCCTTCCTCAAGGGGAACTTCTATCTTTTAATCTGACCCCTTTCGCAGCATCAATGAAGTGCTGGAGCTGAAAGAAACACACTGTTTAGCACAAGGACCCTTCAGCAGAGAGGCTGCTTACCTTTGGCTTAACGAAAGGTCGTCCCATTCACTTGTCCCCTCCCAGATGAGAGCCTTGCCCCCTTGTGCTTCAGTAAAGTTTCGTCATCAAATTTGCACGCAGAACAATGTCTCAAGGACTCCTTCTTGGGAATATTAGATTTTTATCGTTACAATTATGTCAATATGAACAGGATTTATGAGCCAGCCTTCATAAACTGATCAAACATGTGCAAGTAGAAGGCCTTTCTGGTGCTACACGCTCATGGTTTTTCAGCCGGACTGTATCTCACCAGCTGGCTCACCCCACTTCACACAAACAGCTCTTCGGAGGCACACAATGTCACCGCACTCGCCTGGATAGCTACCTTTATTTGATTCATTTTTTATTATGGAAGCAGTGTTGGATGTCTGAAGTACAGTAAAGCTCACAATGCAATGCAGTAGCTTCTGACAGGCTGCTCCTAATTAAGATGAAGGCCATGCTATAGGCATCATTAAAATCTATATAAAACAAACATATTTTATATAATGAGGAAACATGGCGGTTATAAGCTCTCAAAACCAGACTACGAACCTAGTGAGACTAGAGACAACCATAAAAAACTAACTAAAGGGAATTATCCTCTGAGACAAAGGAGCGGAGAGCAAGGGGGAATGTTACACTCAAAAGCAAAAAACCTTCACACTTGTGATAAATACACTTTTGAACTTGATCATGAAAGCGAGCATAAGTATTTGGACGATTGTTTTGTCAAATAGGAAATTGACAGTATAAATGCTTGACACTTGTGACGAATAAACACAAAAATGCTTGCAAATATTTTGCATTACAACTATTCATACCAGCAGCAATGCAAATTTGTGACAGTTGCAACACTATTTCAATAAAAGGTTAAAATAGAGGACCAGCTAGGATCCTATTGACCCGGAGCAGTCTGTCTGATGTAAACTGTTGTACAGCCTAAGATATGTAAGCTTTTTTTTAATTTATTTTTAATTTTTTTATTTTAGTTCCCTCTGGTAAACCGTTAAACTGTATATTTCTAGGGCTTTTATTATGAAAGGCAAGAACAGAAAGACAGGATCTGGTCTTGCACTGCTTTTGTCAAGGTTGGAAGGAATAATAAAGTTTGCCATGTTGGTTCAGACTACAGAGCCTCCCCGTTGTGTTACACTATAGTTTACGTTTTGAATACATCTGTCCTGAAAAAGTAACCTCGCTCTGTAAAAAAATGACGTTGCTTTAATCGCCACAAAATAGTTGTGCTCTGTGTGAAAGTATGCATGACAAAAACAGTGTTTGGGTTTTTTTAAAACATTGATGGGCAAATTAATGGCAAGAACAAAATCGCCGAAATCTTAAATTTCGTGAAATAACGACGAAGTCGTGCAACAACGTACACAAACAAACTCTACTAACACGCTGCAAACATGGAAGTTTCTCTTGTAGAAACTAAGGCAACTACTTTACCTTTAAAAAGCAATTACTAAAGAGCATCACATGAATCTGTCAATTTCTTTTTTACCACAACTTTAAAATAAGAGCAAATCAGGGGAAATGCAGATACCTGGGAATCAACATTCTACATTCATATAACTTCCCTGTTTCCTAGTCTCAAATCATCCAGACTGAGCTGAGCTGAACAACACTTTAGCTGAGCAATTTATTTAGAGAACTCATTAATGGATCTGATACTGGGAAACAATGATTCTCCTGCGTATTGTCGGTTATTCTGTTGTTGTTTTTTTTGACAAGTCTGAAAATAAATTCTGCACACTGTCAAATTCATTCGGCATCAACACGAACACTAAATCTGTCTCTTCTGCTTCTTCGTGATCGAGGATCGAGTCACCGTTGTGACATTTTCCTGCTTGAGCTCACCAAATTATTTTTCACATGCAGCATTTTTACAGCAACACAAACGTGCAAGTTCAGGTCAACACAATTAATGGCTGTTAATTATTGTGCAGATCTTCTCTACCTTTTTCCATATCTTTCGTCAATGTTGCTTTACTCAAACTCATAATGCAGACGTAAACACACTGAAGATAAATACTTGAGGGTGTTGTGATACAATGTTAAAGGAATAGTTCGACATTGTGGGAATTGTATGTTTGTTTACTTTCTCACAAATAGTTAGGAGGAGAAGATCAATACCACTCCTTCTGTTAAATAACAGCGAGCAGCCAATCAGCTTAGCTTAGTTTAGCTTAGCACGAAGACTGGAAGCACCTCTTCTGGCCAAGAAACAGTCCGGCACATAAAAAGAAATTTATAATTTGGGTTAAAACAAACAGATTTAACGTGTTAATAACTTGAGTTTTAGAGGTGCTGGCAGACACATTTTGTTACTTTTGGATAAAGAGACAGGCTAGTTGTTTCCCCCTCCTTATAGTTTTTATGCTAAGCTAAGCTAACCATCCGCTGATATTTAACAGAGAAATGTGATGTGAATCTTGGAAGAAAGCAAGCAACTAGGCACATTTCTCAAAATGTCAAACTATTCCTTTAATAGATTAATATATCAAAAGTAAGGTCCTAAAAAATGTTTTGATTCATTTGTACTGACTCAGACAAAAAGTAGACCAAACTATTCTTAAAACCATCAACTTTGACTGAGACCAAGTTGTTAAAGTGGTTCTTCCTCTCGTAATATTTAAACTTTTACAATCTTATTAATTTCTGAACAAAAAGGAAGCAGTAAGAAAGCTACAGTCAGACTAATGCAATGTAGAAATATGTCAACGTCTTCCCCTTGAAGTCGAAATCACCGACGCCCTCTGCACTGTAAAATAGTCCACTTCTTACCATCCACCCAACAAAAAACAAGGTCTGACTCGGATGATGTCATCCCTTCCTGGTCTGAGAATGAATGGGGAAATTGTGGAGCCTGACTAACTAACTTCCGTGTTTCCTTTTGAATGTGAAAGTTGGAGCGCTGCAGCAGCGTAATCACAGGAGCGGGCGTTGTGTTTGGTTTGCGTGTGTTCGGGCACATAAAGGAGTCTTGTGAGGGAGGAGGGAGGATAGAGGGAGCACAGGAGGAGGTGGTGTCCAATAAAGGAAAAGAAAGATTAGGGCAACTGTGCACAAAATTACTGTTTGGAAGCTTTTGATAAACGCAATTACCCCAAAAAAAAGTTATTGCTTTCTCTCAAGATATCCATTGAAAAAAAATTAAAAAGAGCATAAATGAAATGTCGGGATTTCAGCCGTCTAATTTTCAGAAAGATTAATAATCACAGAGGAACACATTGACTCTAAATCTGTGAACATGAAAGTAAAATGTTGCTGGGCTTCAATCTTAAGATTTGCGCGACAGCTAAATAAATAAAACATTACAGACAAACAAGCAAAACTCACCCTTGTTTATAATGAAACAAAGCCGTTTCATTAGTGCAGCCTAATTAAATGACACATACAATGGATTGCAGGAAGTTTGTCATTCAAAACACATGCAGCTGTTTGAGCCGCATTTAAAAAAAGGTTTCCTATAAGTGGCCCCCACAAGAGAAAACTTGATTATAAATCCAATTTACTCTTTACTGTAATACCTACAGCAGTGGATATGATTAATCACATGTGGCGGGTATAAGAGAAATTTCATATTTTAGAACACACTGTCCTCCCTTTCCACCTGCATTTATATCTCACGTTACGGCAGAGTGATGGCAGCTATAATTTGATTAAGTGCATCGTTCGTTAGCACTGTTCCCCTGAACTCAGCTTACACCTCAATCAGGATTTCTGACAGCAAAGCTAAAGCTTTACTGTGCTGATAATTTATCATCATTAAAAAAAGTAAGAAAGCCCAGCATCGATCCAGCTCCATTAGTACACGTCTCCCAATTCATCCTGCCGACAGCTTACACAAATGAAATGTGACAAATGAATAGTTTAGTTTAAAAAGTAACAGTGTTTGGACGCAAATCATTATTTCCAAATTCGCACAAGTGAAAAACATTTGCAGCCTGTTAACTCTCCTAATCTTCCTTTTTTTTTGTGCATCGACTGAAAAATGTCCTCACAGTTCTGCTGAAGGATTCTCTCACATAAAGCACAAATCAACAGCAGAACCAGAGTGTCGCTCCCTCTGTACTGCCAAGTGTTAACACACACACACACACACACACACACACTCACACTCACACACACACACACAAAAAGGTCTCAAAGTCCTAACTGTGTTCTGTTAAAAGAGCAACACAGGAGCGTCACGAGCCACGCATACATACCAATACTGCACAAAGTCACCCTGCAGCTCAAACACACACGGTACATTTGCTCGCCTACCTGTAGCCCCCGTCTCCTCAGAATGCTGGACTCGTCCATGGTACAGAGCCCCGACTTATCGTGCCTCCCTACCAGCGCATAGCCATGCTGCACTGCCTAGCTCCAGCCTCCCTCCTCTCTCTCCCTCCCTCCCTCTCTCTCTCCCTCCCTCCCTCTCTCTCTCCCTCCCTCTCTCTCTCTCCCTCCCTCCCTCTCTCTCTCCCTCCCTCTCTCTCTCTCTCCCTCCCTCCCTCTCTCTCTCTCTCTCTCTCTCTCCCTCCCTCCCTCCCTCCCTCCCTCGGGCTAAATCTGATCTTAGCAGCTGCTAAACACTTCCATCAGAACTTATCTGATTGGAAGGAGGCAGTCAGCTGACACCTCCTCTTGTTCCTCTCCTCTGTAACTTCAGGAGTGAAGGAGAGATGGAACGAGAGAGAAAGAGGGAGAGAGAGAGGGAGAGTGAAGGAGAAGATAGGCAGTTCTAATTTAGCGTAGCGACGGGTGGGGGTGAGTGGGTGGGGGGGTACCGGGGACAAGTGGGAGCCCCAAGACTCATTTCTCTGTGCAGCCACGCTTTTTTGGGCACCCTAGGTGACCATGAAAATGAGAGGATATCCTTCCAAGCATTGTTCTGCTCCAACCCGCGAACAATAACTCTGGCATCCTGTCGGCAGGCATGCGGGCTAACCGGTCTTATTGCAATCAATGAGTCACATGAAGACTACAAAACACACACCTGAAGGTGAAAGAAGCATGTGGCCGAGACAGCGGAGAAGGAGAGGGGGGGTGGGAGAGAGCGAGAGCGAGAGAGTATTATGTGGGTAGGGGGGAAAGAGGGAGAAAAATAATAGCCAGGCATGCTGTTTAAATGAAAAATGTCGCTGCTCGAGACCTTTCAAACCTGCTGTGAAAATGTCACAGAAACTGCTGCGGGCCAATTTGTACGTAGAATAAGAAAAAAAAGAAAAAGAAAAGCTTCCCTCGTCCCACAACAAGCCAACACTGAGTCATTATCATGCTGAAATCAACCGCACTTCCCTGCACAGCCTGCTCTGTATACAACTGCATATCCTGTGTCAATTTCCAACAATTTCACGCGCTGCCTCGGTCTCTTACAGCTCTGCCCGGAGATGAGTTTTGAGGCGAGTGACCGCGGATCTTCACACTCACTAACTCAATGTCCCCACACCCTTTCGGAATTATTAGGATTTGCAAAATAAGTTGTCTCCGATGCCGCGCTTGCCAATTTCTATCCTGCAAATTTCGCATTCTGTTTCAGTCTGTGTTTTTCTTTGCCCCCCGTTCCCCCCGTCTCCCCCTCCCTCATTGCCTTTTCTCTTTTTTCACCCTCTCTCACTCATTTCCATTCACTGTGGTTCTGCTCTGTGAATATTAAGTGGGCCCCTTCCATTCTCCTCATCTCCAGCCAAGCTCAAATGATTTTCTCTTAGAGAGAGAGAGAGTACAGCTCGGAGATGACAGCTACTCACTACTACACGGCTGGTGGAGGAGATGCATGGGACTGTCAGACAGGTGGCCACCGCATCAACTTTTGTCATTTTGAAACCTGTACAACAGGGAGCTGACAGAGTGTTGCGGTGGCGACAGTCATTTGTGCTTCTGTGCCGATAAGAAAGCCGGGAGTAGACGGCTCAGGTCTGCGCTCTCGTAATCACGCTGAGGTTTTTTTTGGTGGGTTTTTTTTGTTTTTTTTAGGCAAATAAACCCCTTAAAACCGTCAGAGGACGAGGATTACAGTAGTCAACTTTTTTGTTCAGCTCGAACAATGCCCTCCAGATTACCTGAGAGAATTAGAGAATCCTGTAATGTTCAACAGTCAGGTCTCGAGTCATTGCTCAGTCTGTGGCCGCTTAACGGAACAATTAAGTAAATTCCATATTGGACTGACAATAAGATGTGAAGCTGCAGGAACACAAGGGAGGGGTCATTTGTCTTACTCAATATGTGGAGATGAAGCTTATTTCTCTGCTGTGTAAAGTGGGTGCAACAAGCACAATATCAACATGCAAACAGCCAACATCATAGTGCTGAAACAATAGGTTCAACAGATCGATTCATCAGATGGAGAGAAAACAATGTTGGCACATGCAACTCATTTATCAAGAGTGTGCAGCCATGCTAGCAGCTGTGCAAAGGCTCTCCTTACAGCCACAGCAGGGACAATGCAAGTAACATGGTGGTTATAGTGTTCAGCATCTTAGTTTGGCCCGCTAACATTTGCTAATTAGCACAAAACACAAAGTATAGAGGAGGCTGATTAGAGTGTTATTTGCTTTTCCAGCTTGGGATTTTTTTTTTTACTTTAGACCAGATGATGCCATCGGCTGGTGTGAATCTGTACCAAATTTTGGGACAATGTATTGAGAGGATATTGAGATATTTCACAGAACAAGACAAAACCTTGACCTGGTGGCGCCAGAGGAAAAGTCAGGAGAGTCTTGGGCGCATCATCTGGGCACTATGAGTGTCTGTATGAAATGTCATGGCAATCCATCCAATAGCTGTTGACATATTTCAGCGGTGGGCCGACGTCGCCAGGCTACTAGCACGGCAACGTATCCTCACACAACGGTTGGTATGATGTGCTACGAAAAGTTACTCCTCATTTTCCATGCGTTTTCCTCTGAAAAGCCAGCAACTCCAGTCAATTCCCGCTCGTTACATGCGTGCGGTCATTTCAAAATAAACTGCCGTCTTCGCAGGAAGCACGTTTAGCTTCAGGCAACAAAACTATTTTGTTAGGTTTCGGAGAAGATCGTCGTTTGGGTTTAAATAACCACTCAAGTGCTGGAATTACATTGCGCAAGTTACGTGACAAATAAATCGACATTGACTTCTCGTCTCACGCGGGTAAAGATCGGTGGCTTTTCTCTAATTTATGTCATTTTAAAGTCAACATATTTGGGTACTGCACAACTGCTTGGACAAAAAAAAAAAAAGAAGCTATTTGAAAATGTTCTCTTGAGTTATGAGAACATCGTGATGGACGCTTTTATAGACTAAACTATAAACAGTTTAAATAACAATTTTGTTTGTACTTCAAGTCCCATTGTGAAATATAAATATTAATGTCAATTTGGGGAAAAAAAATAGCAGATAAATAAAGAAAACAGAGAAAACACGGACACAAAATAAAGCCGCGGTGAGTCGGGTTCAGGGCAGCTATGAAGGCAGGCGGTCCGTGCCAGTGGCCTTGTAGCACAGCTTCAAGGGAAAAGTCCAGGGGTTGTCTGTGAGTCATTTCCTCCCGGCAGGTGGGCAGCTGAGGTCGCTTCCTCTGCCTTTGGAGAAAAAAGGGATAGCTGCCACTGAAAGCATGCAGCGAGTGCTGATTGAGTGACCCACAGCCTCTGCTCCGCCCGAGCTTATCAGACCAAGAGGCGACCTGCAGATGTGAGGCCGGCAGAGGAGGCACACAGGCCTGTGAAGAGAGCGGCGAAGGAAAGAAAGAATCAATTCCTTCTGTACAAAGCCGTGCAAAGAATCCACCTGACCAAAGGCGGGAGAATATCCAGCCACGATAAAACCCCGTCGAGCCGACCTCCATACGGACAAGGCAAGTCTTTAACCTTGACAACAAGCACAAAAGATAGTAACCAACGAACGGCTCTCACTTCCTCTCCGGTTTTACAATTTTCCATAATTGCAATAGACATGCAAATGTAAGCATTCAGGAGATGAAAATTATGTTAGCTTGAGTCCACTTGTAAAATCCAATCGTCTTTCTTCACAATTCATTCTGAAATAAACACAAAGCCACTCGGTGCGTAACACCGTCACATTTGAATCTCACAACGGAGAGAAATTGTATCTCAAACGGAGCGGATGACAGGGGTTCAATGTCTCAACTGCAATTACTTTATCCGGAGTGACAGTTTGATTTGAATATCACACCCGTATGTTTACAGTAACAAACCGCACGCTTTGCAATTTTTTGGGAATGCGTTTCCAAAGCCGTTCTGTGGAACACAACAGGGCAAATAGAGAGAGGACAAAACAGAGATGAAAGCACCCCATGAACACGAGCTGAATGTTTTCTGTTTATTTTTACACAAACGTTTCTGAAATACTGACACAATCTCTTGTAACTAAAAAATACCCCCTGCAGTGGCGGTGTTCGCTGTTTAGCAATAAATTCAGCTGGAGGGTTGATTCAGATTTGATCTTTTTCTTTCTCTAGGTTTGTGTGTTTAACTGGTTTACAATCACAGCACCACACAACCTTTTGAAGTAGGAGGCATTTAAGATTCATTTATCTCGTCCACATCGCAATTATGGGGCAAATTTAAAACAACATGAAGCAGAACTCATGAAGCGACCACAAAACAAAGACCGATACGACAGACAAACCGCATCTGAGGAACTTATTTTCCACTCTTGTGTTTCCAGATGGCTACTCAGGCTGGACAATCGTATGTATTTTCATTAGAGGTGGGCTGATATTAAAAAACCTGAGCTAGTTTGGTTTTTACTGCCCAGACAACACACCACCTGATGTTTGTACATATGAACTGCAGTTCCTTCCTTTGCAACAACAAGTCAATGATATCAGTAAAGGACATCGCTGACTGCCATTATGAGGGAGAATGAGAGTCCACAAAGGCACAACTTTAGGATTATGACGGTCTTATCACCATATCACGCCAGAAGTGAATTATTGATTTTCTGCCAAAGAGCATCACAGTCAAGAGAGATGTGCCACGCTTGTAGGAGAGCCATGCACACCCAAGGGCATGATGGGAGGCTTATGGGGGCAGTCTTAAACCTCATATGAAGGTGCAGACAAGAAGGAGACAAGGGGGAAAATAAAGTAACATTAATAGTTGTGTAACTATTAAACAATATCAAGAGGTAATATGAATAATATGAGTTTGAATACATACTGTATAAACACTTTAGTCTGTCACAGAAGTTTGAACTAAAGTGGGGCTGAAACAATTGATTAGTCAAATATAATAATTGCATACATTTTTTTTTTTTTTTTTTAAATGTTACACCGTCAGTGTTTATATCTTCCTAAATGCTGTTTTCTGTTTTTCCTCGGGGGATTTTCTTTATTAAAATTTTGACTATTGGACTTAAAAAAACAGCACTTTTTTATAATTTAGTTTTAGAAAATGATGGGCATTTTCACTACTTTCTGGCATATTATAGACAGATGATTAATTGATTAAGTGAGAAAATATTCAGCAGATAACTAATTAATTGATCGTAAAAATTATCAGATACAGCCTAAAATTTAGCAAACTCAACATTCATTTCAACAGATTAACTGATAATGAAGCCCTAGAAAATCCATAACCTCATACCAGAGCAGCAGCGAGGCCATCTAAAATCGTGGTCACGGTCGAGCAACTTTTGTCTCATTCTGGTTCTGAATAAAAATATTTGACTGCCTTTGACAGCTTTGAGAAACAGAACCTTCAATAGAGATGTAACCCCCCCCCCCCCCTACATTTTCCTAAAAGTCCTTGCTGTAAATCATAACATACTGTCACTTTTCTAGTAAAAAAAGAGAAAATAAGAGAAAAAGTAATACAGCCTGAACGTAAGCCAACCACATTTCAAAGTTGCCCCATTTCAAATTAATGAACAGCAGCCAAATTTAACACCCAATTAAATATTTTCATACATGAATATGACAGCAATGCTTAGACAGCGTACTAAATCCAAATGCTGGCAGCCCTCCATTCATTCATAGTCACTAAAGCCAGAAACTACTGTGCTTCCCATTCATATAACCATTATTATGTCATTACGACACTCTGACAGACATCATATTTGCTATTACACCGAAGATCCCATTTATTTTACGCAATTGTCACCAAAAACAGAGACAAACGGGACTCACGTTTACCAAACTTTCTTTTATTTATTTCTTTTATCCGAGAATAAAAAAATCTAAGAAAAAAAAAAACAGCCTTCCATTTATTTGGAGACCAGAAGCTGAGGTGTTTGTCTGTTTCGCTTCCCTCCCAAGGTCAACCAAATCACCATCTTTTCTGAGCTTGTTCTGCAGGCAGGATAATACAGATGAACCCCTGAGGTGTCAGAGCAGCCCACTCCGAAAAGAAACTATTAAGATGTAGCAGCACATCAGCCATTCAGCTTGAGTCTACACAAGACAATATCCGCGGTCACCAGCATCCAATTTTCTGGAGGTGCCCACCGCGGAGTCACCAGGGGCATGCAAACAGTGTCGAGAATAAGAACAAGGACGAGACAGCAATGGAGCTGCACGTTACAGAAGATATTTAATTTGCCGTTTTCATACGCATGACTGCAGGGAAGAGTGTGGGGATACTTTAAAGCAGAAAAATAAATGTGTAGAATAAAGATTTTCAGTTATACAAAAATAAAATAAATAAAAAACATGGCAAAGGATGGAAACTCGTTTGTCGGGCAAAATTGGAGCAGAGCGTTTCGGTGTTGAATCTCCAACAGTAAAGACGTGCAATGAGTTTTATCACATCGCAGCGGATGCACTAAAATTCAATCTGTCGCATTTCTTTCATTTTATTATTTTGGAGGTGCAGCATGGCACAAAGTAGAGGGGGCACGCGATGCACCACAGGCGTGCATCGCACCCCGATGCCCTTCC
This sequence comes from Ophiodon elongatus, assembly GCA_016806645.1. Taxonomy (NCBI): domain Eukaryota; kingdom Metazoa; phylum Chordata; class Actinopteri; order Perciformes; family Hexagrammidae; genus Ophiodon; species Ophiodon elongatus. The sequence continues at coordinate 216,441 of JACSYO010001250.1, read as the reverse complement.
TCAGCAAAAGAAGCCCAATTCCATCCATCTATCTGCGGCCTTTCGTGAATGAAGTCTGCTGAGAAGAAATGCCTCTCCTGGGTCCCCGTGACCTTACAGCCTCATCTGAGAGGTGAGAGTAGAGTCCTCTCCATTCACGGTTTAGAGTACACCAAGAGCAGCACTTACATCACATACTCCTTGTGGCCAACAAGACCTGGTAATTGTGATACGGGAGAAGTCCTAGTAGATACTGTTGAGACAGACAGTAGGGCGGCACAATTAATCAAATATTAATCACGTTTACAATGTGGGCTTCCCACATTTAATGAACATGATCGACTGTGATATTGACGTTTAAAATGCGTGCTCTGCTCATGGGACACTGATTATGCTTATTGTTGAAGACTACTATGAATCAAATCAAACGCTTCCTAAACTGACAACCAGCCACCAGGGGGCGATCCAGATGTTTCGGGGTAGCAGGGTAAAAGGTTTTGCAACAATTTAATTTTGCTTTTTGGAGTACTGTGAATATGAATATATATATATATATATATATATATATATATATATTTTATATATTAATATATATATATATATATATATATATATATATATATATATATATACACACACATGTGTGTTTTTAATCAGCATTAATGTAACACAACATGGAAGCGAAAGCAGTGCTCTTATTACTTAAATAAAATGAAATAAATAAATAATCGGGATCTCAATATTGATCATGATTTTCATAATTGTGCAGCCCTAACAGAGGTTAGGTTGGTCTTTGTCTAATTATTCCTGGGGAGGTGGAGGAACTGCTTGCAGCTAGAGACCCTTCACCTCTCCTGCTGAAGCGTCCTTGAGCAGGATACTCGACCGCTACCAGGTCATGGAGCTCTGCTGTGCAGCCGATCTCATGCTCTCACCTTCCTGTGAAGGCTGCAGAGTCAAAATAAATGGCTATGGGGATCAGTCGAGCCTTATCATTATAAAAACACAGAGATCGGAGTGACGATGGTAAAGACTCATTCAGGTCATCAAGTTATAAAACTCAAATTGAATCAACTCATCAGCTGGAGGACAATTATGATCATGTATTCATTCACTCCCCAGGGCAAAATAACCAAAGGGACTTTTAAAAAAAATAAAAAGCACAAGGATACACAAGGTTTAGTTCTAAACACTGAAAATGCACCAGTGCCCCCCAGTGTACAGAACTAGATCAGATATTTTGTGTCACATATTGTGGTATTATGTCAGTGGTGTAAACAGGATCATGAGCCATCTGAGAAAGAGTGCTAGTTCAGGTTACAGTGCCTTTTTCTGGGTCGCGCCTCTCACATCACTAATGGTGTTAGTGTCAGTTACCGAAACATACAGTCACAGTAAAATCACCCACACAGGTACACGCATTTATGCACACATGCTTTCTATTACATTAACCTTTCCTCTAACCGATAGCGAGCACCCGCTGGGAGTGACTCATAGCTTAGCAGCATTGGATTAGCCGCTGCTTGTGATTGCATCTCCCTCCTGAGACAACAAGATCACGATATACCACATGACGGTATCCGTCATCTGAGAGAACAGAGCAGGACCACGCTGAAGGTCACCTGTCTGCATGACTTCAAGCTGGGGATGCACCTCTTTGTCTTTTTGTAATCGTTTGTGTTTTAGACCTAACGGATCTAAACAGGCATGTGACTATCTTAAGCCGTTGACTTTCTGAATGCGTTTAATCCTCCTTGATAAATGTGAACACTTGTGCTGCGCGGCTTCTCATGATTCATAGAAATAAATGCATTCATAAAAGCATTTTTCAAAATAAGGGTTTTATAGACCTGCAGCAGTGACAGATGAGAGACGCTGACACGACATACTTCAGCCACAATACACAGAACCAAAAATAAAAAGATTCATAATTCAAAGTGCTTTTGATCCGAGTTCACTGCACAGACAAAAGAACTTGAGTGATGTTGAGTCCAAACTATATATGCAATACAGTTTGGACTCTAATTAACTTTCCAACTATAAGCATTAGGAATTTCTTTATACACAGAACAAAACAAACAATAGAATTGTTTGATTATAGTTTCTTTATCTCCATTTAATCCACTAATAATGACAACTGAAGTGTCCATCCAAGCAGATATCACATTTGCAGAAATGTGAGTAATTCACAATGTCTTATTCAACCTATTGTTGAAATTTAAAAAGAGATTTGTATTCCTTCACTTGAGTCTCACATTTGAAGAAGGGGAAAGGTTATTATGTAAAAAATAAATAATTACACTATATTTTATGTTGGATTTAAGCAGGAACTGGTTAACTTGGATATCTACTGAAAGAATGCACATATGTATGTGTACATGCACAAGTATAATATTCTTATTTCACACTGATGTTGAATTGAAGGTTTTAATATCTGTAGCAAACATCATCTCCAGCAATCTATTTCAGAAAAGATTTCAGAATTATCTGTTTAATTACCGTGGAACATTGGTTACTATGTATTCAGACATTGTTGTTATGAGGAAATGGCCTGTGAGGAAAAGTCCTTATAACCCGACATAACTAGTTCTGTGACATTCAGCTCTGTTCAAAAGAATGAGGTCATGGTAGCACTCTGCCTGGACCAGGAAGCAGAACATCATGGTGGGGTTAATGGATTAGGAAGTACTCACCAGGCTGGAGGTGAGGGAGGGGTCCGACTTTCCAAGGTTCAGGGAACACATACGGACCAGGTTAGAGAACTCGGATGGCGGCTGCCACGCAGTCTGTGTGTGCTGGTGGTTGGTGGGCAGGAGAAGGTACTTTCCTGGAGAGCAACAACAGGACAAGGTTCAGTTAATGTTTCACGCTTTTGGCAGTTTCTCCGAAGAGCATTTCATTCATAAAGATAAGTTAAAGCAGACAACGCTCTATCGCCACTTTAAGCCGAGGATCTGAAGACTGTGTCGAGTTGCAAACAAGTAAATTCAAACTACTGACCCATCCCATAATAAAAAGGGAGTAAATGGGGAGAAAGTACAGGTGAAATGACATAAGATGGTCCCAGCTGTCGGCTCTAGTTAGGAGTTTAAAGCTAAAGCCTCTGACCCTGTGCAGCCCAGGCAGGATGTTAAGGGGTTAAATTAGACCACAGGGGGGAAAAGCCCATTAAGAGATCACTGACAATCCCAACATGACAAACAGCAAAGCACCAGCACACCACAAAGTCTGATGATGGGAAGTAAATGGAGTAAAGAGTTCTGTATTAGAATATTCTTTCTCCCAGAGCTGGCAGCTAGATGGCACTAAACACTCCTTTCATGCGCTCCCTTTCATTCTAAAACCTCAGAGCACCAAGGCATGGCAAAGGTTTAAACGCAACATGAGAACCCTCAGCGTCTGAATGGATTGAGAAACCATTCTTGGAAGTCTTGGCATCCTTTATCCACATGTGTACATTTCCATTTCCTGTTTGAGTAAACAGTCGAGGAGACGGAGAGGAAGATTAACAACTTTGGCACAGAGAAGGAAGGCAAGCGCTCAGAACATAAAGGGAATATCTCAAGTTCACGTGGCCCACAGCCACACATCATCAGATGTGTTAAGCTTTTATAAACTGGAGAGGGCAGGTTTATAAATTCACTCTTCGGCTAACAGCAAAACCTGACAAAAAAAAAGAGACAGATTTTAAACACTGTTGCTGTTTTAGAAACATGCATGTAAATCAAGAGTTGCACCTGAGGCAAATACATTTTTATCTGTAACGATGACAATCTGAGAGACTGATGTAAAACACACAGTGGTAACAAAAGGTTAATAAGTCAAGCTATTACTCAAAAACCACCCATTTTGAATTTTGTACATTTTAAAAATACATTAAAAACATCCAGTGTTTTAGCACATTCTAGTTCCGATGTAATTAGTTAATCAGTGACTGATCATCATTCATTCGTTGTATTATTTCTCACTTGACAGTGTTCAAAATGTTCAACAGATGGTGGTCATTGGAATAAGTCATATTTGTGTATCGATTCAGCTATTTATTTATTTTTTGCAGTGCTTCTGGCTGCATCCTGGTTCGATGGAAGAAAGTGTTTTCATTTCATTTCCTTCAGTGTGTGTGGCTCCAGCCTGATAATCAGACTGAATATTAATTTGGCTTCACTTCATTCGTTGGCTGATTTCTTGGTTAGTTGTCTTTACAGTTTCTGTGAATTGACTTACGACCGCCTGTACAGCCGTTTTAATCTCATCCACACTCGTGAACGTTGTTGTGTCTATTTTTCAGTCTCTAAGACGTAGTTGGGTAGCTAGCAAGCTGTGCCGGAAGATGACATCGACATTCTATATTCCACCGCCAACGCTGCAATCGGTCGACTGTTTCTCCACCAACGGGCACAATACCAGACTTAGTGGAGAAATCAGAGACGTGTGTGGATGTTCGAGAGGAGTCCGACTGGCATTCCCTCTCTCTCTCTCCCCTTTTCTGTCATCTCTCTATCGTCTACTCTCAACTCAAGGTGTGAAACGCCCCTAAAAACACTTAAAAATGAATTAAACAGCTTACAGCTGCAGCAGTTTGTACTTTCAAAAACACAAAAACAGAGTGGGATGAGTTAATACTGCCCCCCTCCCCCTTCTTTCTCACTCTCCGCAGATGACGCACATTACAAAGAATTAGTTCAATCTCATGAAACAAAAACAAATTGCAGAACAAACTATGAGGCTCAGTTCTGGAGCGGACAGACACTGTGCTACAGTTATTGCACTGTGATCACTGCAGTAAAAGCAAGAGAATCGAAGACAGCCCAAACAGGATAAGGAGGGAAAATGATGGCCTTTCCTTCCTTACCGGCAAAATCTTTCCTCACTAAAGCCCATCACATCCCGGCATAAAGGAAATCTCTCTTCAGGCGCTAGTCAACACTTTTAGAAAGGAAGGCATTTTTATTTCTTTACATTCAACGCAGGTATTCGTAAGGTCAGACTGCTCGGTTTCTGACCTTGTGCAGATGCCCCTGTTCCAAGCACACCTCCCCTGCCTGAATCACGATGTGGAAAAATAAACTAACCAATCAAGTCTCCACACGCACCGTCGCCGCTCTGCTGGGTTTCATTCTGCTGGACGTTTCATCTAAAAAAGCGTCGCAGCCAAGGTAATCTATTCTCACTCGTCCCGCCAGATTCACCAAAGGGTGAACAAGTTTCTGGCTCAAGGTTGTAAACCATGGAAACTTTATTTTGTCACACTATCGTCCCCTGAGAGAGAGAAATCTCTTCATTCCTCGGGAGGAGGGGGGGTTAAAAACACAAGAGCCCTTGTATTTATTGTATTATAAGCTGACAGAAGTTGTTTTATTCCAACATATTGGAATCATATTAGTATTATAGGATAATTATGATATGGATTTTGTTTCAACACAGTGTTAAAGGAATAACATTTGTAAAATCTGGGGTTGAGCCTCCCTTCCCTGCTACATGAGATGATTTATAAGGACGCTTCAGCTGGAATATATATTTGTCTAACTGTTCAACTTTCAATTTTAAGTTAAATCTTTAAATAATAAATGATTGTGTTATTCATAAACGTTAAAGCATGTCTGAACCATAACAGTATTTGCCCTCAAGTGCTGTTCTAGATGCAAGAACAAACTAGCTGCACTGAAACAACAATTAGATTAGAATGAAATCAACAGCAGAAAGAAGACAGTCTCACTCGTGTTGCTTTAACAGCACAATCAAGTTGATGGAAGTTGATTTGCTTCCGTTTGATGCTTGTTTATCCATCTTGTTTTTATGTAGGCCAGTTAGTGAAAGGGTAATGCATTCATTCAAAGCTGCACCTGATGGAAACACAATCTTTCATTGACTGTGGAAAGGTCAACATTTTAAATCAGCGAGGTGAAAGTCTTCAACATTTACCTCACAAGGAAATGTTCAAGGCCCCAAAACAGACTGTGTTCTGTATGGGAGCAAACAAGGCTGCAGTCACATGAGCAGAGCCGTACACATCTGTAAATGTCCAGAGGGAGGGCTTTATCTATTCTCATGTGAGCCAGGCTCACACGACTTTATCCAGAGGCAGAATGTGATATTTTCATTTCACCACTTAGAAATGTTTAAATACCATTTCTTTCTTCCCGATTCCAATGATTTGAACGTGCGTATCGAGCACCGATCCGATACCAGCGCGTTAAAAACGAAAAGGTTTAACAGGTTACAATTCCCTCTCTAATATCTATTTTTGGCTGCTGTGAAAACATCTCCTTCAAAACAGCTGTATTTATCGTATTTTTTCAAGTTTCTCATCAAAAACAAAATTTTACAAGATCACATTTGAACATTTGCTCAATACTCTTTTGTTTTACTGAATAGACTTGAATGCATCATAATGTAACTCAATGCAACCTCCGTTATGAGCAGGACTGTGCTGCCCACTGGCTTCTAACAGCTAACGTTAACTAGCTTTCCTCCTGCAGATTTCTGTGCTCAACGTGTTGTTGTTCCTGTGCAGCATAAATACGATATTGACAAATGATATGAGAATGTACTTCCTGGTACCCGATCCAGCATTTTAGGCAACATCGGAGGCATCTCCGATACTGGTATCTGGGAGCAATGCTCTTCTCTTTCCTAATTTCTCAAACTCATAGAGACTCCTGGATGTAAATTGGATGTGCAGTATGTCTATGCAGCAGGATTTGCCACCGACCTACCAACTAAAACCTCAAATCATTGCACAGTGAATTTTACATTTCCAAGGGGATAGCTCTCTGCTGACTTTACACATTCCTCATCACAGGAACGCAGTCTGCTTCACTGTGTGAGCAGCACACGCAAAAAGCAGCCTTCTATGCAGAGACTCAGTGAGGCTGTCGAAATTCAAAACCCATTAACATTTTCAACCCCTGTTGTTATCACCGTCCACACTTCAGCCAATCTAGTGTGTAAAACAGTGAACACTTGAGAAGGCTATAAAAGTGCACCAATTAGTGATGCATTTACAGTTGTGGGTCAACTACGCCAAGAGTTGCTGCAACAACTTGAATTGAGCAGTTTGTTTTTCACTCACGTTAAATAATGATGTCAAAGTTGAAGTTCAGGGGAAAGAATCATCTTTAGTTTTTTTTTTTTTTATTTTTTTTTTTAAAATCGACAGTTTAACTCACAGAACTACAACACCGCAACTTCTGTGCTCAAAACCCCACAACTATAATTTCAGTTTGTTTCAAATTCTGCTAAATCCTGATTGGTGCTCTGAAGTATGTGACATCACCTTTTGCCCCCTCCCCCTCCCTTCAAACCAGCAGGAGCAGCTTTGCCAAAACAGCACGAGGAGATGAGAAATCTCTCAATAATCAAAACATTTCCAGCATGGCAAAAAAGTATGCGTTCTATTGGTGCATAGAGAGCTGCTGATTGAGAAAAGAATAATCTGGAAATGATGCTTTACGGGCCTGGAGGGCATTCAGTTAGGTGACATTTGTCCTCGTCTCTGCCATTTGCAGACGATGATATAATCCTATTGGCTTCATCAAACTTGTCTCTGATGCACTTTTGAATTGTGTCCTGCCAAGTGTGACACTGTCATGGTTGCTTTCTCCTTGGAGGCGGTCTTGAGTGACAGATGGCGTGTTTATCGCTACTTCCTGCAACTGAAAACAGTCATACATTTGAAGTGAAATTTGAGTTTTCACTTCAAAGCATGTCCTCAGGGAACTATTTTCTCCACAAAAAAGCTAAGAAATACTGAAAGCTGTTCATGAGATGTGGGTGAAATTACACTTTAGACCCATTTAGGGGGATTAATTCCCCATTAAGGAGCATCCACGTGTGATAGATGCTTATTGATTTGCTACCATTAAGTAGTAACGATTAACATAAACAGCTTCTCTCACTCTGGCAAGGATAACTAGAGCTAAATCCTCAAGCTATTGGAAATAGTAGAAACAACGTGTGAAGGTGAGTTTGAGGACGATTAAGTGATCTGAGGAGGGACTTATGTTTGGTTACTGGATACATGTTATCCTAATGGATGTTACCTGCTAGAGATGCACCGATCAATCGGCCGCTGATCGAAACCACGACCGGTGATAGTTTCATGTCAGCACAGACGGTAACGCCACACACACACACACACACACACACACACACACACACACACACACACACACACACACACACACACACACACACACACACACACACACACACACACACACACACACACACACACAGTCAGTGTGGAAGTTCTTCAGCGAGAGTGAAAAATATATTAAAGCTCAGAATTTGTCACCACTGCAAGTCAAAGTAAATCGTGGAGGCGTAACCTTCAAACATTTGGAGCAAGTAACTTAATCAGACACTTATTATATTGCAATTTATTCCCGTCATACTGCTCAGAGTAATCTCAGAGAGTCTGTCGACAGCACAGAGATAACAGAGGATGCATTGACTTGCATTATGATGCGTTCAAGCACTATTCAGTAAAAATGAGTGTTGGGCGAAGGTAAATTATAACACTATCATGGTGTGTTCAAATGTAATCTTGTAAATTTTGTTTTTGGTGAGGAACTTGAATAAATACAGTTGTTTTGAAGGAGATGTTTGTTTTTTTAAACAGCAATATAAAATAACTATTAGAGAGGAAATTATGAAATGTTTAACTTCCTAACAATGGCTCAAAGCAGCTTTTAATACATCATTAAAACAACTAATGCCAAAATCATTTATTTCCTAATCATTTGAATTATGTGTTTTTATGCAAATAGTCCTTATAGATGACATCAACAAAGTAAACGGATAACATTTAGAACTTTACAGAGACTTGCTCTCAATTTTAGCTCTAAGAAAGAGAATCTGAACTTCTAAACTGACTCAATCTGACTTTTGAAAACTCTGCATTGGCCAAGAAAAAAGGCAATCTGCGCTTCTCGATTACTTCAGTGAGATTAGTGACAGTAAAGATGAATCAGTCTGTGCAGGAGTTCCACTATAAATAGCAGGGAAACATTATATAACCAACACAAACTCTCCTCCCAAGTAGATTTAAAAAATGTATCAAATGTCAAGCATTTGAACTGGGGCCAATAAAGACCACATCCATTGAAGCTCTCATTTAATACATTTACCACGAGTGTATGCCAAGTTTGGGGACTCAAGCTCTTATAATAGCAACATTAAAATATAGAAAAAGCAGAGGTGACATTAGTTACTTAGAAATGCATCAATCTGGTTGTCTAGAGCAGCCCACATACTTGTGAGAACCTACAATGACGAGACCATACATGAAATGATTACCTGTGAGGCCGCCCCCAAGGCTCCGTCGTCGAACGTTTTTTCCATCCTCACCGAGTTGTCGCCTAAATTTGAGGGCGGGACTTAGTCCGTAAGTCAACTCGGGGTTACTGGACTTCCTGAGGTAGGTGGAGGGAGGGTAGAGGATGTGGTCCAGCTAGAGGAAAAGATAAAAAACAAAAAAACAATGGGTAAAGAAAAATACATATAATGTATCTAGAAGTGGTTGTTGATATAACCATGAAAGGATGAGGTTGTGTTTCATTCAAAGAAAGCCTACATTTCAGCTTGTTAGGCCTTTATCAGTGTGTTGCAAAATTTAGGGTTTTTGTACATACTGTAGTTACAAATGTTAATAATTAAAAACAATACGTTTCATACATTAATGTAAAACAGGTGTCTTGTCTATGTGTTTGGTCTTCATAACAGTATTTGATTAAACACTTTTCTCACTTTTAAAAAACAGTAGAGTTCTGCTCCGCCAAAAATCTGATTTAAAAAAAAATTGTTTCGGCACTAAAAGATGCAATCATGACTGAAGCATGTGTCATGCAAGAGAGCCAATAAAAACAAGTGGAATGGATTCTCAACATCAATTTATGCATTGAGTGACGTGCAAGAAAACATTCCACCTTTTAAAAGTTTCCATATCCAGTGGCAGCCTTTGAGCGGTGCGGGGAATTTAATCATCTGCTCTCGTTCCACAGCTAGTTAACGGTTAACGCGTACAGATGAAAAGACAGCAAAACATCCTTTCAGTTTTTGTTTTTAAAAAAGGTGTATAAATTCACCGCCATAGGTTACGCAACCTTTGAAACTAACCACAACTTAACTGTGCACGAAAAAAAAAGAAAAAAAGGTGAAGGAGGCATGACGTACAAAATTATGTGAAATCTATGAACCACAGGAAACTCTGAGGGGAGGACTCAACTTCTTAAAAGGATCTGGAGGAGGGAGATTCCCCTCAGCTTAGAATTTAGCATGAAATGTACTTTATGAATCACTCGATCAACCCAAGACTTTTAAGGTTGCCCCACTCATAAGCCTGGGTTGGCCAAACTACGGTCTGCTTCTCTTTGTAAAATGGCCCACGGTGGATTTTTATTATTTATTTTTAACTAGAAAATGGCTTGAGCATATTTCTAATAAAGTGCAGTGTGTGTACAGTACTTCAGTACTTTCTATGGCACTTGGGATTATTTTTTTTCGAGAAACACTGATTATCTTGCAGTGTAACCTGTTGAAAACTAAGCATTTATTGTGTTCAATTTCTCTGTATATGGCCCACAATCAAAAAGGGTTTGGCCACCTTTGGTCTAAGCAATAGGCCAATATCCCAAAGGACAGTACTCTGAATATTATGACAATAACATTGAGAGAGGGAGAGAGAGAAGCAGCAAAACATACATCTCTACACTGCTAGTGAGAAAACAAACGTCTAGGAATATGGACGGTTATAAATACATTCAACAGGTTGCACCATATTGTATTCTCAGAAGATAACGACTTTACAAGAAGCCCGGACCCCCTAACAATGCCCGGTGGTGAGGAAGAGGCCCTCCCTGAGAATACAAAGATACACACGGCTCGGGGCATTCTGTGGAAGGAAACTGCTTCTCCACGGGAGGATTCATGATCCCGGGACAATTAAGGACAACTGAGACCAATTATTTTTGTGGTGGCTCGACCTCTCGATGACTTCAGAAATATAGAGCAAGTCAGACTGAAATGAAAGTAAAGCTAAATATTTTTTGATGATGAAATCAAATCAGCATGATCTTCACTATAAAAATGTAGAATGCTATCCAATAAAGTTGATCTTCGGTCATCACCTATTGTCATGAGGCGATTCATATTTTGCAGCTCCGCCTGAAGCACAGATAGACACTGCAACATCAGGATCTCATGACCCTGACATGTCAGAGCTCTGCAACGGTGCTGCTCATTGTTCATCGTCGGAAAGGTCCTGTATGTGATATATCTGTGCATCTACAATCCTCTGTGTGCCCTGTTAGAGAGCGCACACACACACACACACACACACACACACACACACACACACACACACACACACACACACACACACACACACACACACACACACACACACACACACACACACACACACACACACACACACACACACACACACACACACACACACAGATAGCAGAACCATTAACTCCAGACCTTTTTTTCAAGACGCCCATGTTTATTAAAACTCTATTCTATTAAAATGATTGCATTGTCTAACCACAATTTATCAATTCATTCTTGAACACTGGTTTTATTGAGCCTACCTTTACCAACTACAGTCACACACCCACCATCTAATAACTATTAAAATTAGAGGGAATAATCGGATTACAGCTGAGTGGCAAAAACCTGTATTATTATGTTAATAACAGGGCTGCAACTAACAACTATTTACTTTATTGATTAGAAATGGCCATCACAATGTGGTTTAATATCATAGAAGACCCAGAAAAAAAACAAATATTTACTTTCTAAGAAGCTGTAACCTGAATTTGTCCTTAAAAAAATTTAAATAATTTAAAGAATGAATAAATTATTGGTGCAGATTCATTTTCTGTCAATCAACTAATCGATTAATTAACTAATCATTTCAGCTCTAGCTAATAATGCTAACACTAATAATGTAACTTTTTGCAGCTGGAGGTAAATTGTGTTACTGGTGTGAAACTGTGAGATATATTTGAAAGACTTTTATGATCAAATGGCCAGATGTGTCACCCACATCTCACTACTTCTTGTACTTCTCAGTCACGTAGGAACTACTTTGTGTGGTGAAACCCGTGTTAATCTAGGGATAAGTAATTATCCATTTGATAACCACTCACATGGCAACTAAACCAAGTTTCAATTTACGAGCAGCTGGCTAAACTCTCTCCAGGTGCTGAAAGGCGAATCAATTTGGATTAATCACAATGAAATAAGGAGCGGACAGACGGTTATGTCATTTAAAAGCACACAGATAATAAGCAAGCAATGCCTCCATAAGCAGCTTAGGGTTACGCCATGAAACAATCAGAGGTAAACTCCGGCATCATCCAGCCGCATTGTACAGAGCCAGAAGCGTCTTCCTCAGGCCGGGTCGTCATGACCTTCGTTTGTCTGTTTTACAGGCAGATCACATTATTTTAAATATCACTGGCAGTTGACTTTCACCTCATAAAAAGTAGTAAGATAATCAGAAATTGCATCTGTGCGGTGGGTCAAAGGTTTAGAGGCGTGCAATATATTTTGGTCTGACTTTTGCTTTTCACTTGACTATGCAAACATGGAATATAAATCAATCAATATTTTAAAAAGAAACAACCATAAGGTATATACTTGCTGCTTCCTTAGAATAACTAGTGAGGCAGCATAAAGCACAATCTGACAAACGTAAAGCCAACGCACAACAAACAATCTGCAGAAGCCTTGATATCTTTGTAACCATTTGCCTTCATCCTCCTGACTCAGTTGGTGCACAAAAACAGAAACTGTGGAGGGCTGCCAAAGCTGGCCAGACGTTCATCTTGATATTTTTTGGTCTGCTGATCATTATCAGACAGTTACGAGCGGTCGTCATGCAAAGACACGTTTCCTGTTGCATTCATGTCTGAATTTAAGCAACTTATAAGACAACTAACCGTTAGATCTGTTATAAGAGGAGGCCAATGTTTGCTGGTCCAAAACATCTGCATTGATTTTCAAAAAAGTGGGCGACAGTTGGTCCAATGCCAACTTGATCACATGGAAAGCGCCGCGGTAAGCCAATAACAGTTGGCTCTCTGTGTGCACGGCAGGCAGCACACACGTTGCAGGTTTGGCAGTTGCCAGTGACCTTTCACCTACCGTTCCTCCCTCCCTGCAGCAGAGGGCCACGCAGGGCTCCTGAGAGCAAGAGCAAACCTGAGCTGCTCCTCCCGCCTCCATCCTTGGCTCCACCCACACACAGTGGACAGTACCAACAACCCTCTGTTATCAAAGCACAAGAGAGACGAAGACACACAAAGTCGGTTGTGTTTACCATCGGAAAGATGAGGCAACCTTCACCTGTATATAGAATGTGTGACACACAGAGAATTTATTTCTATATTGGTGTGTTTTGGTTTATTTGCTGTTAATATTTACAAAACAACCCTGTCACTATGAATGCATCCTGACGCCCCTGTGGTTTACGACACCGTGTGGACCACAATACCCGCTGAGCATGAAACAACACACCCCTTCCTATGACTCAAAAGTGCTTTAAAACAATGCATTGTTTCTCTCTGCAGTCACTGATGTTTTTGGGCACTCGGAGGCAGCGGAAACAAGTTATGAACAGAAAACTGACATATCAGCACCCTTGAAGTTGAACTTAGTAGCAAACGGTTGCCTATTTTAACATCCAGCAGTTACAGAGCAAAATTAGCATTTGTGTTTCTGACCAAGCAGTGAATAGAAGTCCAATACTAACTAACAAACTATCTTTAAGCTCTGTTTTAGATAAAATTTAAATCATTAAATAACCAGTTGAAATTAGGAAAACGAAAGAGCCAGGACCAGAAGAAAAAAGGGAATCAAGTCAGACAATGTGCCAGACAAATGATAAAACAAAGAAATAAAATGTAACGCATGTATGGAACCGTACTGTGGATAAGGCTGAGAGCAAACACTCAGTACAGGTTTTACTCCAGTTGTTGACGTTTACCAGCCAAGACTACACACAAGACACTTTTTCTACAGCAAACACAAACATACACAGCTACCTAAAAAAACTCACAATCAAAAGGACAGAACAGCAGGAAGAGTTGTAGATCCTACAAAAGGCAAACTCAAGGATGAAAGAGCAGCAAAAGCAAGGCTGCACACAGGGACATTGTCCTCAAGGTCAAGTAAGAAATACTCCAATGGTCCAAGCCAAGGATGACTCTGTGACTTTCACATGCCTGGATGTGGAAACGCTACGAGGGCACGAGGCCTGGCTACGAAAACAACTCAAGTGCCAGCACATAAACACCAATTTCAATATTTTTTCCCACCATTACTTAGTATTGCATCCTTCACCAACTTGCATGGTCGTGCATTACAAAAGGTAAACGGAGTTGAGTCCTGGTTTCCTCATTAAAATAATAAATCTAAAGTAGTTGCACAAAGGGAGAATTAGCAAACGTAGTCACACTCCGGGATATTAATTCCCTTTGAAGGAGGGGAAGTGTTGTTTATCATTTCACTGAGATGGATGAAAGGAACCTTTTACAGACGGGAACAAATTGTTATTAGGATCTTTCTTTGGTTGCTAAGACACAATGAGTGCACACTTACAATAAAACAGGAAGACAGACCGCATACATCAAGAGCCTTTACACTCTTTCCAGTCCTCACTCGCCCTGCCATTGTTTCTCCATCACATCCTTGTCTCATTAACAACTGAGAATAACATGAATATGTAATAGTCACCTCTCACTTTTCATGCACGCGAACATACTTCTAAAACCATGAAGTCAACTGAGCATTTGTACCGGAGGGAAAAACTTAAAAGATGACCGTCTTTATTCCCCCTCTGTAATCGGTTTCCATCGATAAATATACATTTTCTCAGATACAGTTTAGACACTTAGACACAAACAAATGCAGCTTTTAAAACCACAATCCATAGATTTCCATGTTGTTGCCTTCAATAGTACACAATCGACGGCAGAGTGGTGCTTGCATCATAATCTCCCTTCATCATGGTTGGTATATAGCTATCTACGGAACACAATTAAAAGTAATTGCACCAGTCTGTTGTCCGGCCTGTTGTCCACAGAAGGACAAATGCAGCAAATAAAAACAGCACAAAACACAGAGGTCCGGAAGTGTGAGACGATGAACAAAACAAGTTCCCTTAGTTGCCTCCAAAACAAACACATGGCGTGATCATACACTGCGATGGTCATTTCATGCACCGTTTACATCTTTGTGAACCGTACTCAATGAACCCTAGAGATAGGGAACGTGTTCATCAGCCCGTTTCTCAGGGTCAACTGCAGTAGAGCATGCCATGTTCTGGCCGACCTCGTCACCCAACATCTGTCCACTTCAACTCTCCCCGAATTCCACTCTTCCGTTGCTTTCTGCACAGAGGACCGCAAGTGTTTACTCGTGAGGAAAACGGCACACTTAAAAACGTCTCACGGCTTAAATCCAAATAACTGTGTGGGGGTCTTCCACATTTCGGTCACTTTATTTTTCTCCTTACATGGACGCTGTCCCTTCATTAGCTTAAGAAAACCTTTGGATTTCAGAGTTTGTACTTTGTGTGCTCTCACAGGGGAATTGAGTTTCCTGTGTTGACATGATCTAAAGTGGGAAAAATACAGCGGTGCTTTCCATCTCCCAATTTCATACACACTATGATGATTTCTTGTCTTCCGCATGTAAAGAATGAAACCATGCATTATGTCTTCCACCAAGGAAGTCATGTTTTTTTTCTGCATTTTAGCAGAAAAAAAGAGGCCTTGGAGGCTTATCGTATGCATTCCATAAAATCTGGTGTATCACAGGAACAAGCAGGGTTGTATTTGTGTCTCTGATTCAACCATGAAACATAAGACATGCTGTTGTTGTTTTTACAGGCATCTCATTTGATCCTACTCGTGTAAAAAGAGCAGCTTTGCAAGAGAAACTTCTCCAGATTCTGCCAAGAATTATTTTTAATCCTGCAACTTGGGTAAAAGAAATGTTTTCGGGAAAGCGTGAACGATCTGGATGTTTGCTTGATTTCCTAATCTCGTTACTGATATAAAATGTGGTCCCAGTGTGAGAATGGAGGTCAGCGAAATGCAAAACTCGTAAAGATATTACAGAGTCTGATTTGCTACATGACCTTCTTACTATGTGTTTACTACTTAACTACAGCCCACTGTGCAGCGTTCCTCAGCACTATATAAAAGTTGAATACTTTTACACACTATAATGTATTTTTAAGCAGGTATAAGGACATTTTAAGTTTTTATATTTGTACAGTATTTGTCAACAAGAACTTCTCCTATGAAGACATATTTCATATTATTCCATCTTTACTATATTTACAGCCTTCACTTCTGGGTAGAGTGGTAGTTGTTGACAAAAAACAACTACAATATAATGTGTTATGAATCATTTAGGAAATGATTATATACCATACAGAGAAGGTTCAAACCACTTGAGTCTGCGTCGGTGTAACTAGCCAAACAGTCTTTTAGATTTGTTTCTTGGAAAGAGGGACAAGTCAATTTCAAAAAGGTATAAACATGGAACATTTTCTGTATTGTATCCTTTAAAAAGCTGAAATGGGTTATAAACTTACTCTTTTCACGGCACAACCCAATTTAAATAGTTAAAATAATAACTGCAGTGCATGCAAGTGTGTCCAATCACAACAATTAAAAAACAAAAAAGTAAAAATCTGAATATATGACAGGAACTTTACATTTACTCTACTTCCTAATCTAATCAAAGTGCTGGAATCTCTTACCTTGCTTCCCTCCGATGATGTACACTGACATGAAGGTAAATTCTGACCCTGAGACATTTTGTTTAGATAAACAAACTTAAGCTCCTTTATCATTTCGAATGACATCCCAAACTGTAGATTAAACCCAGGCGCATACTAAAGGTCAAAAGGAGGAGTCAAACATCAGAGACGGGTCCTCGAAAGACAGAGTCCACAGTGGGAGTGAAAAGAGTCTTAACCAGATTGTGTTAATCCTCTTTGCCACAAAGCATGCACTGACACTGGATGTCCCTCTAATAACCCGGACTGGCAGCCTGACTCAACAAATGGCTGCTTATTTCGGGGCACAGAACGGGAGCTGAGCCACTGCACAGAGAAAGAGTTAAACATTGTCAAACAGAAGCAAATATTGATATACAGAGAGCACTGGTGCGATGCATGACCGTTCCACTTTAACAGGGCCTCAGAGTAAACCGGAGGATTGTGTCAGATTGAGAACGAAGATGTAGAAAGGAAAGAGAGACAAACAGCTTGACTCTGTTGTTTGAAATTATGAATTAAATTAAGAATACCCGGAGAAATTTGATCATTTAAATCTTTGTTAAAAAAATCTCCAGTCAAATCATCCATTTCTTAGTTAAATAACCAAGATCCTGCTGGTTTTCCCCTTTATCCCACATCAATGCAAGATAAAATGAGCATTGACATCATTGTGTGCCAGCTCAGCCATTGTTTTCTTATACTAAGCACTTCCCCGCCCAACCCAGCAACAAGCACAGCTCATCATAAGCAGTTGGCCTCAGGTTTTAACATTTTACTTGTCTATTCTTGTCCCCAAAATACTTTTGATCTCTCAAAAGAGTCCCAAGTTTCTAAGCACTATTAGCATCATTAACACAACTCATGGAAACATTTCATCAAAACAAACTGATTGTGCATTTCTTGACTTCAAGTCAAGCCATTGGTGATGCATGAAGAACAACCTCCAGAGACTTGAAGCCTGTTGTTTGTCAAAGAAGCTAACAGTGCAAACAGTGCTATGAGCAACAGAGCTAAGTCCTCTATTGGTATCACTTTAAAAAGGTGCTAAATACAAGATTGGGAGCATTTCTATTGCCTCTCAACGGCTCTTAATAAAGTATTGGCCGAGCCGGTGACTCACAGCTAACGGTGCTAATTGCGCGAACAGTGATTAATACCGTGCGGTACCAAAAATAAGTGTGCAACCAAATCTTGTGCTGACAAAGTTGGTGGCACTAGGGGAAAGTTTGTCTGGGTGCATAGCAGCGGCCACTGGGGCACACTCGCATGCACAAGAAGCTCGGATTACAAAACACACAGAGGGAAAGCCACTTGGTTCTCTGCTCAGGTAGACATTACTCCTCTATATCTTTACATAGCAAATAGCTTTTGGCTGCAAATTATTGCTCTGACTAATGATCTTGTATATTGCACCTTAAGAGGGTACTGGCGCCATTAATGTGATATCCAGCCGAGAGCAGGGACTGAATTGAAGGAAAAATGCTCTATCAATATATATATATATATAATGAATGAACTGCTTTCTGAGTCTGGCATAGCCCCAAACAGCACGTGTGTAAAGTACGACTGGGCAAGCTATTGCATAAGATTAGCAAACATCAAGATCAGTGGTCTGTTTGACCCTAAAACTGTTTGCAGTGTTCAGCGAGGTACTTTGGGGTAACATAAAACAGGTCTAATCTTAAAGGGCTGCTCAAACGATTATAGTATTGTACTTCTTTATAGTCGAGGCATGTGTGAGAACTAAATTTTAAAAAGAAAATGGCTAAAATCAAAAGAAGCAAAGGCCGAGACATCCTGAATTTTAGCCCCGAATATGAGTCATGCCCTAAATACTCTGGATTCTACACTTCACACAATGCAACTTATTAGAGACCCCCCCCCCCGATTGATAAGAGCCAACATAATTTAAAATCCACACCTCCAGTTTGCGACACAGGCTTTCTGTTCAAAATAAGTTAAGTCTCAAGACCCAGGCAAAGATACCGTTAATGTCATCATCGTGGTATTTTCTCATGCTTTGGAAAGCTTCTATAAAAGCTACACAGGTCCCCTTTACGATATTTAGAGCATTAATATAGCAGCTAACATCTATTCGCTATATAAAGATATTGTGACTTATTGTCTACCTGAGCAGAGGATTAAGTCACTCTCCCTCTGTGTGTGTGTGTGTGTGTGTGTGTGTGTGTGTGTGTGTGTGTGTGTGTGTGTGTGTGTGTGTGTGTGTGTGTGTGTGAGAGAGTGTGAGAGTGTGTGTGTGTGTGAGAACCTGAGCTTCAACCTAATGGGTTAACATGCGGTTGGATCTATCAGTTGACAGCAGCTGATAAAGATGATAAAGTTGAATGGATGTAAAGTCTACGGGTCTAGCGAATGTTTTTTTGTTTTTTTACATTTGAAGCTTCTATTGAGGTTTTCGAACGATGCTTTGAATGTCTGTTCTCAATATTTTTTTATCACCTAGAAAAAAAATATGATTTTGTGGTTATATAAATGTAACTGTCAGATCCCTGCTGGACCTCCCTGATAAAAGGTGCGTGAGAGAAAAGGTTTTTATGACCACAGTGAAAATTTTTAAAGGCTCAACGCAAACAAATATAGAATGAAGCAGAATATTTTGTCAAACTAAAACATGATGTGAATTTTACATCCATCTTTTCAATAAATTTAGACTTTTGGACTGACAATTACAGAGACACTGCAGCTCTTGCTCTTTCTGTGTGTGTGTGTGTGTGTGTGTGTGTGTGTGTGTGTGTGTGTGTGTGTGTGTGTGTGTGTGGTGGACTAATGCATGCAATGGTTCTTTAAATTATTGATGATAATCCAAACGTCAACGTTATGAATGAAGCTTCCAACAATCCGAAACAGCCCTCGTAAAGACAGTGGAATAAATGAATCGTCACGGAAATAAAGAATAGGAAAAGAGGGTTATTTAGCTAAACACAGCTGCCTGCTGAAGGCGACTCCACGAGAGAGGTGAGAGTGAACCCAAACAGTAAAGTTACAGACTGTAAAGCCCATGGGAGCTGCGGATTCAGGTGGCAATCCTCTGTAGGTTCCTCAGTGAGCGCGACCCCTTTCACATTGTTTTTGTGTTCCCGTTTGATACACCATTACTATGGAGGTATCGAGTATATCCACATAAAAGAGCACTGCGCTTAAGAACTTTGACTGTGTTCTTGGGTGGCATGTGGGCTGTGCATGACGCAATGCACTTTCCATGTCACCCCACCACTGAGGAAGCCATTGAGTTTATGTTGGTGCTCGCTCTGTGTACTGAAGATAATGTCAAGTAACTACTGTGCTACACAAACATCTGCAAGACAGAACGAGTAAACCTGGCATGTGGGAAGACTCTGAATAATCCCTGTTGTTGCCAGATGTTCTCTGATCTATGCCAAAATTACCTGCCCACTTCCCGTTTTTATTACTTATCACAGCGTGGTGGGGGATACTGTTTTTGTTTTGTTTTTTGCTTAAAAAAGGTGTAACATTTAAGGCTTAACAAAATCGGATCCTCTGTGGGAATTGTGGATTTGTTGTTACAGCAGCAAATATAATTCTAAGGAACCTAAATAGGAAATGGTGTGATTAAGCATAAACACAACTGGCAGTTCCCATAACGCAACATGAGAGGTAGAGATGACAAAGTATGGGAACAGAGGATTTATGATTATATGGGGGGGGGGGTTATAAAAGCAGCAGGGCATATATAGACACGGAATACAATGATTAACACACTGACAGATTGTGTACCTTGGCAAGCAGCGAGCCAGAATCACTGTGTTAGGCTCAAGTATTATCTGAACTCTATGATTTGAAATAGTCCTTTGTGCAACTATGTTGCACAAAGGACTATTTGTGCAACATAGTTGCACAAATAGTCGACGATGTCGGAATATTTTCCGACATCTTATAGACCCAACACTTAGTTGATTAATTGAGAAAATAATCCGAATGGGAAATCAGCTTTAATGGCCAAGTAAGCGTGAACAAATAAAAGTAATCCGACTCCAGTATTATTGCTGCTCTCAATGTACAGACATGTGAAAATGATCATAAGGTGTAGCCCTACTAGAAAATGTCAGAAAATAATGGAAATATTTGCCACAATTTCCCAGAAGTCTGGAAATTGCTTGTTTTGTCCGACCAACAGTCCAACAATATATGACAATGATATAAAACAGAGAAAAGCAACAAAACAAAAAAAGAATAATCACAATTGAGAAGCTGGAACCATTGAATGTTTGGCCATTTTGCTGGAATAAAATGTCTTAAATGATGAACTGATAAACAGGTGCAACTGCTATACCGAAACTAATCTCAAACTTGCAATGCACTATGCTTCCTATTTTAATCTATTGCTGTCATCTTATCTTGTGCATGTATGAAAGGATTATGCATGGGATAATCTAATTTTGACTGTAGATAATGTTCTCCGTCACAGCCCACCACACTGGACTGATTCAGATGTCTTGGATGGACAAAGATGCAACACACAGATAAGCACCAAATAAACAGTGTGAAAAAAAGAAAAATGAAGCGCCGCCGTAGGGAGCGTCTCACTCCTTGAAACACTGCCCTTAGCTAAATCTGGAAAGGAGACGTCATGCGTGTTCTCAGAAGACTTTCCTTCTTTAACTCCCCAACAGAAAGACGAAGGGCAAAGTTCGGGTTTCCCTGATTATCCCTGTAGTAATACCACGTCAAGAGGTCTCTTCACCAGCTGGTCGGCTTACCTACTCGGTGGTGTCTCGGCCGGTGACGTGAAGATTTAGTGCAGTATAACGGGTCAAATTACATTTCTTCGTCTGTGGCCAAGTACAGAGAGGTCAGCGGTTTTAAAATGGACTTCAAACTGACATTTCAAAAAGGGACCAGGAGGAGAAAAGGGCACACGGTTCATCCAATGCAAGCTACTCTGAAGTCGGTTTTTGGGGAAATCAACAACCCCCCAAAAAAACACATCGTTCTAGTATAAGAGACTGATAGTAGTCTGCGCCCTTCGTCTGTGACATCTCACCTCTATTGAGCTAAAGGACTGTCAAAGTGTTTCTCAACCAAACCAAATTAGTTAAGCGGGGGAGTAAGGGGGTGGGGTGGGGGGTGGTGCATGCTGGAGAGTCTGATACGCTGACAAATACTGGTTTTAACAGTCGTAGTGAGGAGAAGCAAATGGATTAGTGAGATGAGTCCTGTCTGTGCAATTCCAAGTTCCATGACAAAGAGTTTTTAAGATTTTTTGGGATTCATGACAGGGGCATGTGTCACGCCAAAGTACAGATCAGCTCACTGCAATACTTTGGAACATTGAAATCCCCTCTCCCACCCCTCCAAAAACAAGGGTGAAGTAATACATAATGTTGCACAATCTTCTGGATTCTGCCGCTGCACATATTGGACTTAATAATAGATGACAGACCGCCACACCTACCGCCTAAAGTCATGCATGATATTTGGCTTTTTGGAAACGTTTGTTTTAGGTCAGGTAGATCTCAAACACACCCTTGCAGGTTTGTGCTCATCTGAGCAAGTCAAACCAGTCTGCGGGCGCATCCACGTAAAGTGATGTCACAGTGTTGTCGTAAAAAGGCTGAGAGAGATGAGACATTATTTTTCGTCTTCCTCATTTTCCCCATCTGTTTCCTGAATGAACACCACAACAACTGCCCAACATCCATAAGATTAGTGCGTGACTACTCGCCCCAGTATGTGCCTCTCATGTGCCTTTACATTCCAGTGACAGAGCTTAACGTCTGATTTTTATTTAATTCATTTTAAAGGTGGTTTAACTACTCTTGTGCAGGTATTTCATTAAAGGTTAGTTTTAGAAATACTGCGGTTCCTGGTGCTGATGAATTCTGTTGTGTTTCACTGAGCGCTGTGTGTAATATTTAGTCCACCCTCACTGATGGGGTGGACAAAATATTCGGAATATCTCCAATTAACATGCATTACTATTAAACAGCACCACAAACTGCAGCCTCTGAAATGACCATAACGTAACTGAACAATATCACCTTCATGAATATAGCATTTTGTTGGATTAGGCTACTATATAATACTGTTTTATTATC
Organism: Ophiodon elongatus; assembly: GCA_016806645.1. Classification (NCBI taxonomy): domain Eukaryota; kingdom Metazoa; phylum Chordata; class Actinopteri; order Perciformes; family Hexagrammidae; genus Ophiodon; species Ophiodon elongatus. The sequence goes on along the minus strand of JACSYO010001250.1, from coordinate 193,578 downwards.
ATTATTTTTGTTCATGTTGTACAAATTGAGCAATAACACACACACACACTTTGTTTTTCTTAGATAAAAGAAAAAAGAAAAAAAAAAGAGGAAACAAAAAATCTTCTTTCGTGAAGCAGAATATATATATATATATTTGTTGTTATCCAGGTGGTGAGAGATTCACAGCAATACCTTCAGTCATGGTAAAACATGAGAGGCACAAATTGGCAGAATGACTCAGGACTCATTTTAAGAGCATAATAATAGAGTGCATGAAGTCTTAAGGAGCTCACAGCATGAATTATTCTCACCGACTTCATGACATGTGCAAACCCGACCGGGCTGAGCTGATGCAGGTGGTTGTTGACACATATTTTTGACAGCAGGAGCTGAATTAATGGAAATTTATTAGCGCGCACGGGGGTGTTATAGGGATTTTAAACGGATTACGGGCACGCCTCAACTTTACTCTCTTTAACCCGCCACAGTGAAGGGGGTGTTATAGTTTGTATTTAACACGAACTTCGAAACTAAAACCCATGCAATTTGAGCTTTCACCGCACATTTGTAGAAGTCTGGGTCAGAGAGGAGGGTGTTTACCTTTTCGTCCTCGTCTTCACTCTCCTCGTCCCTCGGTGTCTCCTTGTCTTCCTCCGCGTCGTTGACACTTTCGCGGTCCGACTTGTGAGCATCATCTACGGGAGCCTCGACGTCGGGCTCGGGCGTCATTCCTTCCCCGTCTCCCTCGGACAACGTGTTGGAACCGGAGGACGACGACTCACTTCCACACGACAAATAATGTTTCTGCTCCATTTTTTTTCCCTCCCTTTTTTTTTTGCTATCACCAATTTCAAATAAATAACAAGCCCATTTAATTAAAGATGCGACGTCAAAAACAACGCGTAGCCGCTAATTAACCTGTCCACGCACCTGTCCGGAGAGTTCATTTTCACTATGAGTCGCGAGCCCCCTATAAAAGGATACCACTTTTTTTTTTCTGGACTGAGTAAAAACAAAGTCGTGACGTATCGATATTAAAACACTTATCGACCCTTTTTGATGTCGGTTCGCGCGCTGCACAGACGTCTCCTCTACAGTTAAAAGTTGCCTCTGTTTTGGGATTTTGTATCGCTTCTACTTCCCGGGGCGGCGTGACTCCATGCTGTCACTGCACAAGCGGCGTCTGCAGCCCCCTAAAATTAGCCCCGCCCACAACGTGCCAGCCGGGGTGGGGGCGGGCCAATCAGATCACCGCAGCTTCCAAACAAGCCAAACAGAGGCAGGTGAAATGCACGTGGGAGAAGTTTGCTTCCAGGTTTAGACAACAAACCCGTTTGGTGAGGTTTAAGGACAGACATGACAAAATAAACCCTTCCAGGAAGGTAAACATCTATCACGCGCAGTTATTCAGGGCGTTACAATAACTGATAGGGAGGTCATTTTTTTTCTTTTTGGGGTTTGACATAGTTTTATAGTGATTGATTGTTTTTTTTATGTTTATTAATGTATTTGCTTGTTGTATGCTTTGTTCTATGTATTCTTTTTTTTTTTGTAAAGTGTATTGGGAACATGCTGCATGGTGATTCTGCACTTTAAATTAAATTGATTGATTGTTAATAAGACCTGATAGATACGTTTTTTTAAAACCAGGATATGGCCCAAAATATGGCCCAAAATAAAGTGGTATTTTTGCTATTGTGCTACCCTTGACAGTCCTGATCCCGGTCTCTTCTGAAAGGGGGCTCTGGTCAGTTCTCATCTCTGATCTTACTACTGGTTTAAAAGTCGTAGCGTGGAGAAACAGAGGAACACATTTGTATTCATGACGGGGAGTCATGCCAAAGAGTACAGATTAGCCACCTATAGCTCTAATGTCTTGGGACATTAAACCCCCCCGCCCCCCAAAACAAAATATGAGGGTAAAATGGTGTGGAGTAAATACATAATGCTGAACAATCTTCTGTATTCTGCCATTGCAAATATTGGACTTTAAAAATGGATGACAGAGAGCCACACCTACAGCATGAAGTCATGATGTCATGATTAGAATCAGGATTCAGGTTTCTGAAACCAGGATGTGATGTTTACATTCCCAAAATACAATGATTTTTTTGCCTTTATTCTATGAACCCATTAATATAGCATTTGGATTAATTTTGTATTTTTTTCATGTAGCCAACAAGTGTATCTCTTTTTTTGTCATTGTGTCTCTGAAACTAAACCTATACTCTTGTTTAAGAGCATACAGCTCATAATCTAAGATTCTACACACATGTACTGTCTTAACTGGCCCGGATAAAAAAACAAAGCACCATATTTGTCTGGAAGATGTTTACAGTCAACAGCACACTGCTCAGCTTGGTCTCCACATGAGACTAAAACAAACTTCCTCCCATTATAATCCTTATCTACCACAATATGTCACGCTACACCTGGCTCCATGGTGTAAACAGACCACTGAGGTGTTGAGCCGTTGTCCCCGGCCAGCTCTTGGTGACTATCTGATGTGTCAACAGCTGAGAGTCGTCATGCACAAAGAACCATGTGGAGAAATGCAAGCTTGCATGTTTGCTGGCCATTCTCAGACCCCAGCCCTCAGGATCACCACTCAGACGGGGTTTCTCTCTCTCAGCATGCTAAACTAAGATGGTGAACATCAAACCCACGAAACAGTCAGTAGGCCTTTGCTAGTTTTAGAGGCGTTGTCAAATGGACATCGTTACTGAATGACTGACGTGTGTTGACTGACAGCTAAAAACAGTTGTCATTGGTCTTTGATTCAGGCTTGAATATTCATTTTTATCTCATCCATCCACTGAGAATATTTTTGCAGAAAGACAAAACTGGGTCAAAATGTCGACCCTGTTTATGACCAAAATACCTGCAAAGCTCATAAAATTCCCATCAGCCTCAGCTGTACCTTGTGTCTAGTACTAATTATCAAATGTTATCATGCAAAACATGATGCCAGATACACTCACTCACGAACTAACTCACACAAATTATCATTCTGTGTCTCAGCATTTGTTTTTCGACAGACAAACACTAACATCTGTGTTTACTGCAGCTACTCACAAAGTACTTTTCAAGGAAAGTGAAATCTGTGGTGGAATGATGACTGCAAGTATATTGAGGCCTCAAGTAAACCTGAGGTACTTGTACTTTACTTGAATATTTCCATGTTATACTACTTTATACTTCTACTTACTTAAACTAACAGTTGGTCATCCCCTTCCTGTCCAGTGAGAACCACAGTATCTCCAGATGTGTTGATGTTGATGCTGGATGTTTGTGTGTTCCTTTATGTGTTGACAAAACTCCTTCTGTACTTCTCAAGATAAATGAACCATTTCACAAGAACATTGGACTGGCTGGAAAAAATGCATGGTCACAAAGCTGTTAATCCAAAGACATCATATATAATAGTAAAACATTACTTTTACTTTCAATACATTGCCGGTAATAGTTAAATACTTTTAATTAAGTAAGGTTTTGAATGCAGGACTTTTATTTGTAGTAGAGTATTTTCTTAGGGTATTATTGCCAATTTTACTGATCCTGTTGAATTCCACATAAAAAAAAAATCGGAGTTCTTCTTCCACCACTGGTGACAATGACGTCAGCATCACGTCAACAACAATTTAATTTAATATTATTATTCTATTCTATTTGTTGTATATATTGTGCAAATTTTTGTAAAATTGCTGCTTTAGCGAAAAAAATTCCCCTTGCGGGATTAATAAAGTATCTATCTATCTATCTATCTATCTATCTATCTATCTATCTATCTATCTAACATGCGTCTCCTTCATGGTTTTGTTTTCTTCGTGGTTAGTTCACAGGTTCTCCACAGGAGGGTGCTGTTCTCTGAGGTTACCGGTCGTCTCATAATGTGTTCTGGATGTTGCCGCTCAGTTGTTAATGTTGTAGTTTTAACACAGTTTTTTGTGTGTGTTTGTGTGTGTTTGTGTGTGTTTGTGTGTGCTTGTGTGTGCTTGTGTGTGCTTGTGTGTGCTTGTGTGTGCTTGTGTGTGCAGAATCCTGGTAATGACATACTCAGAATAAAATGTCTGCTAACCTTGAACCCTTTTCTGAAAGGGGACTTTTAGCAGTTTGCTATCAAAAGGTCAGTATTAGTCTGGTCATTTGAAGTAACTCGAATAATAAACCTAATTTCATACACAATCACATTTATTAATTTTCATTGAACACTTTTTTGAGGTCAATAAAATCTAGATTCGTCGTTTTATTGTGCAGATGCATTTCATTAATCATGTGTAATATTTAAATGCAGAATACAGTGTTTACTTACTGTTTACAGTAAACACCTGTTCACTGCAAAAACGGTTACTAAGTCCTGTGCTCTCTGGTAGCGAAGACTAAAGGATTCTGATCAAAGCACAAACACCACGAGAAGAACCCACAAAAGCTTTCAACTCTCGCAGCCCACAAGTGAGTTCCAGCAGCTCGCTGATCTCAGGGATGATAAGAGTAGAGGTGAGGAAATTTCCGTATGAGAATTTACATGAGTATCTGCTCATTTAGCGGAAATTAATTTCCTGTGGCAAGACTCTTTAAGATGTTCTTTAAAACATTAAATCCTTGACTCCATCTCCAGCAAAAACCTTTCTGAGGTGGAAAATGTTGTTGTTCTTCTTCACGTCTCATTGTTTTGTTTTTTTAAAACCGTGGGGCATCACACACAACACGACACACGGGGGGTTCACGCTGTGCTCTCCAGCTGCTACAGCGTTCCAGTGGAGTGTTGAGATCGACATCGTGATAAACAACGTTAATGGTGTGCTCTGGGCCTAAAGTCAGTGAGGTGAGAACTAAACTTCCTGTGTGTTTACAGTGCAGCACTGAAGGAGGAACATGCCGCTGAAAGCACTTAAAACTGATGACACATGAATGCACCCGTGTCCATTTGTTGCTGCTGCTGCTGCTGCTGCTGCTGCTGCTGTTGTTGTTGTTGTTGTTGTTGTTGTTGTGTATTTCTTGTTGCTTTCCTGAGACCTCTCTAACTGAGCGCGGAGGAGATTTCATCCTCCCCCTTATACTGCAACGCTCCAAGCGAAGGGTGGCATTTCCTGGCCTTACATTTAAAAAAAAAAAAGAAAAGAAAAACCACCCACACAGTAAAATAATAGGAAGTAGATTTCCTTGAAACAATGACGAAAGACATCTCTTAAAGAACATTATCTGAAACTCGTGTACAACAGTGAACTTGCGACAACTCCTGATGTGACTGACAGATACGATCCGAGGTTCAAAGGGTCGTTAGAGCCTCAACACAAGGTCCATTTAGTGGCTGTTCTGGAGCTTTCGATCACAACAGATGTTATCTGAAACAGTTGCGAAATACACAAAATGCAGATTTTTATACAAAATATTCATAATAATGATGTGTTTTTTTTAATTTATTTTTTATTAAAAAGTTCAATTAGCTTGCTTAAAGGTGCTGAATTACAATTCAGATCTGCAAATCCATTGCTTCCACACGGCTCGCAACGTGGCGGCTGTCGGCTAACGGTGCTGACGGGCGTTGTTAGGTTGTAATAAAATAAAATGACTTACACTTATAAATAAGGAATGTCTATGTATAAATTACGATACTTAAAAAGGATCATTAATAAGGAATAGTGAGCCTTATGGGAAGGAGTATGCGTGACATAGAAGACAGCCACATTGAGTTTCTTACTTAGACTTAGTTCAGGTATGCATGGAATGAGATAGAGAGAGGGGGATGAAGAGACTATATAATCAGATGTACTGGTCAGTTCGAGGCTCTCTTGGGTCAATGCGCGCAGCTAACGGTGTTGACATGGGGGAGGGTGCGACGTCTCCACGGTGACGCTGTCGGTCGCGACGGCGTTATCAGAGATAACCAGTCGGACGCACTCGCATGCACTAACAAGGCTTGAAGCTCACGGAGGGAGAGCGACTTCATTCTCTGCTCGGGACATTACTCCACGATATCTTCACATTACAATTAGTTGTTTTGTGCTATATCAGTGCTCTAAATATCAAATGTAGCACCTTTAAAACTCTTAAAATTAAAATCTAAATCTGAAGTCCATTCTCAGTGTTTGTGCGCCGGTTGCTTCGAGTGTCCGCAACACAAATGGTTGCATATTGAACCATAACTGGCTTCCAAACTAGAAGTCCTGCTTGTATACGTACACAAGTTAAACTTGGATTTAAGGCGAGCACAGATAAGTCTTCCTCCTTCATTATGATGAACGGGGAAACAGCCTTCTAGTGTCAAACTTTGCACGGATATAATTCTGCACAGTGTCAAAAGTCAAACACACAATTTAAGCAAAACACGTTTTGGAGGGAAGGAGAACTGTGATGTTCTCAGTGAAACCACGTGGCCAGGGGGAAGCTGGGGGTCACCCAAATGGGATTATTAATACACAGAAATATGCGTTATTTCTGCTTTGTTTGTTCTTGTTAAACAACCGAATTGTATGACTTGAACAACTTTAGGAGGGAAATTGTTATTTAAAACCAAGGCAATTGAGCCAAATTCAGACACAAATGATCACTAAAATCCTTTTTTTATATCCATTAAAACATGTCTTTCATTTTAACATTAAAAACAATAAGTACAAAATGTATATTGTTATTTTTAGTTGCTGGGCCCTTTTGATGTTTGTTTGTTCTTGTTTTTTCTTCTCTTTCAACATAAAATAATTGAAAACAGAGTCTTGCAGGCTATTAATTACCCATGTAATGCAGTATGTTCTATCATTATGAGTACAGTGAATAATTTACCTACATTTTATCTACAATTTATAGCGATGACATTTTAATTCTACTACAGCTCCCTCAAACCATCCACTTATGGAAAACGATAGGTGCAAGTCTGTTCTCTGATTCAAAATTAAATGCTCACGGCGCAATGTGTGATTTTCAAATAAAAACGACGTTCAGTTCTTTGAAAACCAAATGAGCGTGAAGGATTCCTGAAATCACAGGACACAAAAAAAACACAAAAAAAGTCATTTGTCTTCACGCTTTGAGTCACAGTGAACTCAAGAAAGCTGGTTTTCAGTAACTGCTCAGAGAGAAAAGAGAAATTCATATAGTCACTGAGAGTGCTGTTAGAAAAGGTTCAACCCCACACTTCTATTTGTGGAAAGAAGAAGTACAAAGAAACTCCTGGGACCTGTCGTCAAAATGCGTTCCCGCCCCTTACAGTGTATAACTCCCCTAAATATTTCCTTCTGGTTCACTCTGAGTGAGCAGCTTCTGTGTGAGCCAAGCCTGTGAATGGCAGCGGCTTGTGGGCGTGAGATTGGCTCAAAGCCACCGTCTTGCTTTCAGTGTCAGTCAGTCAGCTCCGGGATACAATGGTTGGCGGTGGATTTCATTTGGATTTTCTAGACTCAAAATGTTCTTTCCATGCAAGCCATTCACATGTTTTCATCTTTGGTAAGTGGTCCTCAATTTTTCCTCATGCATTTTATATTTTTGGTGACTGTCGGGTGGTTATTTCGAGCTATTTGTAGAACAAAAAGTGAATCATTGACATCTTTTTTGTAGGTGTTTGGCCTATTTCGTCTTCTTTGTAATAAATGAAAAATGTATTGAATTCAGTTTCGAGGGTCATGGAGGATCTTTCTGTAACCTGCTCAATGATATTATTATTATAAATTATATATCAGTCAACCAAATGTTGTATTTAGTCTTCGAGGTAGATTTTCCCTCAAGCTTCTTTCCTCTGTTCCATTCAAGGTCTGATTTTTGTTTACTACACGACACCCTCCGCTCATGTTCAAGCTTCAACTTCAGGTATTTTACTTTTCATCACAGCATTTCAACTTATTAATCATCATACTGCCGCTCGAATATCAGTGATTTCATCATATGATCTCTCGAATAAATGGTTTTCCTCCCTTTTCTCCCAAAAAAAATGAAAGAAAATTACACAAATGTCATTAAATAGATTTCCTAAAAAGTGGTGTGATATTTAGAATTGTGTTTCTCTGCCGTGAGACTGAATGACACACCTGATCTAGTTTCACATCATATTCATTTTATGTTCCAGTGATCTGCAGCTCACAAAACATTTCTTCCAAATATCAGCACTGTGGGATTCACCCAGGTAAAGAAAACAACAACATTTGAGTCATCCCAGGTTGAAGCAGCAGCTGACTCAGATCCAATGTTCTTAAACATTTGAAATGGTTTTGCACTCTTTCAGATGGAGTTCATGATTTAGACTGTTTTAGGAAACGTAAACCACGTGTGACAACGTGTGTGTGGAAACCTGGAAGACGCGTGTCAGAAAAGACATACACACTCGTCATACAACAGCTTGAGTGAGATTTCTCAGTATTACACATTCTCCTTTCTAGCCTGAATGAAATTACACATCATGTTTAACATTTTTAAAAAACACACTTGAAATGATGTTTGACAATAAACATCTCATCTTTCAAACCACCTCTCTTTCTAGACACAGAATGGTTTGCAGAGTTTATGACAACATCACCGAATTCTCTGAAAATGTCCCATTATATGAAAATGACAACCTGGTCGTGGAGGTTTTTGAAAACAGTCAGTCAACAAATTGCACAAAAGCAGTTTTCAGGGGTTCACCAAAGAGCTTGTGTAAGTCCCAAAAACTGTTTTTTTTTTACGGGCAAGTTTCTCTTAATTTCTCTCGTTTTGATGTCACATCTCTGACTGAATATAGTTTTTTAAACTTATATTTCAGTGCGATGTGGTCCTCCAAATAAGGTTTCCTTCAGCCGCAACTCTGGAAGACTGGTTGTGAATGTGAACTGGCCACAGGAGGACAAAAGATCTATTAAGTATTACTTTGTAAGCTATAAAGCACTGGGCAGCCTGTCATGGAGCAAGGTCAGTATCAATTCAAAAACAAATCATGTTGTTTATTGGTGTTTATAAAGGTCACGGTTCAGAATCACAGATCGGATCAGCACAAAAGAGGCAAATATTAGAAATCCCTGATCACGTTTTTGCCTCCGATACTACTTGCCGATCATTGATGATCTAAATCTGAGTGTTTTAATGATATATCATAAGCCACTTAGAGGTAGTGTAAACAGGTCACAATTCATCTCTAATATGTGAAAACATCCCCTTCAGACAACTATGTTCATTCAAGTTTGTCACCAAAACTACATTTTACAAGATTACATTGAAATACATTACAGTAACGTTATAATTTACCTTCGCTCCAATACTAATTTTTACTTAACAGAGCTTGAACGCATCACAATGTAACTGAATGGAACCTTGTGTTCGTTAGCCGTTAGCGGTGCTGCCACTCGCTACTAGCTCCCCTGTCAACTTAAACACGGATTGGTTGTTCACAATGTAACATATCAGAGGTCAGCGACGAGAAAAACATAAATGCAGATGTCATGATCGCATATTTTACTCAACATTCAGACAGGACAACTTTTTCCCACTGTGATGGTTAAACTGTGTAATTAATCCGCAGGTCCCATGCGTGCCCAACTGCGAGGGCGGGATGCGTACGGATCACAGATCGACGGTGATCCGTTACACCACTAATGTTGTGGATGATAAACATCTCTAAGAGCAGCCCCGTCTCTGACAAATTAACTGAAATGAACTGACCTTTATGAGTCAAACCAATGGAGTTCCCCTTTCATTTCATTTTAGAAGGGCCTGTAACTTTTACATATTTCTTTGTTTTATGTACCAATTTCTTGATGAAGAGATCATTTCTCTTTGGCAAAAGAGATCTTGATCTTATTGAGATTTGCTGATTGAATAAAGGTTATGGTTTTAACAACCAATCCAGGCAATAAGAAAAGAAAATAATTATTAATTTATGTTTTAGATAATTCCTTCCTGGCATTAAATACTTTCTTCGTTGTTCACAGTCCATGCAATCCCAAAATGCATCGACATGTACAGTGGACAACCTGAACTCCTCACTGGTCTACACTGCACAGATACAGTGCGTCACTTATGATAAGTGCCCACAGTGTGCAGTGAGTGAAGCCTACACTGTCCCACCAGGTCAGATTATTTTATACTTTATTGGTTTGAAGTAAATACAACATAAAACAATAAGTTTTTTATATATTGTGTTACAGATAAATGCTGCAAAAACAAACAAAAATATTTACTCCACTGTATGATTACAAGAACAGGAGAAAGAAGTTAAAATACTGCGTCCTCTTTCAGAACTGACTACACAGCCGCTCATTGTCAACGTTGAAGAAACTGACATTAAGGGAAGTAAAGGCTGCCGGAAGATTTCTTTAACCTGGAAGGTAATTTTTAACCTCAAACTTTCCCTTCCACAAGAAATATAACAGGGAGTATATCTTCTGTGTAGCCACGGCTGATGCTATTATGATACTTAAATGACCCTGTTTGCTAGTTTTCTGCCAAAGAGCTGCATGACGGCTACTATGTGACCGTTGGGAAAGCGTCAGGAGAGGCTCCATGTGAGCGGATCAACACCACTCAGCCTGAGATCAGACTGATCCTCTCCTATTCCGCTTATCATCTCAACATCAGGGCTGTGAACAACGCTAGCACCTCCCCAGCTGTAAGCCATTCTATACTACAGCGAGAAGACATGCCCCGTGAGTACTCACTTTTGGAGATCTGGCCTCTACAGAATAATAAGAATAGATTCATCGTGAACTCGTCTTTACAGGTGTGGGAGCTGGGAAGCTGAACGTGACAGTCCACAGCAATATATCTTTTACTATCTATTGGAAAGACAATCTCATCAAAAACTATGTCTGCTATTCTGTGGAGTGGATGAAGGGGGGATTCACAGCGACGTACATGTCCTTTTATCAGAACACATACAACTATAGGACTTTACCTTTTTTACAAAGTGAGTAGATATTCACATATTTTGGTCAACCTTGTCCCCAAAACGTTCTGTTTACATGCTACTAATTTATTTTTCCAACTATGTTTTGAAGAAAATGCAAATGGTTCCTTGAATATGTTCCCTCTTATCTTTTAACAATGCCGAGGACTTTGAGGAGACCAGGATTTGCATCCTGAGTCTAGTTTCAGCCAACAAAAGCACTTTGGTTAAAGGTTAGGGAAAGATTCACAATCTTTCTTAGCCTTAACCAAGTACTTTAAGTATTTAAACACGACCCTTTTAAAAAAACAAAACATGAATCATGCTTTAATTGCTACAAGCAAATATTTGAGGGTAAACAAATGAAAAACATTGTCAGTGAACATTTAGAAGATATGTTCTGCATAAATATCACGTGTTTCTCATAACGTGATTCAGCTGGCAATAAGAGTAGTATGCAAACATAATTTATGGAAGATGTTGGTGCCTGATGAAATATATTTAGTTTCCGTATATAATGCATTTGGTTATTTTAAATACCCAGAGCCTTTGGAGCCTTATGAGAGATACAGCATCACTCTGCACACACGGCCAAACAAGGACACCTGCAACATGAAGCATGTGAACAACAGCGAGAGTACCTATGGGAGAACGCAGTTCTATTTCACTGAAGGATGTGAGTCACAGTCGCTATACTTTTCCACTATTGTTTAATGTGATTGGGGATAAAGAAGAAAAACGGTGAGGTTGTAATCCTCACTGTAAATAAAACCAAACAGTTGGAAAGATAAACCAAAGTATTGGACAAATTGAACTTTTGACCTGGTGACGAACAGTCACCAAAGTTCACAAAGACCACAAATGTCTGCATCAAATTTAAAGGCGCCCAACAGTTGTGGAGACATTAGAAATGTCAATCTGCCGGTGGCGCTACAGGAAAAGCCAAAGGACCACCAGAATCTTTACGATTCATCCTCTTGGGAACATGAATGTCTCGACAAGCCAAAGGATCACCTAAATCATTCATCCAAAAACTCATCCTCTTGGGAACAATCTATTTTGTAGATGTCGGGATATTTCACTCTGGAATTTTGGTGGTTCTAGAGGAACAGTCAGGTGATCACCAAAGTCAATATGAATCATCCTCTGGGGACCATGAATATCTGTACAAAATTTAAGAGCAATCCATTAAATAGTTGTTGACATAATTTGGTCCGGACCAAAGTGGTTGACTGACCTAGCATGACTAAAAACAAGGATAAATATCATATCAGTTATATATCTATTACGTTCTCTAGAACAGAACAGTCTGACTTCTTGATATTGTGCCCTCAAAGCTCCTGTCAGCGCTCCCACAAACATCAGCAGCTACAATGTGACACTGAATTCAGTGGTGCTGCAGTGGTCGTCCATCCCGGAGAAAGACATCAGAGGTTTCCTACTGGGTTACACGATCTACTACAATGAGTACCACCACGGAAAGTCAAGTACAGAGAGAAGTAAGCATTATCCACCTTACACTAGATTACACACTATGTGCATTACTCTCAATGGACTTCCTATCTGCTAGCTGGTTTGTTTTCCACTGGCTCAGTCTCTTGAGGTTTGTGAACAATTTTGGCAGACTGAAATTCAAATGCTGACAAGTTGTCCAAACTTTATCAGTAAAACAGAAGAAGCTACAACCAAAGCATTGGCAGTTGGTCTTAGGCTTTAGTGATCTAATACAGAATTTGATGAGTCTGGCAGACACTGCTTTGAGCCTATATCCTAAACATCCTTTCTGGTAAGGATAAAGTTTGTCTGACCAATCCAGACACATTGTATACTCCCTGTGTAACCCTCTTCGAGCTGCATCAGTGTTGGCATGTACAGCTGTCTGGCCTGATCCCATTCTTATTATTATGTAAACTCTGCTGTTTGTTGGCCAGCAAATGTATTGGGTTTGACAAGTGGTGTTACAGGAGCGATAATCAGTGTGCTGCTTACAGTCAAACGCTCATCTGCAGCAACATTCGTCAATGAAACTTCCGGCATTCACTGATGTGAAAGTACGAGGCTGTACTTATGCACAGAGATGCTTTGAGCTTTTTTTTCCGGGATCACCAAAGTGAGTGACTTCATCCTGAGGGGGACATGAATGTGTATATAACATTTTATTTGAATCAATCCAATAGTTATGAAGACATTTCGCTCTAAGCCAGTGTCATCCTGATGGTAGCGCCAGAGGAAAAGTAATTTTCATCATTCATGAAAACTTTGATCTGATGAAAGTTCTGGGATGATCAAAGTCATGAGGATTCATCATCTGGGGAGTATGAATGTTGGTACAAATACAACCAATAGTTGAGATATTATATTATTATATTATATTAGTTATAGGAACAAAGTCGAGGACCAACCGATCGATTTCTGTCGCCGTCCAGAGAGCCAACTCTCTCTTTTTTGCCAATTGTTAATTATCATAAAGTATCTGTAAATTCAGTCTGACTTTAAAGCAGACCTGTCAACGTTGCATTTATAATATGCTGAAAACTCTCACCCTCTGATTGTAGATATTACAGTGGATCCAACGCAAAACAGCTATGAACTGGGGCATCTCAAAGGCGGCACAGCATACGAAGTCCAGATATCAGGTTTCACCCGGGCGGGAGCAGGAGTACGAAGCACAGCCAGCCTATTTAAAACTAACGATCAAGGTTATATCCATCAAATAATTTATTTAATTTCTGATGCTTAATTTGCAAAGAAACAACCTTACTTATTGTGTATTCTCCGCAGGGTTTTCTAATCTCAGTGGCATCATCACAATCTCTGCAGTTGTGGCCGCTGTGCTGATATTTGGACCCCATATAATAAAAAGGTAAAGCCACGGTCTTACATGTATGTTGAACAAGCTGTCACACATTTTTTAAATGGATAAATGTCTAACTACCATATATCTACTCTACACTACGTTACTTAGAGCAAAAGTGATTTTGTGGCCAAGCATACCGAACCCTGGAAAGAGCAATGCGATGCAGAAAATACAAGAGCCCTGTGAACTGGTAGGTGTCCCTCTGGGATTTCAGTAACTGTACCACCAGTTTTAAAAGCCAAACCAAACCTCAAGTTACCGGGACGGCTGTGAAGAAATTAAATTCAGTTTTTTTTCTTTTTACTTCACTCAGGAACTACTAGAGTCCATCAAAACTCTGAGGGTGGAAGAATGGGACACAAACAGCCTTCAGGTCGTCGAGAAAGAAGATGCGATCCCCGGTAGCACGTCGCCATCAATGTTACCGCTTCTCCGCTCGTCAGAGGACGAGGGAGACTCGCCAGAAATGACTCGTGACTGGATCCAACGAGACAACGAGGACGATACCGGAGATATCCCGCCCAACAGCACTGAAGAAACATTCCCGGACATCCAACGGACAAACGCCCAGAGTTCCCCTTTCGCCTTTTCGGGTGAATACACAACATTGGATATGTTTCAGCAGGGGATACCGGCGAATTCATCCGTTACTCAAGCCACGGAAAGCCAACCAGAGGACCCAGACTTGACTGTGGTAAATTCAGGATTGGACTACATACGGCAATTTAGCACCAGTCCGAGTTTGGACAGCAAGCTGTCCACAATTTTGTGAAAACTGTTTGGAACAGGACTGCAGACCACGAAGGGCCAAGAACACGGGATCATAAGGACCATCATCCATACAGGTTTTAAACTAACCTTCGTTAGCAGAAACGCACAAAGGTAAATATTGGGTTGATTTCAAGAAACTTTATTTATTCATGTATTGCGTATCAATTTTAGTTATCAAAAAAAAAGATGGTATTAGGTTGTAACCATTAGTTGCCGTCCACGAAGAGTGACCGAGATAACAAGTCGGGTAACGCAATATTTGAGTGGTTTTAGGGAATGCACTGGTGCAGCAACAAGTTTGGGACAAAATCAGTAATAATCTGAGCAATAAAGCACAACACATCTTCTTCCACGTTGTTTCCACATTACGACTTTAATTCTCACAAACACACAACTGAAGAACTAAGAACAACTTGTCGACCTGGCTGATGGGACCATTCGAGGAGCTTGTGAACGCACCATTCGTTCGGGTCCCTTCTATTAGAAGGTGTGAGGGAGCCGGCGTGCACAGTACCAGGAAACTGAGCCACAGCCAAGAGGATCACCAAAGTAGGATTCATCCTCTGAGGACCATGAATATCTGTACAAAACATCATGCCAATCCACCAACCAACAGACCAGCATCTCCACAACACTGGCAAAACAAAAAAGAGGTATGGATGGAGGTTGTGTGGCACGTCATGTAGATACGAGTGTCTTTAAACTGTTGGCTTTATTTATTGCTCACTGAATCCTACGGGGAATCACCTCTTGGTCAAGTTGGAGCATTAAAACCCCAAACAGGAAAGCAAAGGTGGCGATCTTACTTGGTGGTGACGCAACACAAGGGCATCAACACAAACATAACTGAATGAAAAGTCTCTTTATTGAGTGTTTTTTTTGGAAACAGATCAGATGTATCGCTAGTTTCAAACTGAGGAGGACCATATACACACATCCAAGTTCTTCAAAAACCACGTTACCAAACCTTTACATCAAGTCCCAAACACAGACTTTCCCCAGGAGGAAACCATCAATCGTTTCTACTGTATTTACCGTACATGGTGGACATATGGATATAAAAAATAAAATTGGTTGTGTTGAGAATGTTTTACTTAACTTTATCACAACGTCACCACTTCGAACTGAAGCTGTGTACATAAAAAAAAAGGGCAGGAAAAGAAAGGAAATTAGGTTCGTAAAAGCCATAGGTGGAATTTAAGTCTCCTTTTTAAAATATAACCAGCTTTCCAAGAAACGTTAAAAATAAAAAAAGAAACACTGATCTCAATGTTTGCTGATACATTTTTTGACACGATCACAATACTGAAAACCGAAACACCAGAAAATGACAGAGAAACAAATGTTAAAACAAAACAGACAAATCCACAAACGTCCCATGAAAGTTCAATCTACTCTATTAATTACTAAAGACGGCTGACAATACTTAAATAGAACATCTCATTAGTTTTAGCTATTTAACATCCTAAACAATAAATTCAGGTTGCATTTGTCAATAAGTCTCCATATTTTATTAGAATATTCTGTACAATCTTAGTCTAGGCACTTTTGACCCTTCTGTCAAGCAGTTAGCTGATTTGTGACACATCCGACACTCTGGGCTTGGTTTGCATCTCACTGAGCAATATGAGCCGACAGACATTTTGTACACCACCAGCATTATGTTTTTTATTTATTTTTTACAGTTTAGGCTTGTTTTGTATCTATAAAAACAGTAATTATTTTTATCTCACAGCATTACAACAATAACAGGAAAAGGAAGAGGATACATCGTTGTGACTAATTGGAAATATAAAAAAATGCAAGTAAATGTACACCCATAAAACAAACAAAAAAAAAAGTAAAACGATGTATTGTTGTTGACCGAATGAGTTACGCACCTTTTTTTTTATAACAACGCATTTGCAACGGGTTCGCAGAAACGGTATAATACCGTTCTGCATTTCTCATAATTACAGCACTTCAAGTCTTAAAATCAACAGCGTACATTTCTGCAGGACGTTCCAGTTCCCAGACGACGGAGTAAATGGTGCACAACGGGGAACCAAGCACTCCGAACATTGTTCAAGTCTCACCCTCTGACAAATGAGCAATTATTGTATCACGATTTAAATGTCCCCACACGCTGAGAGGGGCCCTCGTGTTCTTACACCCTGAAGAAACATGTATTAAATATGTAATGTACCATTTTGTTTCCCTCAGTAGAAAAAAAAGACAGAAAGCAAGCAGAATACGGGAAGTGGCTGTCACAGCCACACCCAGAACAGAGCAGAAACGTTTTACCTCACGAGGCGTCGATGATGGGCTATGTCACACTTCTTAAAAGGACAGTCTGTTTAGTTGGTGAGATCCTTGTTTTGAGTAGCACTTCCCTTTTTGGTGTGCTGGTGAGCAGCAAGTCTAGACACCGAACCAGACATGATAACGGCCTGAATTATACGTTTATCTTTATTTTCCAATTAAATGTTTTGTATAAAATGCAACTGATGCAAACTCTGACAAGAGTTGATTCACGATATATGGAAAAAGCCAGATGAGAAACCGACGATTCAACTGCAAGACACAGAATGTATAACAGAATAATAAGGATGTACTGCAGTACTTTTAATGGATTTATTTGATACATTTTATTAAAGGATGCCTAAAGAAGTAAGTCAAGCTTGAAATATGTTGCAATCCAGATTAGCTGCCGGTCCAAGCCTTTTTTTGTTGCTTTTAAGTGCACGTATCTGTGCACATGTGTAGCAGATTAAATTTCCTCACTTTTCTGCCTAAAAATGGCTCAACTTCCTTTTGCTCCCTTTTTATGCATTACTGACTCATTTGGAAACCCTTCCTTCTGGTTCTCACGCCATGAAGGAAAAAAACTTTAAAAATCGCTCTACCTTAAAAAAGGTACATTTTTATTACCGTTAATTCAGATTGTTGCTGCATACAGCTTTTTGCAATATCGAGACAAAAACATTGATGTTTTTAAAGAAAAGGGCATTTATACTCGAGTATGACAAATACTGATCATCTAAGAGGCATAAAAGGCTTTTTGGACTACTGAAGGAAAACTACTGGAGGCATCAGGTAATTCAGCTACAGCTGAAATCTGGCTTCAAATTGTTGGAGAAACGAGTATAAACTCTGCTCTTCCTGTGGGATCTCTGCCCGGGGCGACTCTTCACGTCTGTCTCCCCCGAGGCTGGTCTTTCTTGTGACAGACCAAGAGGAGTTCCAAAAGCTCTGCAGCTGCACTTGTGTTTGCTTGGGTCGGTCTCTACAGTTTTTGCATCTGTACAGAAAGAATAACAGGTGTGGAGTTCTTCCGAGTAAGTGACACATGGAGGAGGTGGACAACCGTATAATATAATGCAATACAAAAGGTTTGTCTGGGAAGCTTCTAAATGTCCAGTTCTTTAGTGTTGTACTGCCATATCATGAGCACCTTTCTGGAAAACCGTCAGCCCACTCTTCTGAACAGGAAGCAGCGGAGCTATCGGCGCTGCACCGAGTGCTCACTTGCCCTTTGAGAGGGATACCGACCATGAGCTGAATCACAGAATCCACGCGTTGCCAAGAATGTGGGTTTAAAAAAGAAAAAGAAAAAGAAAAAAAAAAAAGGTCATGAGATGACGATGATGAGGAAAAACACGCTGATAATGTGAGTGGTTATCGCCCGGTGTTTATACGCACGCCGTAGGCGGCGAGATGGGACACGATGAGTTGGTATGGTGTTGTAATAATCACTTGGAGCCGTCTGCACCCATGGGTGCTTACTCAGCACTGTGAGTCTTGCAGCTGCCGTTATGCTGGGTGAACGGCGACGACGTCAAGTCCTCGCTGAGTGTGTCTTCTCTTTCGCTTTCATAGTCTTCCTTCTCCTCTCGGTCATAGTCCCTTTCCACCTGAAATTCAAAAGAGTAACAATCATGAGCAGTGGAGCCGGCACACAGACGGAGAGATAAGAATAAATAGACGGTTCCGGCGGCCAAAACCAAAGTTGGTTTTTTTGGCGCGACGTTTGCATCTGGTTGCTAAGAGACGGAACATCTGCGGAAGTAAAAATGGAGGCCCGAGGTGGAGCAGGGCTACTTGATCTTAATCGTCACACTGCTGACGTCAGTAGCATAGTTTAAATACGCAGCACTGCCATTGAACAGAATTTAAAACAATACATTGGCCTCAGGATTTATATATAAAAAAAATAAATAAAAAAAAACACGCTTTGGTGGACACAACCCCTAAGAATGACAAAGACAACACAACGACACTGAGGTAGTTAAGATATAATACAAAAACATAAATAAACTTACATTTTAACTGGAAGAAATCTTAGATTTGTCATGTGCTTCCTGCTTTTTCTTATCCTTAGATGTTTTGTTTTGATGTAATTAATAAGTCAACATTGGGACTGTTTCTTTCTTCAATACACCTCACCTGGGATTATGAGAAATCTAGGATCCCCCGTCAGGATTCAAGTCTCGTGTTTTACCCGTAATACTTAAGTTTTGATGCCTTTGTTCGTCATACGTGACGTGAAAATATCACGTTTCCACGGTCGAAGCAAATCAAGTGTGAGTTCTGGTCACAGTCGAGTTAGAAACCTAATTAATTTATAATGTCTAATTAATGTCTAACTAACTTGAGCGTCACACTCTGCCACGGGTTTTGGACGCTACATAGATTTTGTATCACTCGCGATGACTGAACTTGAAAACGTGACAAGAGCGTACAGTTGCAGTGCAACTCCAAAAACAGGCGTTCTGCAGGTTAGGACTTATCGAGAGCAAAGATGGGGCGCGATAAGTCTAAAACGTGTCGCCTTTTATCTCACGCTCATCGCCTACTTTAAAAAGTAGGTCAGCGCTCACGTGGTTTGATACTCGAGTTTGAGTGTGAGAGAAAACATTCACCCAAATAAAAACCCAGTTTCTGGGTGGCGGGGGAAGGGGGCGTCCCACTGCATCTCTGTCCCACTGCAGAGATGCAGAGATTGCTCCCCACGCCTGAGGAGTCTTTCAGTGCGACAAAGCTGGGCTCATTGAACTATCAGGAGTTCGAGGGCTTTATTCGCCTGCTCGGCCGGGAGGGAATCGGTACCAGCGAGGAACCCAAACGGGGGAAGTGTTATTTCAGAGAGGTGCTCCAAAGTGTCCGCTCCATTACCTTCTTTGGCTTGGCCTTGCTCTTTATCCTGTCCTCGTCCTTGCGGCTCCTCTTCCTGGACGTGGAGCGGTCCTTTCTGTCCCTGCTGCGCTCCCTCCTCTTGTCCTTCCTGCCTCTGAAAGGAGCCAACGCAAACAAAAACGACAAAGAGACACCAATCACAATCTGGCGGAAAACAAAAACACAGATGTGTTTCGTTTGTACACGTTTGGGAATCCACCTGGAAAACATAGCGAAGACATGGAACAGGACACAGGAGACTTGAGAACATCGAGAACATCGAGAACAGTTTTACGAGGATTGGGGTGGTGGATTTACCTTTTTGGTGAGGGCGATCTGGCTTTCCTCCGAGGGCTCCTGGACTGATCCTTACTCCTCCTCCTGTGGCCCCTGATCACAACACATTAACTGGATTAAGTAAACATTTTTAAGACAATATAATCTGTTTTATGGAAAAAGCTGCAGTGTGTAAGTACATGCATTAAGGACACAAAAACATCAGGTAAAAATCCATAGATGGACATCTTTTAGTATCAAACGGTTTATAAGATAAAAAAAAAAAAAAGATACATTTTCCCCTCGTGTGGCAAATGCAGCACAACAGCAGCCAAACCCAGGAAGTTACAAGACTTATGAAGAACCTGGTGACCTCTACTGCCAAGAGCAGGGATAACAAGGTGGCACTACAGTAGCTCTTGACAATACATTAATATATTTTAAATTAAAGGACAGGAGCAGATGTCGTTGCCCACCCAGCGAGGCCCCAGTGCACCGAGCAGCGTTCCGTCTCAAAGTAGAAACGGATCAGTCAGAGATCGAGGCCGCGTGTCGTTCCCGACATACCTGGAGCGACTCCGACTGGGTCTCTTGTCTCGGGAGCGAGAGCGCCGCTTGTGGGTGCTCCGGGAATTGTGGGAGTCGGTCTTCGGCCACACCTTCGGCACCGGTCTGCTCCGACGGGAAGAGGGAGGAGAAGAAAAAAAAGAAGAACAAAAAGTCACAGACTGGACTCAATCACTCCATTTCATCACAGCGTCACGCGAGTGAAACCTCAAAGCTCGGAGCGTTAGTTGGGCACCTGTGTTTCGAACGGGACCTTTTCCTGTGCGTTCTTGAGGGGGAGCGGGACCGCGAGTGGGACCGGTGCGACCTCCTCGACCGACTGGGGGAGAGCTTCTTGAGGTCAGCTGGAGGCAGAGCAGCGGTCTCAGCGTCAGAACAACTTCATGCATCGATTACTAAAACCGTGACGTGTGCAACAAGTCAACACGTTGTACCTGGGTCTATGGCGGCAGCAATGGTGCACTGGGCCTCCCTCACCCTCTTCATCACACTTTCTAGCTCCTTAGCCGCGGCCTGCGGCGTCATCTCGGGGGGTTTTACGATGGCGTTATTGGAATGATTAACCCTGAAAAAGACACAAAAAATAATAATCAGCCGACACAAACCACTGAAGGATTGTTTTTCTTTGAGAACGATATTCAGAGTAAATCAGTGACACATTTTTATTAAATGTATAATGTCCGTCGTTGCTGTACAAAAAAAAAAAGAAAAAAAAAAAGAACACATACTTCAGGGGTCGGTCCCCGAACATGACTCCATTGAATGTCAGGGCTCTGCCGACGGACTCCTGCTCCACAAACTCCACGAAGGCGAAGCGTGTCGGCTGAGTCTCATCTCCGGCCATTCGCACAAACTTGACCTCGCCCACCTGCTTGAAGAACTCCAGCAGCTGGTCTGCAGTGGTGGTCTGTGGGAAAGGAAAACAACAACTAGAGTTAAATGACAAAACGTTTGCAGCTACAGAACGGGAAACTTTGATTCTTCGGAGGCTTCCCAATCGGTAACAACTGGTTCAGGTTGTGATTTATCTTCTTTCCCTTCAGCTGGAATTGATCTGGTTGAGAGTTAACTTGTAAAAAGGATTTATTTTATTGATCCGTTATCCTACATCATCGTCAGCGCTGCATGCTCCAACAACAAAAACTGCATTTGAAGGCTATATTTATCTATTATAGTGGTTACAAATAGCTTATGAATATAAATTTGTCTCTGAGCATTATTAGGTGAAACTATAATTTGTCCAGATCTGTCATGAATACTTCAGGATGTCTCGAGAAAGAAGACAGAAGACAGAAAGAAGGCATCTTTCACTGCAAGATGAATTAAAAAAATGATTGCTAGCAAATAAAAAAAAAGATGGCCTAATACTTAAAGTATAATTCTGGTGATAATATGTATTTTTGTTATTGACACCAAATCCTACAAACTGACACTGATTTTCATCCTACTAACAAATATTGTCCGTGTCTCTGCAGTCCGATATATCTCCTCCCTCTGAGCTCCATTGTCGTCTGAAAACTATTTAAAGAGAAATGCTCACGAGGTTGACGGGGACATCGCGTTACCTGTGAGTTCAAGTTGCCAACGTAGACGGTCCTCCTGATCTCATCCACTTTTGAGGGATCCACATTCCCCATGAGGGGGGCCTGGGCGCTCGAGGATGCTGGGGGCTCCAGGGCAGCTGACAGCCGATTCACCACGGGAAGGTTCAGCTGCGGGAGTGGAACACAAACATACAGGTTTCACTTAAGCCGAGTCCACACCACACGACTTCAGCCCCGGTATTCTGCTCCCTGACAAAAAGCCACAGAGGCAGATCGCCGTTGGCTTGCCGCTTGCAAATTGGCCCCGTGAGGCAGAGAGGCTGCGTCGATGCATCACAGATGTGTCGATGCATCACAGATGTCTAGCTGGCTAAATATATGGACCTGTCATGGAGTCTGTTGGGGAGCTTCGGCCAAGGAGAGCGCGCAAGACACGGGCTCAGGGGGGGAACCTGAGGAAAGGGTCTCCTGCAACAATGGGAGCTTTAAGGTATGTGTTGCATTTGCAACATGGAACCAAAAATGTTGTTGCACCTAAAAGGAAACCGGCCGTGGGTTGCAACCCAGGTCTCTTCATTGCATCCGCGTTGTCGTGCATGGAGAGACGCAAGGAAACCATGCGGGGGGGGGGGGGCGAGGAATTATGTTTTTAGATCAATTATTTCCTCTGAAGCATTGCGCAAAGCGACATCGCGTTTCTGATGACGGCGGATCAGCTGATCACAGCTGCATCCGCTGTCAAGACTTTTGTGGCTGCACACGTGAACTGTACAAATACTAATAAAGATATGAAGTTATCACTGCCAGAGTAGAGGTGTTTTTTCTCTTCATAGCCTGTTTAACCTGAGATCTGTCTTCACTCTGGTATGAAACTTCAGTGACGTTGAGAGCAGATCAGTCCGATCGGCTGCAGCTTCGATTCAAATAACTGATAAACAATGAGGGGCGTGTCAGGCGTTTAAAGACTTCCGTGAAGGCTGCTCTCGTGCATCCTCGCTCATGGCTCCTCAGTGATCCCTCCTCGCTCCTTGCTCCTCAGAGTAGGAGTGGTGAAAGAGCTTTGGGACAGCCGTCTAGATGGTGGAGCAGAACGACTTCCGGTTCAAGCGGGGAGCGAGGACAAGACAAATAAGAGACGTGGGATGTACCCTATAAATAGTAAAGACATGTGGAAACAGTTTTTGGGGGGGGGTTTATGAACATGTGTGCCGTCGACAACATCTACAAGCATGATGGGAAGGAAAGCTCCGCGGATGGCTTCAAAATAAAATCCTGTCTCGAACACGGCATCATGTCATTTCTCACGTCACTTGTCATAAATGACAAAACGCAAGTTTGGAGTCCTCATCTGAGATTTCACCCCGGAGACAGATCTTGGAGAGTGTGTGTGTGTGTGTGTGTGTGTGTGTGTGTGTGTGTGTGTGTGTGTGTGTGTGTGTGTGTGTGTGTGTGTGTGTGTGTGTCACACCCCCCCCCCCTCACCACTCATGCAGTGTGAAAACCTACAAGACTACTGATTACAAGACAGCGACTTGACGACTTTGGAAGTCGTGTGGCGCGAAACTTTTACACTTTTACGTGACAGACACGTGGACCGGACAACAAGGCGGCGACTCACGTTCTGAAGCGGGGCTGGAGTGGGAATTGGTAGCAGTCCGCCTCCAGGAATCAGACTGGGTACTGGGGCGGCAGGTGCCAAAAGTGACAAGGCCTTGGCCTCTTCTGGGATTCTCCCTGCAGGACAGAAGCAGATATTAGTGAAGGCAATAGAGGGACGCTTCACTCTGTCTCCTCTATGTCTGCACAAAAAGCCCACTGTATTCTAGAGAGAAAGAGAGCATACACTTCCCCATACAACCTACAAGTGTTCTAGTGTCTACTACTGGAGACCGTGCATCCTTACTTTGTTTTTGTTAAATTATTCTCCTCAGTCAATCTGAATTATTATTTTCAATAACAAGCTTAACTTTTCTCAGAAAAAAAAAAAAAAAAAAAAAAAAGAACACACATTTTGGCCTTGGTCTCTTTTCATAGATCAAAAAAAAAAAGAAAGAAAAGAAAAACACAATGCAGAGAATGAGTCAACACTTTGATGCATGGGTCACCTGTACTGGAAACATATTGGTCATGAACCATACGATATCAAGCATGGGCGCTTTCCCGTGGGGCGATCGTTTCGCAGTGTTGGAAAGGTGTGCAACACAAGACAACCCCAATGGCTGCATCACTAATAGCACACAGGACATCAGATACAGAAAAGAACAACAATTTTAAGAACTGTGGGAAATGTTAGCCAAGACTTAGCCATAAAAACAACCAATTAGGAATTTTGCTCATTCCACTCTGGATTAAAGTCAGCTACTTTTATAGCTGGAGAAGAGAGCTACGTTAAGACCAATAAGAAACAAAACAACTACAAATTCAGTTCATTATAGCTGGAGGCACTGAGCATGAATTACCATTTGAAAACGGTTCCTGTATATTAACGAATTTCCAAGTTAAGAAAAAGAGAAAATGATGTTGGATGGAGAGTTGCTGTGTTGTTATTAAACATTAAACATCCATACCAGAGCTCTGTGATGTAGTAATGTGAGGGGGAAGAAAACAACCTTTTACTACAGATTTACAGCACAGATGAAAAGCGCAAATAGAATTTTAAAGATTCTACATGGGTCTCACTTTTATAGTGTCTAAACCCTCGCTATGTCAACAGGAGTAGGTGACAAGAGAGTAAAGTGTTAGTGATCCTCCTAGCATCCCATGTGTGATACACATCCCACCGGTATGCCGTAGCAACCTGGACAGAACTCAATCACACACAAGCCGCAGCTGTAGCAGAAAGAGAGAGGGGGGTGGGGGGTTGGACAATAATCAAAACAACAAACCAAAATAACAAATATAAAACACAAAGCTAGAGATAAGCAATACTGTAGTTTCTAGATAGAGACAGTAGAGAGTGGACAACATGGGAAAGTATGAAAGGAAACAAACCAAAACAAAAAAATTAATAAATAAAAAGAGACAAGGTGTCCATCTTGGAAGGTTCAGCAGGCTATTCTCCTGGTCACATTCCCCCTTGAAGGCTGCGTTGGCCCGATCGGGGATAGTGGCTTGGAAAACAATGCCTGACTCAGGCTAGTGTAGTGTAACAGCTGGGCCAGTCTAGTCATCTGATATGCACACATAATCACACAGAAAAAACATACAAAACCAAATTAATAAACTCAGTAGCCATCCAGCACTAAGTCACGTGGACAAAAAGCATCAAGTTAGAGGTGATATCATTACTTTTTTTCTTTTCTTTTGACTGTACACAAAAGGGAACAACAGTGGCACCAAAAGGGGGAGGACAATTAAAGAAAAGGAGCACCAAAAAAATAAAAAATAAAAAATGAAAGAGAGAGAAAGGGGATAAAGTTAGCTGTGATGGCATGGACTTATTTGGTCATTTCCATGAAACAAGTAACATTAATGGCAGCTTCTTATGGTAAATACACTCCAGTGTTTACAGTGAGGTAAATATTGTCTTGCAGCTTCAAAAAAAGAAAAAAAAAAAAACATTCAACAACTAGTGTTATTTGTAGAAAGCACCTTGTGACAGCAGACAGAAACCCTTCACGGATTATCTAGCTAGAGTTTTATTGAGGGGATACAAACCAGCCACCTGTCTCGAATACTTGGTGGATAAAATAAGGAACTACCCAAATGGCACAACTTGCCAAATTTCTTTCCATGTGAATAATAAAAAAAGGAAAAATAATCCAGAATTCAACCAAAACACCAAACGGTTGGATTCAGGGGGCGGGAGGGAGGTTGGGGGGGGGAGGCCATAAGCAAAGTCCACAGAGACAACTCAAGACATCATCATTCTTTTAAAAATGAAACCGGTTGCACTCACCCTCCGCACATGGCACCACTATCAGAGCTCTGTCAACAAAAACAGTATTGGTGAGATGTTGCGCCACACCAACACTGGAGGGGTCTCGGTACTTTATATAGCACACTTTGGAGGAGAAAGACAGAGGGGCATTGCTGTTGGAGGGAAAGACAAGCAGAGAGAAAAACAAGCGGTCAGTCGTGCATTTCTCCACCTGAGATAATTTAATCTGATTGTTTTTTACGCAGGCCGCAGGTCCGCGGTGTTGCCTAGCTCGGCTCCGCCGGGGCAGGGGTGCTCTTACTCGGGCGGGTAGAGCCGCAGCTCCTCGATGTCTCCCAGGAAGCCGAACAGAGTGCGCATCTGCTCGCTGCTCACGGCCGAGGACAGGTTGGTGACCTGGACGACAGCGGTGCCTGGTATCCCGCTCATTGCGCAAGCTGGTTAAAAGCGTTGACAGCCTTTAAAGTGGGGTAATTTTATACAATTATGTATTTCTCAGTTCCCCCCTCCCTCCCCACTCGGAGCTATGCATAGTACATCCAAGCGGGCGGAACAAGAGGTTTCTTTGACTTCCTCTTATTTTGTAAAAAAAGGGGTTAACAATGAACTTTGAGGCGCATTACCGCCCCCTAGTGTTTCGGGAGGTGCATTACTACAAAGTAACTTTTTACAGACAAGTCACAAAGTGCTTGACAGGAGTAACAAAAAAAAAGAAATTACACAATATGACCATACAAGGGGCCAATAAATTACAATAGTTTTCTTTACACAAGAGACGTATATTAAAAAGGCACAGTAAAATATACAATAAAAACAGATTAAAAGCAGGCCATAGAGCATACATTTTACAAAGGGCCGAGGTCTTCAACAGGGGGTCCGCGGTGGTACTGCAGGCGGGTCGTGACATTTTTGGTTGATTAGACAATTTTTCATATTTCTTCCCCCCAATTTCGTTTCCACAAATTGAAATGTCTTTAAATATACATTAACATTAATCCAACATAGTGTGGCGAATGGATCAATGGAGGCAGAAGATTATATCTTTCAGTAAATACAAAATAAATAAATAAATAAAAATAAAATAATAATTTGAATAGCTTGTATGCATTATTATAATGCAATTGACAGACAATGTTGATATTGGCATTGGTATCAGTTGACACGGTGTGTTTATAACAGGCAGTGGCACGGGCACCCTACTCACTGCACCTTGCACATGTTTAAAATAAAAACATGAACATATGAACCTGTGTATTATTTGAATAGCTTAATATTGAATGCACAATAACAAGGTATGTTTATACATGGCACTAGGCCCAAATTAATATAAAACACAATTGTACACAATATATATAGTAGGGGGTCCCTGCTCCATCTCTCTATCAGTTTGGGGGTCCTTGGCCTGAAAAACGTTGAAGACCCCTGGCCTAGAGGTTTAACTGCTGTGGGAGTCCACAATGTTGCATTACTGCCAGCTTCAGGGTTAATTCTCCCTCAGTATCCATTCTTTATAAAGTTGTTTTTTCCAGTCTTTATAATAAATCACCTCTGGCCAAATCAATCACTCAACCATAACACCGTTACACTGTTGTTTGTTTGTTTGGTTACATCTTTACACTATTGTTTTGTTTGCTCTGTTAGTTAATTTAATTTGATTTAATATTAATCTATTCTATTATTTGTATATATTGTGGATTTTTTTATATTTTATTGCTTACCTGTATGTATAAATGCTGCTGTAGCGAAAAAAATTCACCTTGCGGGATTAATAAAGTAAAGTAAAGTAATCTATCTATCTATCTATCTATCTATCTATCTATCTATCTATCTATCTTGTTTGGTTACATCTTTGCACTATGGTTTTGTTAGTTAATATAATATTATTCTATTCTATTTTTATATATATATATTGTGCATTTTTATATTTAATATTGCTTTACTTGTATATAGAAATGCTGCTGTCACAAAACTATTTCCCCTTGCGGGATTAATAAAGTATCTATCTATCTATCTATCTATCTATCTATCTATCTATCTATCTATCTATCTATCCATCTATCTATCTGGTCGTCCTTAAAAAGCCCACTTCCTCCCTTAAACACGATCTCCATATGTGTTTTCAGATGTTTTCCTATTTTTAAAAAAAAACCTGCTTATTATTACTCACTCTTCATTACCCCTATTTCTATACCATTCTGCAAAACAATTATTCCCCCAAAAAAAGGAGTGAAGTTTGGCCTGAAGGTGGCACTAGAGGAACCATTTTACAAAAATCAGAGGTTTATTCGCTGTAGTTGGCAATTAATGTGTTCAGCTTTGGACAGAAAGCTCTCAACACCCACCAGTCTATTCTAGTCTCATTTTGGCCAAATTTCAAATATAAAAATTTGAATAATTTTGCAACATTGAAGTGGAACTGTTGTGAGAGAAAAGAAGACATTTCAGAGGACAACAGATTGCTCAATGTTTCCTCCTGCTTTACGGAGTGTGTAAAAGGCCTATAAAAGAATGACAAAAACCTGAAGCAAGCATCTATAATGTAGACGGCAGCATTAGGGTGCAAAGTGGATATAAATAATGTCTTAATGTGTTTCTTAAAGAATTATGGTCCCTATATACTGACTTCAGGCTACTGCAATTACTGCAAAACTGTAAATGAAAGCATTTAATATTCTCATTTGTTCAGTACATCATTTAGTTGAGGTTACTGCTTTAATAGTTATATTGTACATATATGGTATAAAATTGTTTTTTATTTTATTGTTCTTTTTTTAATGTACGTATGTTGTTAACTCTTACTGTACTTTGCCTTTTTTATTTCCTTAATATGTTAATTGTGTGTTTCTTAAATGCACCAAACACCAAAGCAAATTCATTGTATGTGAGTAATCTACTTGGCAATAAACCTGATTTTGGTTTGATTGAAAATACCTCTGAATGTTGAAGATTGACATTTAGTCAGTGAAATTACCACTGAAACAATGGATTTTTTAAAATCTAAATGCATTTTTAATACTTGTTTTTAATAACTGTTTTCTTTGAGTCAGAGCCGCCTACAGTGAACAACAGACTGATGTGGTTTTATTAATAAGATAAGACACGATAAGATAATCCTTTATTATTCCCGCAGCAGGGACATTTACAGGATTCACAGAAGCAGAGGTATAGTGCAAACAAGAGACATAGTAAGAAGAAACAAGATCAAAACAAGTATTATAAATAAGCAAATAAGCAATAAAAAACAGTAAAGAATCCACAATAACTGAAATATTATATATACAGACAGAATGACTATTATAAATAATCAGAGATTGTAGAATATCATGTTGATTTTCTGCATTTCATGTCTGCTCAAGTGTTTATTATTCATAATTTCTGCTTTGTGCTTGTTTGCCTGTGAATCTGCATCAGTATTTTGATGCTCAACCAGCAACATGGTCCAGGACCATAGTGATATTATTAATAGAATATAATGAGTAATAGTTTGTTTTTCAAATCACAGAGATAGATGGATGAATCATCAAAAACACAAGTATTATATCAAAGTCAATTAAATAAGCCTAAATCTGTTCAGTAGCAGCATGACGCAGAGGTCCCGGAACTAAAAACGGGGAGGTTAATAGTGGATGCACCGTTTTGTGGACGCCACTATCTGCGCATGCGTATTTTTTTATCAAAACACCGAATGAAGACGGGTGACCGCATGAGGATATTTAAATAAAACAATGCCTTATCGAGTAAGAGAGGTCTTTATTTTTTTTAAATAATGATAAAAGCTTTAATTTGCTTCCATTTTCAAATGTTGTTGTTGTTTTGGTCTGGACTAAGGTTACAATAACAATATCTAGTATGCTAACAGACAGTTTGTTAGGCATTTATTTAATTTTTTTTGTTACATAGGTTATATATATATATATACATATTGTTTCCGTGTTTCAGGCGTGCGGTGGCTTTAATTTAACCTCCTCAGTGTGACAGCTCGAGCGACCAGAGAATGGACGTCACCCTGTCGGCCTCCGGCGGGACCGCAGAGGACATGGAGGGGATCTGCGTGATGCCCGATCTGAGTGTCATCAAGACGGAGCAGTCGATGGGCGCGAGCCCCATCGACACCGGCTCCCAAAACGTGGCCATGGGCATCAAGTTCATCCTGCCCAACCGCTTCGACATGAACGTCTGCTCGAGGTTCGTCAAGTCGCTCAACGAGGAGGACAGCAAGAACATCCAGGACCAGGTCAACTCCGACCTGGAGGTGGCTTCCGTTTTATTCAAAGGTGGGTTTCTGTGCTCTGACGTGAGCTGACTTACCTCAAAAAGTTTGATGACACACTGCTATTTCTTTACGTTATATCTTTATTGTACATTTTTCTGTTTTTTTAAGTGACGGCTCATGTTATTGCACTGTGTTTATTGTTATGCACCTTTCACCGAGTCAATGTGTAATGTACTTGGCAATGCACAGTTCTGATTCTGATGTCCCCCCGACCCCCTCAACACACACACACACACACACACACACACACACACACACACACACACACACACTCCCCCCTTTGCAGCCGAGTGCAACATCCAGACGTCCCCTTCCCCGGGTATACAGGTGCGCCACGTCTACACGCCATCCACCACCAAGCATTTCTCCCCCATCAAACAGTCCACCACGCTCACCAACAAACACCGGGGCAACGAGGTGTCGTCAACGCCTCTTCTGGTGCATTGTAAGTAGTCGTTTTTTTTTTTTTTAACTTGAATTAAATCTTTCCAGCACAAATGAAGTCAAAGTGTTAATCAATACCTGCATGTTTTTTTTCTTCCCTCTCAGCGTTGTCCATTCATCAGCTCGCAGCTCAGGGGGAAATGGTGTTTCTGGCCAGCAGGATTGAACAAGGTAGGGAACCCATCTGGGATGTCGAGCAGGTAGAGTTCCTGATTGTCATTATTATGTTCATAATAGATGAATCAGAAAATGAGTGAAAAATAGCCACTGCATTTTCCCAGAGCCCAAGATGACGTCTTTAAATGTCTTCTGGTCTCACAGCAACATTTAGAAAAAACAGTAATATATAGTTAACTATCATACAAGACAAAGTAAATCAGAAAATATTCTTATTTGTACAGTAGGATGCTTGATAAATGACGAACGATTATTTGGTTGTCAAAATCTTTGATCAGAGAATCCTTTCAGCTCTACTGGCGTTATTATTTCATCATAAACTTGCTAAACAAGAAACTGTGTTATTGAGAGACATTTCTCACACCAACATAAAACATTTTGAAGACAGAGTTTTAGGTACGGGGCCATTTTAAACATTCTCAGTTGTGTCGACAACAGACGCACTCCTGCAAAGGATTGTGGGTACGGTGACGACGATGCACGTCGTGATCGTGTTGCGTTTTATGTCTTGTTTTTATTAGAGACCGTAATCAACCTCCAGGACGAGGAGGGCTTCACCCCCCTGATGTGGGCGGCTGCACACGGACAAATCGCCGTCGTCGAGTTTCTCCTCCAGAATGTACGGAAAGCTCGATCCGCCACTCGGATCTCATGGTTTTATTCATATTCCAGCAAACCCTCTGTATTTACTCACTGGTCGTCCTGTTCGCCGTAGGGGTCGGACCCCAACCTCCTGGCCAAAGGGAGGGAGAGCGCGCTGTCCCTGGCCTGCAGTAAGGGCTACACCGATATCGTGAAGATGCTCATCGACTGCGGCGTCGACGTCAACGAATACGACTGGGTACGAAGAATGGCTTTTATCTCACGTCCTGCTCTAATAGAATACAACAACAAATATAAGGGAGATCTTCTCACTCACTTTGTGCTGCGGATTTAATGTCACCTTGCCATCAAACGTGTGTTTTGAGGAATCCTTTTCCCGTGCCGTTTCAGAATGGAGGAGCCCCTCTGCTGTACGCCGTCCACGGGAACCATGTGCGCTGCGTGGAAATCTTGTTGGGTGAGGACGAGCAACACCTGTGGTCACGAACATCCACCCGTGTTACGTCTGAGTGGGGATGAGCGTACATCTTTAGGTCGCGTCTGACATAAACATGGACAATAACAAAGTCTCGGGTTTGTTTGCGTGTGTCTTCCAGAGAGCGGTGCTGATCCGACCATCGAGTCAGATTCTGGATTCAATGCAATGGACATGGCTGTGGCTATGGGTCACCGGAATGGTAAGAGTAAATTCAGCATGTAGTCCAAGCCGAAATCTAAGGGGGTTCAAAACATGTAGTTCCACACAGACGGAGAAAGAGATATTTGTCTGGTGAGGGCAATATTCCTTTATCACGACAAACTGTCTGATGACCCTTTGAAACAAAAGGCAGGCGAGTCGGATCTTAAGAGTACATCACAGTGAAACAATTTGTGATGATTCATTTATTTATTTTACTCAATCTGTTGATTTTTAAAAAAAAGAAAGAAAAAAAAAGAAAAGGAAAAAGAAGACCTTTCATCCTCCCGATGAACCCAGAAGAGAAACACAGAGTAAAGTATTTCATATAAATGAACACAATGGTTACTCAGCCTAAGGCTTACTGATGAAAGTCTTGCAGGATTTATACATTTGCAGTATTCTAGATTGAGTTTCTGCGGTGACGCTCCCGGAAAAAAAACATGCTGTAATACGGTTCTGCGTTGTGTAGACACACATAATGTAACTACGCCCACAATTCTGAAAGCTTGAAACTTGTGTATCAACAAAAAGACTCCAGACATCTAAACTCTGAGCAGTTCAAGAAGTCTTAAAGGATCGGCACTTTCGTAGTAGGCGAATGGCATTTTCCTCAAAATGCATCTTGGACTTTACTTTGCTGTGAGAAAGAAATGTTGCGTCAAAGAAAGTTAAAAAAAAAACAAAAAAAAAAAAAACCTCCCCCCCGGGAATGATTGATTAGTGTTCACTTTGACGTGATATTCTCTCTTCAGTTCAACAGGTGATGGAGGCACACCTGCTGAAGTTGCTGATGGGCATCAGAGAATGAACGGTGCCAGCTCTGGACAATCATGTAGCACGGCCAGGCTGGGGGCCACGCTGGGGGGCCAGCAGGAACACTTTGTTTCCACTGAGCGATATTTCAACAGCATTGCATCATATAAACATTACTCTGTTGGCGTGGTGCACATGAAGGTTTTTGCGGTGCGAATTTTCAATTTGAGCCCACTTTCAAACTGTTTTACTTTGTTTTTTTTCTTCCCCCCCCACCCCACCCCACCCCACATTGAATGTGGAGTAGCAGATCTGATCCAGATACACGGGACAGATTTTCAAAAGGACAAAAAATGTAAAGTTGCCTTCTTTGCTACAACCCAGCATGCACTGCTCTGACTGTAGGATGCTGCATAGCGTGGAGTGCAGTGTAGGATTGATTTTGCGTGAACCATGCATGGAGGTTTTGTTTTGAGTCTTTTAATATTGTATGTGTTCAATCCTTTTCCCCGTCATGTAAGAGTTTTGATTTCTTTTAACTAACTTATTAGCCATAAAAAAAGAATCAATTTTAAAGAGTAAAAGAATATCAATGTAATACGTTGAATTGCCTCACGTTCATACCTCCTGGTTTTCAGTGAGCTCGTTTTGCTCTCATGAAACATTGGGCGGATTGAAAATAAGTTTTTACAGACTGTGCTTTTATGGACATTATTTATTTGAAAAATGTAGTCAGTGTGTGTGTTAATGTGACTAAAGTATATTGATGTGAAGTCCGTTTTGTTCCCCGTGTATTGTGATACTGATGTCCGCTGACGTGTTGTGCATTTGGAGAAAGACCCCAGGCCTCATTAAAGCATCCAGCGAGGGTCTTGAGGGGCCCCTGGCCCCGGTGTGTGGTGGTGCTCGGGGTTCCTACCAGTCACAGGCGGTGCATCGACAAATACCTGAAACGGACCTCACTAATTATGGAGAGATCCATCTGAATGCAAGTCATGAACGGTCAAACCACTGTTTAGTCACCGATATGAATCTGTTATTTAATAAAAACGATTTTTAAACAGCAGACTGAGTCAGTCGTGGGGAGAAAACACTTATTTAGTAGCTGTTGAGTGCTGTACACAGAACATACAGCTATAGGAATACAGTTATGAGATGAGCATCTAATAAGGTTCTTGCACGGCTAAAAATATTTGAATCACAATTTTGTTCATATTTTTTGTCTAAGTCAGAAATCCTTCAGTGATGCAGTCTTGATTCAAACGATAAGAAAAAATGCTTTCCTGATTTCAAATCTACATGAGGTTCTTCAGTGACGTGCCCCTTTTAACTGAGATGCATAATAAAGTAAAAACACTCACCGTGCACACTTGAGGAAAAAACAACAGCAATTGTGGCTATTTTTTGACAGTAGCAAAGGTTTATTCCAGATATGGTGGTTTGAGCGAGGCCACGAATAATTAAGGTTCAGTAACAAGGAAGATGTACAGCGGGAGCCTTAAACACCACATTTTACACACAATCTCTCCAACTGGACATACGGAGCACAACAAGCATGTGGAGAGTCTGGTGGGAAAGAAGAAGTGGAATGAATACTAAAATACCATACGCTTCGATAATGCTTCCCCCCCGCCCGGTTTTTAATACTTCAGAGTACTATTCTAGAAAATGACTCAAAAAAATAATAATTCGTAAGAGTAGGCAAGTACTTTGTTCAGGTGTTGCACATTGTACAGATTATTCATCTTCTCGGGTACTTTAACAATTAGCGCTTCCACCTCTCGAAATGGACAGAAAAAAACATCTTGTGCCTCACATGGTCCTGTCAAGTTTTGACACGTTAGGGAGTCCCGTTTCCTCTAGTTAGCCTCATCCTTGGATGCTTCATCAAAATTCTCCACCAGATCTGAAACAACAAAAGATTGGGCGGTAAATTGATTGATTCGGGGGAGAAAGGCATGTCCATCTGCACAAACGACTCTCGGAGGTGCCAGAGCACAATTCAGGAAAAGCGTGTTTATCCGAAATGTGATACTCGGCGCAATGCAATCAAAAATGATCTGCTCATCTCTCCCCACTCCCACACAGACTGCAATGTGCTGGACAGATGGGGCCCCCGCCAACTCCTCAAAGCAGCTGTAAAAATGATGGGGTGAAACATCAAATGGTTGTCTTCAATTACCCCGTGAAATGTGAGAAATCGGGCCTTTCAAAGTTTTGGCTCGAAAGGGTCGAGGGTTAAAATGGAAACAATTCAAAAAGGTCTGAGTGAACATGTTCCTTCAGTGGAAGAACAAAAAGGAAACTTAACTCCAATAACAACATGATGGCGATGGCTGTTAACCCCGGTGCCATCAGGCTCCGACTCCTATTGCTGAATACATGTGTAATCGTTTGTTACATTAGTGAGGACTGGAGCTACGGGCAGAGGCGTCCTGGGAAAAGCTGAGGCTGCTGTAATGGCAACCTCATGTGTTGGGCCTATTTCCCCCTTACAAAGAAAAGCAAACGGGATCTTAAGATCTTATAAACAATGAACATGAGATTTAAATACAAAACCCTGCATTGCACCATCACTCTCAAGTCATTGATGAGTCCCCTTCATGTGACCCCTTTTACAAGCCAAAAGAAAACAAACCTGCCATGGTTATTTAACTGAGAGGAAAGGGGGTGGGGGAGACAAAGACATTGTCCCATGATGGACAAGTGTGAAGAAGCATTTCCAAATAAGGGCCTCACTCCACAAATCGTATTTTTCTGAGCGCTGGCATCTTTTTTTCCAATTGTTCTCGATGAGAAGGGAGCGCTGCGCCCAGAGTTTCATTGGAAAAGAAGCTCCAAGCTCTTTTCTTAATGTTCCTTTGACAACATATCACTGCTCCAACCTCCGTTGAGCGATAAACTTGCATCGCTCCTAAGTTTAAATCATCTATTTGGGCCACTATCCCTTTGTTTTACATTGATTTTCACCATCAACATCAACCGGAGGATGCTTGCCCTATTTCTTTGTACGGCTGAGTTTGTCAACGCTCAATCTGACGGCTTTAGAGCAAAGAGGATGATCCCTCAACGAGGCAACGTGTGCGGCGATAAAAGCACAACATCCATCTAGCAACATTCTGTGTGCGCCCGGCCGATCTGCTCGCACAAATGTGCGTTATGATGGTGTCTGTCTGACATATGAAGCTCAGGATGGACCCAACGCGCCCAAAACAAGCACAAATAATTGCGCGTGTAACGCAAAAATGAGACATCTAAGCGCTCACCTGGAACGTCATCATCTTCGTCTTCTTCTTCTACTGTTGCAATTGGCGCTTTTCCATCTGAAGCTGCAATGAAAAATGACCGGTGAGAAGCTTGAAGAGCAGTTTAAATGGCGACAACAATAAGCAGGTTCAAAACTCATCGCTTTAAACAAGTTTGACTAAACGGAAAAGACAGCTTTGAGTCCGTAGAGTAATTTATGCTAAATTGTGACTTTATTCAACAAGCTGCAGTATGATAGGTTACTGACCCTGTTTGGGCAGAGCCTCGGCAAGTCTCCTCAGGCTCGTCAGGCTGTCGGCTCCCAGCTGGTTCAGGATACCCGGCAGCATCTCGGTCAGCTGCTTGGTCTCAGCGTGGCCGGTGATGGTGAAGGTGTTGGCCGCGAGGGAGGCCTGCACTTTGGGATTGTTGAAGTGGATGACTGTTCCCTGATTTGTAAACATGTTAACCTGCAGAAGAACAACGTTTTACACCGTCAACAACGACAACGGAACAAGCCCTGCTGAAACAGATTCACCTGTAATCACAGTGAGGGACACGGCTGAGATGAAGGTTCATGCCTACCTCCTCGATACCGGAGATGTTGTTGACACCAAGTTTCTTTAAGGAGAACTGCAGCTTCTTGTCGTCTGCGGTTGCAGTTCTGTGCACAACCTTCTTCTTTCTGCGAGCACTGCCCTACAGGGACATCCACGCAAACAATTGTGTCAACCTCTAGTTCTCATTGATCCATTCATGCATCATCCTCTGTATCCATCATAACTTGAAAGCAAGATATGGGACTTTTTTG
Source organism: Ophiodon elongatus (assembly GCA_016806645.1). Lineage (NCBI taxonomy): Eukaryota > Metazoa > Chordata > Actinopteri > Perciformes > Hexagrammidae > Ophiodon > Ophiodon elongatus. Next base: position 156,718 of record JACSYO010001250.1, on the reverse strand, counting down.
GGGTCCGTTCAAGCTAACGGTTGATTTTGAAGCCTATTTTTAACCCAAACTATGGTTGTCATTGAAACTTCCCCCTTAAAACGAGTTCAGAGCTTAAGACGTATTTCGCTGCACTGCCTGAGCAGGTAGCAGCATTAAGAAACAGCAGAGAGGGCCGAGTGTGTTGCTGAAAATAAAAGCATTTCATGTAACCTGTGATAATGCGTTGACTTGGTCACTTACCTTTCCGCCGATGCGGACTTGTGCCTGTAGCTTAGCAAGTTTTTCTTGATTCATAATTGATTCTTTCATCTGGAAAAAAAAAAAGGCACATATATAAAATTTATTTTTATACTGACAGCATTCGTGTTTGACAAACTCTTTAAATATATTTTGGATATTAGGAAAATAAATCATGAATGAAACCGCAATATTATATATCTCACAAACATCACAATCTTACAAGAGCAATGTATTAAACTGCTAAAAACAACCCAAAAAGAACACGTTAGGGGTAATTCACAAAACTGTATGTGGTTGCTGAAAATACAACGCAAAGCAAGTAAGGAGATAAACTTTTCAAACCCACTGACAAGGAGACATCTGTCCCAAAACAAACTGGAAATCTTAGTTGTCTGACATCAATTAACATCTTGAGTCTCGCTCATTTAGTGACGTTAACGCTGGTGAGAGCTGGTGTGTTCATGTGCTCACTGAAGATCATAAAGAATCTAATCCTGAAGACAAGGTATGGTGCGGGACAGGTGAATGATTCATGGCCTCTCTCTTGGGGGCTTTATCACAACTACATGTCTGTGTTTCGGATCAATTATGGGAAAAACAAAAACACCAGGTGTAACTGAAATATGCTATCCATGCAAAAAAAACCTTATTCTGCAAAAAGTGATGACTGTTTTTAATCCCTCATTGATTCAATTGCCAAAAGTAGATTGTAGAACTTTTTACAAAGAAGTGATACTTTCCCTATTGGAGGTTTTTAGTCATGCACACATAAAAAAAGAGACATGATCAAATGACTACAGTGCTGCATGTACACATAACACCTTTAAATGTCCCTGTATAGACCACCAGAGTATAATAGCCATGTTAAACATGCATCTGCACCTTTTTCCCTCCCTATATATTGATATATGTAAATTCAATAACACACATTCCCAACGTGTAACTTGGGCAATACTTTGCACCTTAATGATAAACAAAAGGTGTCACACAAGTGATGAAATCCTGCTTCAACGACACACATGTAAACACACACACACACACAAGCAGGAAGCAGATCCCTGATGTGTGTGAGTGGGGGGAGGTGGGGGGGGGTCGTACGTTAAGTAGACATTAAATAGCCAGAGCTGTCAGTCAGGTTATTTAGCTTCAGCTAGCTAACAGTTCCTTCTATAATGTCTGTATTGTGGACAACAAAACGAGGACAGCCACATAAGAAAACATTAAGTGGCCGGGCCGAACAAAGTAGGGCGTTTTGAGGCGAACGTCTGCGGACTAATTCAACCACCCGTTGTAACCGAAACAAGGTGTGGTTTAGCTTTTGTGCAAGAAACTTGTATGCTAACTTTAAGCTAGCCGAGAGGGGGCGGCCTGTCACGCGCACAGCGTCGGAAACGTTAGCTTTAAAAAAACAGGGAGATTTTTTATTTTTTTCAGCCATCTAATCAGAAAAGGCTTTCGTTTACCTCTCGCTGTCGGTTCAAAGGGAAACAATGCTGGGAAGAAGGTATTTAAAGCTCCTCACTGACCTGTAAACTAACAGCAGACACATGCGGGGAGCAAGATGGAAGCGAGAGAGGAGGCCGGAAGTGACGTACAAGCGCAAGACAGCAGCCAGGGGTTTTTATCACCCGGAGTACAGCTTGGCAGGCAACGCCACTCTATAGCAGTACATTAGGAGAGTTCGCACTTTAGGCTGCCCCAGACTGAAAAGACATGCACTATTTGAATGCATATGAGAAAAAAAATAAAGCATAAAGCCTATAACTTGGAATACACTGTGTTATAGTATGATCAACATCATAAATAAATAAGGACTTAATATATACATTTTGCACACTTTTAATCTTAGAATGCCCCCAGATTAAAAAGACATGCACTATTTGAATGCATATTTGAGAAAAAATATATATAAAGCATATAACTTGGAATACACTGTGTTATAGTATGATGAAATCAACATCATAAATAAATAAGGACTTAATATATCCATTATGCACACTTTTATGTCATCTTCATCCAGCAGCTTCACTGCAAAGGCCCTCCAAAAATGCTATAATGAATTACTTTTGTCAGATTCCCCATCTCCAAGAGTGGAAGGCTTTATAAAAGATTATTGAGGTTGCACTCAGTGAGAAAGTTGTATTGAATGGCTAGTAGTCTACCTGATGAGGGATTAAAATAATTAAGGCTTAGCCCCTGCTGTCTGGCTAGTAAGACTTGTGTTGGATGTGCCAGTTATTTGTGTATTTTCAGGGCTTCTATTGTCAGGTCATTTCACTGGAACGGGACAAAGATAAGGGATTATGATCCAGTGCAAACTCACAAGATCCCCTGTTCTCCTCAGGATTATTTGCAACCTGCAAAATTCTATATAGGGTCATTGACGGAGAATTACTTCAAGTGACCTCCATGCAGGATTGCAAGAAAGCTTGTGAGGAGTATACGGAGTAAAACAATATGTTCATTTGGAGAAAATATTTGACACCTTCATCCTGCTCACTTCATAGGTCTTCTTGGCTGTGGATAATTCGGCTGGCGGGATGTTTATCAGAGGATGAACAAGTTTTAGCTACAACCTTTTTTATTCTATTCTGAGGCTGGCATAAAAAAATTAAAAAAAAGATTGCAAAGGGCTCTTGAATAAACTCCTCTTTGTCAAAGGACTTTTTGTTGGCCAAGATATTGTTTAACTCTCCTCGGGTCTGTAAGCATGAGTCAAAGGGAGGGCAGTTCACCACTGAGAAATAGTTCCACCACCTTGTTTGTTTGGTAAAAGAGTCCACTGCTGACGGAATACAGCACAAGAGGCCAAAGCTGCTGAAGAAAGTTACTACCCGAGTAGCCACAAGAAGTGCACATAAACATCTGTGGAGAGAGAAGGCGTTTGATCATAAACCAGTACCCAGAGTGTGCTGACGAGGAGACATTTGCATATTTCAGTGCAGTGCATGTGGCCTGTTTTTGCATGATAAAGACAGTAGAAACAGTTGTTTGGTGATTAGAAGGAGGATCGTATTTTATATTCAATTATTGTAATTAATCAGGGACATTTGATGAGATTGCATCTCACATCAAATTTAGGTTAGAATGTAACAATATAAACATGAGAGAGCTCTTTAATTTACAGACACGTGATGTTTCATGATGACGATTAATAATGAATAAATGATCCTCTCTATATTCACCGCAAAGGAGAAGTCTGTCCATTGTACCCAAATATGCCCCCCCCCCCCCCCCCCCCCCCCCCCCATCACAAACCTGCACCTGTAGTGTGACCCTCTCACCTCATTCAAGCTCAACTGTCTGCTGCGGTGAAAGTGTGTGTGTGTGTGTGTGTGTGTGTGTGTGTGTGTGTGGGTGAGGGGGTTTGGTGGCCTTTTTGGGTCAAACGGGGGAAATGATATCATTGTGCACTCTCTTTGAAATCAAAAGGATATTTCACCTCAGATCAGCTTTACTCCAGTAGATCCCGAACTCTGTGCGTTTGTCTTGTGACTGCATTGCATTCTGGTCTAATGAGGAAGCTGTTAAACTATATGTGTGTGTCTCTTCTGAAGCGTCACCTGTTTATCTCCCTCCCTCCCTCTCTCTCTCTCTCTCTCTCACACACACACACACACACACACACACACACACACACACACACTCACTCACTCACTCACTCACTCACACACACACACACACACACGGTTCAGTTTAAATATTTTTCTAACATAATTGCAGCACCCTGTAAGACACTGAAACTTATCCAAACAATAAATTAATAAAATAAGTATATTCTCTTTTAGATGTAGACAGCTTTTGAACTATAGGCTACAAATACAAAATACCTAATATTAATTCATAATTGTGGAATAGTTACAACTAAATTTAGTTTACTTTTCCTGCCGTGTTTATAGAACTTTATGAGGGCTTCAGAAAACAGGTTTCTTGTCTTTGGCTCTAAAGTGTCCGATAATTCCTCCCCATGGGAAAGTATCAAGAAGAGAGTATCATGCACCAAAAAGAACGTATTACTTCTTATACACATTATACTTATTACTCTATTGTTTATATTTTTGTTTACTGTATTGTTTTTTTTTATTGTTATTATTCTGTTGTAATTTTTGATCAATCTGTGGCACAAGAATCTTCTGTTTTTCTCATTTTATTTTATCTTGAGGTTTTAAAAAAAAAAGAAAAGGACTACACAATTGATTTCACTAAATTTAAGCTCAATAGAAATATCAAGAGGTACATAAAGCTTTTCACAGTCATGTTTTGGAGAAACTGAAAAAACATCACTGTCAAAAAAGTAGAAAGTTTGGCGTCTGAATCCTTCAACTGAAAAAATAAATAAATGAAAATACAAATTGCAACAAGTTTTGACACTTTTATGCATTTTTTTTCTAAATACCAACAATGAGTTTGAATGCATATTAATTATTGTTTTTGCAGTTGCACTCTGTCTCGTCTCGTCTGCATGTTGTGCATATTGAACCACACGGCCCGCGGACCCCTCTCGGACACTCTGGGGTCGTCGGGCACGCGGGGATCGCGTTCAACCAGCTAAGTGCTTTCTCGGTACTTTCGCGGCACGGAAACACCCTCGGATCTCAGAGGGGAGTTCAGAAACACGTCCGAGGTGGTTTACCACACATGCGAGGGCTGCTGCCGGAGGAGAAGGAGAGAAAAACAGTCATTCATCTGATCCGGACTTTTGTTTGGCTTCAGTGTCAGTCACTGATTATTCTGCTTAAATCTAATCTTATTTTTGGCATACTTTACCTTATTTAATAGAAAAACTCGTACTTTTGCTTTTGAAGGGTTTCTATCAAGTAAACTATAACCTTTTTCTTTTTTGCATAAAAACTAACTTTTTGGATATATATCATACATTGGCCATATATCGCTCGTGCACTCTGGTTTCTAATAAAAGGTCCAAGGAATAAGACAGGGAGAACTAAAGTAGGCTTGCACGTGACTATTTAAAAAAAAAAACAGACACTTCAACTTATCAATTAATTTAATAAAGCCATTGATTATTTTAGCCTAATATCTTGGAGTACAGCATAGCATCGTATGGATTACACGGGTTATGCTTATTGATTATTAAGGTCAAATCAATGAGGAGAATGGCTTATGAAAACTGATCAGACAAAACTATTCAATTAAAAAAGTCTTGTTGCAACAATTCCTCTATATTTATGAACAGCACTGATTCATTCACTTTATTTTTAATTAAAAAAACTATTAATTTAATTATGAATTAACTTGATCAGATTATACTTAATCGGATTATATTTTGTCTATAGTTTAAAAATAATCAATATAGTATATTGTGTTTATTATATAGTGCAAACAATCTGTCATTTCAAACTGTGACGTGGTAGAGGTGATGAATAACAAAAAACAGCCTTCAACCGGTTACAATTAAAGCAAATAATCAGTGTCAGCAGAAATTACAGAGAAACAAGTTTTTGTATGTTTTCCCCTCAAAACTTTTTCATTAATTTTACAACAGCACAGTTATAATGCACACACACAATATATATTTATAGAGACCAGTAGAATATTTTAGAGCTTTACCAAGATGGTAAATCAGATACACTTTACACCAAAATCTTTATTAAAAATGGTTAGTTTATGGGAAGTTAGTGCTAAGTTGTTGGTTGTGACACACACAGCTGCAACAGTTTTCTTTTTTTTTTTACTTTTATGGGCCATAAGTGTTTTAATTATGAGACAAGTTCACCGCTAGATGGCGCTGGTCAAATGGGAACCTGTGAAAAGTTACTGAAGGGCCACACAGCACCTGAATACATAGTTAAATATAAAGTCATAAGTAACCGTCTGTATAGATTTTTATTAGAAGTGTGATTAAAGGCAATCTACATCTGAAACCGTGCTTCTCTCTTTAGAATGAAAAAAAAGTGAGAAATAAAATGTGAAGAAGTTTGGGAAAGGTGGGTTTTCCCCCCTCAATATTTTTTATTAAACTCAACAAGAGGGCAATATTTTGGGAAAATGTTCTTGTTTGTTTGAATTTTTTGTGTAAAAGTATGAGCTCTAACAAAAAAAGAGGAAAAGTTGCAAAATTACTTTCAGCCAACCACTAATAATATTTGAAGGCAAAGCTGAACTGCAGCGAGAATATAATTATAAACATAATCTATACGCATACTCGTATTACCTTACTCTTACTCATATTAATTCACTAATCTAATGACTGTAAATTAACCATGAGCTGAATAATAGTGTGAATTTAAAAAAACATAAATGAGCTTCACGTGTTTTATTTAGGGTCTATTTCAATATGCAATCTAGACCATTGGATTTAAATATATATCACATAGGCCATCATCATGCTTTTTAATGGGCCTATACACACTGCATTTTTAAAAAACAATTTAATATTTTTTTTCTTTTATGTGATTAACCTGTAAAACTTTGACATTGTTTTTACAAATATTTTTTGACACCTATTTTAAAACTCACTGCATTCCCTAAATTAAAATTATATTACAAATATCCACACACACACACACACACACACACACACACACACACACACACACACACACACACACAGCACCATACTCCAGACGCACGGCAGAGGCCTTATATCTGGGGCTTGCATGCTCTGCGTGACCCGTGACTGATTCGAGTTAACAGCTGACTCTTTTCCATTACAAATGGCTCGCGGATAATCTAGATAACTACCGGATCACGCAAACAGAGCTGCCTGGATACGGTGCAGCGTGTCTCCGACACTATTCACATTAAATACCGCAGTTCTTTCATATGAATAAAATGTATATTTTTGCAGAAACACCCCCCCCCCCTCCCTCCTTCCCCCTTTTTTTTTTTTTTAAATCCCCAGTATTCTGGGGCATTGTTTATGAATATTAAAAATGAAAATGTGCATGCTCCCTTAATGTTTCAGTAACTCATACATAAATAAAACGGGTGTCAAGATATCTGCTTCGATCTCATCATTGGCCACACCAGTAATTAGACTTTCCTAAAGATTTTCTTTCTTATCTTCCAACATTTCTAATTTTGCGCAAAACCCTGTGGTGGAATTAAAAACTTTAGATTAATGCGGACTAGAGGCCACCATGAATGAACACTAAAAAGCATGTAGGCTACACCAAACTTTTTTTTCTTTTACACTACTCACAGTTAATTTTCAAAGACCTTTTTTTGTGTTATTTAATTTTTTCTCTCTCTTTTCATTTGCCTCGCTGACGTTGCCTCCCCATGTGACCAGGGCGCTAGTATAAATACCGGGAGAAGATCCGCCCCCTCTGTGATTCAGGTTGTGGCCCGTTCGCAGGTTTCCCCGGCACATTATTACTCCGCCTGGCATCGACGGGACCCGCTCGTTAGTCGGCGATAAAAAAACAAAAAAATTACAACAAAAACCCCCCCAAAAAACCTGAAAACATATGGAAATAGCGAGAAGACAGGGGGACAGCTCTCACCGACGGCGACACGCGCTCCTCTCCTCTCCCCCTCCTCCTCTGAGGAGTTGCTGAAGAGGGAGGGCAGGGCAGCTCGTGCATCTCATCGTCTTCCTCATCTGGCGTCGGAGGGCACACAGCCGTGTGCGAGCCATGACTCTGAGCTCAGAGATGTCGGATGCCTCCATCCTTTCGGAAGAGACCGACATAGACGTGGTCGGCGAGGGGGAGGATGGAGACGGCCAGACGCGCTCCTACGTGGACGAGGTGGCACAGATGCGCGACGGCATCCTGCTGTCCGGCTCCCCTCCTCCGTGCCTGGACGGCTCCACCTCCTCGAGGGACAGCTACAAGCCGGCGGGCAAGAACACGCTGGTGAAGCCCCCTTACTCCTACATCGCCTTAATCACCATGGCCATCCTGCAGAGCCCCAAGAAGAGGCTCACGCTCAGCGAGATCTGCGACTTCATCAGCAGCCGCTTCCCGTACTACCGGGAGAAGTTCCCGGCCTGGCAGAACTCCATCAGACACAACTTGTCCCTCAACGACTGCTTCGTGAAGATACCGAGGGAGCCCGGGAACCCGGGGAAGGGCAACTACTGGACCTTGGACCCGGAGTCGGCCGATATGTTTGACAACGGGAGCTTCCTGCGGCGGAGGAAGCGCTTCAAGCGGCAGCAGGCGCAGGACTTGCTGCGGGAACACAACAGTTTTCTCCCCGCCGCCGCCGCCGCGTACGGGTACGGACCGTACGGCTGCGGGGGCTACGGCATCCAGCTGCAGTCCTACCACACGCACTCTGCACTTTTTGCGTTTCAGCAGCAGCAGCAGCAGCAGCAGCAGCAGCAGCAGCAGCAGCACTCCAGGCATTCGCACTCGCACTCGGGGACCGTTATCCCCGCGCCGTCTTTGATGCCCACCAGCACGGACTTAGCCAGGAGTCGGTTTTATCCCCAGCTCAGCTCCAGCCTGGGCTCAGCCAGCGTGCAGGCTGCGGCCCCGGTGCAGAAGTCCGGCTCCCCGGTGCAGCGGTCTCCCTTCTCCATAGAGAGCATTATCGGGGGGTCGCTGAGCCCCTCCAGGACTTCCCCGGCCGTTATCCCGGTCTTACCGTCCTCGTTGGGGCCTCCAGGGGCCGGCCGGCCGCAGACCGTCCACCCCGGAGCCGTTTTACACCCGGTAGAAAACTTCCCGAACAGGGTGGTGAGCGGCACTAGCGACTGTTAAAATGTCTTAACAAGAAACTTTTTTTTTCAAAACACAAACAAACAAAAACAGAAACAGCAACAAAACAAAAAAACGCCCCTCTCTGAAGGTAGGATTATTTTTGTATGTTTGTTTGATAGCACGCAGCTGAATGATGGACATAAAAAAAAAAAACACTATTTGTGCCTATATTCATGCTGTTTAAAAAAAAAAAAATCTATTTATGTTCATTTCTTTCGGTGTGAATCAGACTCTTGACCACGAACTTTCCTTGTATTTTTACCATGAAGTAATTCGTTTCAGTCACTGTTTAGGGCGTCTCAGGATAACGACTTAATGGGCAGGTTATAAATGATCACATGTTTTTGAAAAATAGGCTAATAATGTATTTGTGTCAAACACATCCATGTTTTGTTTTTTTCTTATTAGATTGGCAAATCAAAACTTTTTTTAATGGTTTTGATTTGAACTTTGTATAAAAAAAAAAAAGAAAAAACCCACAGAGAGCAAAGTCATACATTTATAATAATATGCAGTGTGTGTTTATTTCAGTAATAAAACATTGTACATTTTTTTTGGCAAGTATTGTGTAATTGAAGTGTGATATTTTTACACAGTTTGTTTTTCAACAAGAATAAATTTCTTTTTGCAAAAAAAAAAAGAAAAAGGTAATTTGTTTGGAAATACACTTACATATAGTACAAATACATATACCCGAGGGGTTACATTTAAGAGGAAATTTGGCTAAATAATGTTGCAAAAAAAACTTAAAATGCAAGTGTTTACATTGAGATGGAGCTTTCTTTTGAACAGCTGATATAGCAGGTGAGCACCTGTATGGCTTTGACTGAGTGTGTGTGTGTGTGTGTGTGTGTGTGTGTGTGTGTGTGTGTGTGTGTGGAGAGGGAGGGGGGGTTGGAAAGTTCAGAAAAGCGTGTGTGAGCCACAAAAAAAAAAGAAGGAAGAAATGTATTTGTTTATGTGCTCAAACAGTTTGCTCAGATGTTTGCACACACTCTCTCATGTCAGTGTGGGACATGCGCACACGAGGCCTGCGTGTCCATCTGACCTCTCTCACACTCATCCTCGTAATTACGGTGAGCGGACAGGAAGGTGTCCGCGGGGTGAGACTTTGCCTGCTTCATGTCGGTGATTACACCGGTGCTGATGTGGACAGCTGGTCAGCTCTTGAGAAAACACTCCTCGTGTAATATGTCATTATCTGCTCTTATTTGACACAGGTTTTCTTCTTTTTTTTTGACCCCAACCAGAGAAGATGAAATGTTTGCCGCATGGAGTCTCAAGGCTGCTGTGCCACGGGGCCAACAGGGCTCGCGGACATGTAGTGGAGGGGTTAAAACCACCTAAATCCACTCACCAGTTATTTTTTTCTGTGTGTGTTTACTCACCTTTTATTTGGCCCCCACATGGGAAAGAGCATAATTTGCACTGTGATGACACAAAAAAAAAAAAAAAGCCAAATGGAGTGGTATATTTTACGCAGAAGCACAGATTCATTTGCAGATAATTACGCACCACGAGGAGTAAAGACATCTCTGTGAGTGCATTACTCAATATCTTCCTGTTATTCATCTCCAAAACTAATTTCAGTTCGAAGCAGGTGCTGCAGAGCTGCGACCCCTGTGCGTTGCATGTGTCCGACGCCTTTCTCTCTTTCTCTCTTTCTCTCTTTTTTCCTTTTTTTTAAATATTTCATGAGCTCTGCAGCCTATGTGGGCTAGCCTATAGACTGCATGCTGTACAGGCGCGCTGCTTCCGTGACTGGATGTGTGCGCCCGTCGACTGCGTGTGTCTGCATCCCCCTTATTCAAAGCAACGTGTGTGTAGTAGATGGCTAAATTGGTGCAGCGCTTAGAGCCAGTTCACTAGGCCACGGGAGGACAGCTATTGCGTGATGATGTAACACGCAACGAGATACAGGCAGGCACACAAACACACGCACGCACACACACAGACAGACACACACACACACACACACACACACACACACACACACACACGCACACGCACACGCACACACACACACACACACACACACACTAAAGAGAGAGAAAGAGAGAGAGAGAGAGGGGGTGGAAGAGATGGAGGTCAGTATGGGCTTGTTTACAAATAGAGGCGGTTCAAACAGGGGAAATGCAGGAATAATTCACGCAATAAGGCGCGAAACAACTCGTGTAGCCGCGCGGGATTTCCCCCAGATTGATGTACTTTCACAATAAGAGTCTTAAAAAGGGATTTGGGTCTGTGGTCAATTCTAATTCATAGTATCTTCATGGAATATTTCGATAAATCATATCTGGGTATTCCATCTACACCAATAGTGTGTTTTACCTTTTTGGAGGTGTTGCATTCAGTAGTGAATATAGCCTGCATGGTGTTTTATTGTATATATGTGACATATTCCTATTGTGTCTTTATAATGCACACGCGATATTCTGGAGGATGTCCTGTGAAATACTCAACCGAGAGCTGATTTAACAGCCTATTAATATCGCCTCTGCATGATTACTCTGGCAATTTCTTTTTGATATGTCAAATACTATTTTGCTGTTCGTTGGGGGGAAGAGGGGGGAGGGGGGAGGGGGCATGTGCTAATATGTGGGCCTATGCATGTATCCACGCGCAGCCTGGGCTTCGAATAATTTATAAACTTCATTGGGAAACACTGCTTTCATGCCGAGGATTCAAACGCCATGTTGAAAACACGTTTCATGAAGAATGGATGAAGTCAAACTCTCCTTTTGTGTCTCCCAAAACCTATAGCCTGTCATTATGCTTTAATAACGAGCTGTATGGCCACGTTGTACTTTTATTTTTATTTTTATGTGACTTATAGGCGCTGCCAAAAGAAATATCTCAAGAGACTTCCTGGTTAAATTACTACAATAATAAAAAATAATAACATATGGTAATATCTAATCTATCTCTCTAAACTACATGTGTAATAGTTTGGTTGATAAAAATGGAATAAAAAAATAATATCTACCCAGTTGTAGACAAAGATTTTCGTTAGGAGAAAAACGGCTTCTACTCATTATTATTATTATATATATTTTATATGATCATGTAATAATATAATTTTTTATTATTCTTTAATATTTTTTTATTTACTATAATTTATATTACGATTCTTATTGCTATTGTTAATTATTATAATTATAATTATTATTATTATTATTAGTTGTAGTAGTAATAGTTGTAGTAGTAGTTGTATTAGATAGCAGTAGCAGTATTTCAGACTCAGCACTCTGAAATAGAATAAATAAATAGTCAAACAGGCTGATCAAAGTAAAGTAAAGACAAACTCATTAGGAGTGTTTAAAGTGGAGCATTACAACATTTCAGGGTGTTGATTGTGATGTATTCACCAATAAGCAAAAATGTGTGTAAAACTGCAGATTTCTAAACCTCAGAGAATGAAAATCAGCTTTATTGAAGTTGGAAAGGAATTTGTCTCCGGTCAATGTATTTTGTTCCAAAAACACTTCAGAGAAAGATAAAAATAGTCAAACAGCTATGAACTATTGAACAAAACCTCCGATCAAAGATCAGTAAAAACAAACAGAACTATTATGTGCAGGTGACAAAACGTCTGTAATGAGCCAGTAACTCATGATTTGGTTGGTTAGGCTTTTTGTCGTTGGTCTGTACCAACAACAGCAGAATATTTAGGTATAGTCCTGCAGTTAAAAAAAAAGAAAAGGGTCTTTTCATGAAATGTCATAGATCATGTGGGCATCAGCCTCCTTGAGCATGACCGAAGCTCAGTTAGCAGTTTATCCTGCTGGGTCACAGGTCATGAGGAGAGGGGATAAAGCACCACACTCAGCCCATAAAAGACATTGGGCTTTGGGTAAATGTGTTGGGGCATTCAAGGCTGTGAGAATAATCTATATTTCAAAGGAAGTCATAAAGACTTTGGTTACTTTATAAACGTAGAGGCCAGTAAACGGGTCATTTTGGGCCATGTTTGGACACCTACACTGAATAAATGAGTCTCAAACTGACGACAACAACGTCTCATCACTTGACGAAGCAGCAGAAGTGTGTTGTCAAGACAGAAAACCAGAAACTACTGGGAATACTTTTGATAGTTATGCCAGTTGGACTTGGATTCAAACTGTAAAAAAAAAAAAAAAAAACACACATCTGCGAAATAGGATTAATAAATGTGTCCTGGCTTAAAATGTCCTCCTCGCTACGGAATAAAACCGACATACAATGCACACATATTTGAAAGTTATATTGTGTTGATTATTTTTGTATGAATAGTATTAACACAGCATGAGTACTTCAACTAATTTATGACCCTACGATGTAAAAAGTAGGATTCTGTATTTGGATTTTGTTTTTCCTCCAATGTGAAATATTTTAAGGTTGATAAAAAAAACTAAAAACTATGATATGAATAAGTGAAAAAAACACTTATTCACACTTTTATTATCCATTAATAATAATTGGGTTGATGATTTAATTTAGTCTCACAAATAACAGTTTACGAAGCAGTTTAATAGTAAACATGTTCTGTTTCTGGCCCCATAATGCCTGTAATAAAATGTGAAATTATTTACCACCAGGTGCTCTGCATCAACTGTAACCCATAGTCCTCTGTGAGCTGAACCAAGCTATTTATATGTTTTTTTTATTGATCTCTATAATAATACATGGTAATAAAACCAATCACCATTATTGACATAACTATCGTTTTTATAGCAGAAATCATACAAACTTATAATAAGTACTACTAACAATGTTTTAACCTTGAAAAAAAGTCAGGAGAAACATCTCGAAGGAAAGACACTTTAAAAGATCATAAATAAATAGAAATTAAGTATCTGTGTATCTGTGCATTAAGACGTTTGAAATATATTTGCTATTTTAAAGTTACTTTTTACTTTTAACATTAAGGTCAAAAAGGTATTTTTATCTTTGCATGTTTGATTTCTATTCAAGAAGAAACAACAACAACAATAATAATAATAATAACAATGATAGTAGAGTTTAAAGTCAATCTTTTGAATATGTTAATTAATTAATATAATTTTATAAAATGTATTTAATACAGGAACAACTCCCATAGCTCAGCAGCAATGCAGATGTTGTCCAAAAGACGACATTTTAACTCTTATCAGATCAGATGATTTAAATGAGATGAAAGAACAACGTGTCTAGACCTTAGAAACATCTGTGGAAGTGAAATGTACAGAAAACAGAGGAGAAATATGAAGGAAAAAGAGAGCAATTGGAAAAGGGTCGACTACAAGTAATAAAACTGGGAAAAGAGAAAATAATTTAAAAAAGAAAGAAGGAGTGAATACCTCCCAGGGAGGCGCAGGATCTCTCCATCTGCTATTCAGTGTATGGAACAGTCGCTACACTTATCCCCTCTCTCTAAAAGGAGCGCCGCTTTCCACCCCATTAAAAAGTTTGGGAACTAATGCCACCCCTGAATACTACCCTAATTAGAGGCCGCTCAGAATTGCAAGGACCTGCTACACAAGAGTGGCTTTGGGATGGATTCATGCCCCCCCACCCCCCTTTTGTAATGCCACCGTTTTGCTCTCTCTTTTTCTGACCCTTTACTTCTTTCTCTCTCTCTCTCTCCTCCTCCTCTCGTCGCCAGAGCTTCTCTATATAGGAGACCAAAGCTTTCATCATGTTTTATGGCACTTTTTTTGGGCATCCACAAAACGACACTAGAGACGTGGATGCGGAGAGGGCAGCGACCAGTCCACGCGATGACACTTTGCAGTTGTTGCAGCAACAGCTGGACAGATGCATGAAGTGCCGTCTGACAGAGGTATTAAGAGGCCGTGGCTCCAGACAGGCCGGGGGAGAAACACCGGGCTTTCACCACTTCATGAAGCGCAAGCTCACGCGTCCTTGCACATCATTTATTTAGCCGAAGCCTTCCAGAGGTGTTTTTATTTGTTCTACATCTTGCCTGTCTCACCCCGGTGTGAACCCGCCGATCCGGGATCTGCTGCAGAATTATGTTGCTGCCCCTCACTACATTTTTCACTTTTTTTTCTTCTTCCAGCCCTGCACGTGTTTGCTTTGGCATGCTATCCGCTCCTACAAACAACCGGGGCCCGTATAGCTTATCCATCACGCCTGAGCAGAATGTGATGATAAAATAACAGGCGGCCTGAAACAAACCATTTGTTACAGCAGGATTTATTATTCTGTCCACTTGAAACACAGTACAGAGGTTACCTAGACATCTCCTACTTAGGTTACAACAATAAATAGAACAAAACGACTTGGAGATCCTGCGCGCGCACACACAGCCCCCGTTGGAAAGTCCCGCATGCACGAGTCACCGCGGAGACTCCCGGGGTCCAGCGCGGCGGCGTGATGTCACCGCGCGCGTCCTGCACACCAGGAGCGCGTCATCGCGCACACCGTTCAGAAGGAGACCTGTCAAGGAAGCGCCGCTCGTGACTCCCGGCTTCAGGCCTGATTAGTTACATGCAACAACGCCTCTCGGTCGTAAACACTTCATCGGGCTCCTGCAGCGCGTTCATCATCGTGACACCCGCAGGTAATCCACACCAACAGGGCTGCAGCTGGGACACAAGGCAGAGCCCCGGACATTCCCTCCGAGCCTCTAAACACAGACTGCCAGCACAGCAGACACACAGAGCGGTGCACTCACAGTGTGTGTGTAGTATGGGCTCGGAACCGGTAAACCAGAGAGATGGAAACCTCTTGCATGTGTGCTGTATTTCTGTGTAGATGGGTGGGGATGAGGGTGGGGGAGGGCAGGGGGGCGGGGGGTGTAGTTCAAACTCTGGCTTCCTCAGACAGCGTCCAAGTTTGAAATTTCACTCGGCCTCCTCTGCGTTATGCCGTCGATTCCTCAACGACGACGGCCTTGTCACTCAAAAGGAACAAACGTCAACACTGGAAGCCACCCATGTAGGCTCGCTCACTCCTCACTTTTCCTTTTCCCAAATATCCTCTACCCTCTCTTCCCCCGAACATTCCCTTCTGTTTGTATATTTCTTCCCCCCCGACCCCATCCTCCTCTCTTTCTAGCTCTCCGCCTCATTGACTCGACCACAAAGTGTCCATGGCAGATGACTCGGGCCTCTGAAAGGAACAGGGAGACGCTGGAGCTGAGCATTTAAGTGGTCGGTGTCGAGCCGCCCCACCTCTCTCTCCCTCCCTCTCTGTCTCTCTGTCTCTCTCTCTCTCTGTCTCTCTCTCTCTCTCTCTCTCTCTCTGTGTCTTCTGGAAGTTTGCCCAAATCCGTCTCGATATTTTGACATACGTGCTCTTCTCGCACACCAACAGATCGACCCACAATTAGATCCAGAGATTCAAGGATACACTCGCAAGCACACCCCGACTCTCGGATGCGCGGCCTTTGCCAAAATGTGAGCCACATAAAAAAGACACGACCATGACCCTCTGCAACGTATTAGGGATCGGAGCTTTGATTCTGTGATCACACACACTGCGTGGTTATGTATGACAAAGTCGAGGTGATGAAAATCCCTTAGAAAGACACGTTCTTAAATTGTCAACTGCGCTCTGAGTCAGGACTCTGAAAAAAAAAAAAAGACAATTTCTGGGGGGGGATGAGTGAGAGGAAATACAGTATATGTGAGTATTTGAGTGTTCATTTCCCAACCGCATGTGTGCATGCACAGCTCTCAGTGGCCTGCAGTCTTAGGTCTCAGTTTTTCACTGAACCCTTCTCCATTCCCTCTTTTTCCCTCCACAGGTTTGTTAAAATAATGGAACCTAGTGTGCAACAACAATGTTGACTCTCTCAAAGGGAGGAAAGAAACTGTAAAAACACAGTACATCCTAGCGAGGTGCGGCTGAAAGCCTGCTTTTGTCTGGAGCGCCAGTGGTGAAACATCTAACTGGCAAGGTTTCACCAAAGCGGAGAAGATGGAGAAGAAGAAGAAGAAGAAGAAGAAAAGACCATGTTCTATTTGATACTTCCTCCCGAGGCAGTAGGCACTTCCTGTTCCCCGTCACAACATTTTCAGGGGCCTCTATCAAAGTATGGCTTCTCCGAAGGGGGTTGCCCAGCGGCCCCACGCGCTTCAGGGTGGTCAAGCCCGCCAACTCTGAGCGGATCTCTGTTGGACGTGTGAAGCGGCCCCACCGGCAGGTAACTGGACGCATATTCCGGGCACAGCAGGGCGCAGCAGACCCGCTGAAATGTGGCCCAACTCGAAGTGTTGGCACAGGCTAACTTTACAGGCCGAGTTTTAATGTTTAATTCGACCGCCAACGCGAGCTAAATGTACCCGATCAGGATCAGGACCAGCGAGCTTCTCAATTCACACGAACCGCAGCAGTTCAGAAAGTAAAGCGGTCCGTCCCGTGTGTTTACTGGAGTTCCATAATCTGAACTCGCTTCGTGGCTGCCAGTTGAATCTGCAATTACTCTGGTTAGAATTTTTTATTCCCCCCCTCTACCCCCCCACATGTTTTATCTCCAATGCTCAGAGTGCCTCACTTACGCTTCCATTTTGCCCTCTTGTACACAGCAGCGCTGGAAAAGTGGCTTTTACACACCCACATACCATCAGTGCGCACACACACACACACACACCCTTAAAATGGGAACACCAAGACTAATTACCACCATCCAATAGTGGTAACTCAGAGCGATCACTCTCCAAACAGAAAAATATCTGTTTCACCAGGAAACAGGGCTGTGTGATACTGATGATGGGGCCACTGGTTAAACTACCAAAGCGCTTGTTTCATTTCACATTTACTGTGTTGACATCTCAGGTTAATAACCCAAAGAGCAATTTAGGAGTTTTAACATCCTGGAGGGGGAGTTTGTGTATCTTCAAATTTGATTTTCTTGTCATATTTATTGTATATTACATTTAAAAATAATTAGTTTTATGATTTGGTGGAGTTGCTCGTCAATTTTCAAAATAAATAAACAAACGTGGCCTCGGCTACGATGCACAGTTATACTACAGTGAGCAACAGCCTGAAGTACATTTATTGCACTCACATACAACTTTGAGGTATTTATACCTAACTTGATCCTTTTCTTTTCTTCTTTTCACTTTCTACTCCTACTCCACTATATTACAGAGGCAAACATTGTACTTTATACTTCACTGCATGTATCTGACAGCTTTAGTTCACAGATTAAGATTTTTGCTCATAAAACTTTCAAAGAGTTTAGGAAATATGATGTTTTGTTTTATATTACGGTTTATACAGCTACAGCTGACATGATGATGATTAGTTGCCGTTTTATACAATATAGTTAAAATGAGCTCCACCTCAGCCAACAACAACAGGAAATTACTTTTACATAATGAGCAATACGAATAAATCAACCTATATAATATAATATAGTACATCATTCTCAGGACACGAGCTGCAATGTAATCGTTCTGGGCAATTTTTCATTGTCAATGTACGATTTGCTAAAAGTGCTCGATTTGGCCACTGACATGCTCAGATTGTTATTATAAGTGTCTGACAACTTTGTTGCAAGGACCCTAAAGAGAAAAAATTGAAAGTTTTCTTCACCTTTTGCTTTGTTTTTGTTCCTAACCAAGTCTCGCTCAAGGAAGAAGTCTCATTCGGAAATCTCGCGAGAGGCCATGGGCCTCATCCACGATGTGGAAATCAGCGAAGCATCCAGCCATGACATCGGAAATATTTTAGACAACACTTTGCTACGCTTTCTGTACTTCAACACAACAAACTCCGGCAACAACCGGCACTCCTCTCTCCAACTCTCACGTTTCCGACGTTTTGGCAACAAGTCACATGACACAACAACGGCCCAGCTTAGCGTCTGCAGAGCTCTCGCTCGAAACTGGACAAATTTAAACAATGATTGTCCCCTTTAGTCACTTAGACACAAACACATGGGAAAATAGTGGGGAATATTTGTACCTGTGATAATCTTATAATTGCTTTGTTGTGGTATTTTTAAAGACACTAAGCACCCGGTAGTGAAATTAAAGATAGTGAGAATAAGTCAGCCCTCCACTGTATTTTCTTTTTCAATTAAGCAATCAAATAAATGGCAGCAACTTTAAGACTAACCATAACACATTTTGACATGTTCTCATCTTCCATCTCACAATATTTTGGGAACAAAATGCTGTGCTTCACTAATTGTGGTCGGCTGTATGTGAAGCCTAAGATAACAATATATACATTTGTTTAAAGCCGGTATTTGTTTCTTTAGCCGAGGACGTTTCTCAAACGATGCCCCGGATGGTCTTCAGTAGCTATTTGTTCTTTTCTGATTCATGAACAGCACTGCAGATCTGATGCCGCCAACTCAAACAAGATAGAATAACACATTTGGAAACTTTCAACAAAACTGGAGTGCAGAGAGAGTCCTGGTTTTAAAAGCAAAGATATTAGGTGCCAGATAAACATAGTTGAGAATTTTGAAAACAGCTTATAGGAAAATTGCTTTAAAAAAAAAAAAAGAAAGGGCCTGGTTTGTTTCCTGAAAGTCATCTGAAGGACGCGTTTATTAACGAGAGAGACGTTGAAGGGAATCTCGTGTATTCCTGAAACCCATGAGCCCAGATTGAGACGTTTAACTACTTAAAACTCACAAAGCAATCCAACAACAAAGCCAAGATGAAGTTGTCTGAAGCCGTGCGCAGACAGGATGCAGACAGTAGCAACATCTCCGACAGCTGCGACTTCCCCGCGCTTGCATGTGCGGCGGCTCGTTGTTTTCACAGTAGCTTAATTGATTCACTGGCCACACCGGTCCCCTCCTCTTGATCTCTCCATCGTCTCCCGTCACTCTGCACCCAGGTGGAACGAGGCGGTGGGGGGTTCCAGGACCTGGTCCCAGTCCGGCGTGAGCACATATGCTACACAGATCAGCGCGTTTCCATTTCTCTTGCCTTTCACCAGCGGGGGGATAGGGTTACCGTGTGCCGATGAAGGAGGTGGGGTGAGATGCAGCGCCGGGTGGATGGTGCTAGGATGTCACAGAGCAAACACATAAATCTGTGCATCTGAACGCTGGTCATTTGTTTAGCTGTGGAGCTTTTCCTCCCACATGTACCTCACACTTCTCTAACCCTCCTCTTGCTTATACAACAGTTGAATAGCCGAGGTCAGTTTCAGAGGGGATTTTACAGTTTTTATTTTCACTTGGAGTCAGACAAATTCATGGATGCCCCTTCTGTGGCTCAAAAAGTACCATAGACTGTATACAACGGGGTAACCATGACGTCACCCATTGGTTTGAGAACTGCCGTTTTGAAGCCCTGAGTTCAACATTTTGTCAGACGGCATCTTGGTTTTTGGTTGTCGCTATCTTTTTAGTTTTAAGACAAAAACTATTCCCAAAACTTATTAACCTAAGACAGCCATGAAAAAGGATCAAAATTGATGCAGCAGAAGCAGATTCTTCTGCATTTTCTAACCGGACCATAGTTTCCTAAATGAACATCATGCTGTATTGAAGACGACATTAAACTAGTAATTGAGACCATTAACTCATGTTTGAAATGTTTACTGAGGTAATAAATCAAGTGAAAAGTTGGGTCATTTTCTCATAGACTTCTATACAACCATTTAGAGTAAAGTAGACCATAAAGAAGGGTGTTCTTTAGGGTGGGGCTACCCTGTGTCCCAGTCCAAATATTGTCACTTCTGTTCACTGGCAAAAGAAAACCAAGATGGCGACACGGTGACTACGTCCACTTCCTATCTATGGTACAAATAACCAGAGTGGCATCCATCTTCTCATCTAACTCTCGCAAGAAAGCGATCGCATGCATTTCCCAAAATGTCTGAACTATTCTTCCCTGTCGGTCTGACTTTGACTGAAGGCTTCGAGTAGTAGACAAACCTGACCTGCAGTTCCCTCCAAACGCAACCAGGAAGTAAGAAAGCGTTGTCCTGTGTATATGAGAACAAATAAGCCTGACATTTTAGCTATCAAACACATTCATCTTCGGCCACATTTTGACCACGTTGGCAAGTTATTGGCGTACACGCCCTTTAGCTCATATGATGTACCTATGACAGTACTTTCCCACCGTTTTTTCTTTTTTTACCTGGTTTCCAGTTGAGAGTACAGCTGAGGGTGAAGCCGCCTGACAGATTGATACTCCCTCGTTAATGCTTAATGACTTTCTCATTCTAAACAAATAATCAGTCTCTCAGTTGCAGAGCAGGGGGATCAACTCACTCTTTAGGGGTGTAGGAGGGAGGGATGACGGCAACGAGGGCTGACGGGCAGCGGAGGAGCGGAGAAGGGGTCTACCAAAGAATTTATCCTCCTTGTCTTCGGCTGCTACGAGGGCGGTCAGTGTGGTGACCTCTCCCCGGCAGGAGGGCTCCACTGGTGACCCCAGTATTCCCCCTGCATCCCCTTCCAGCCCCCGGCTCAATGCGGGCCATTCATGAGTGCGTGTTTATCCTAGTGATGCTCCACAGGGACGGCCTGCTATCCGCTGCCATTTTTATGGAGCCTCAGGGGCAGGAGGAGAGAGAGAAAGGCAGAGCAATGGAAGCGTTTAACTACTTCACTCACACTTACTCACAATAACATTACTATTCACCCCAGTCACTGCTTGTTTGTTTTTCTTCTCCCCGCTCTAAAATGGCGCTGTAATGCACTTGATTCCTGATATTCTCGCTCTCAACGAGACACCTTTTGGCTTGTATAAATGTAGAAGGATTGATATGCACTGAAGAATAACACAAACTTTCACTCTCTCACACTGCCTTAGACAAACATACAGTGGAGGCGCACCCACCTATAGAGTGAGAGTGAAGGAAGTGTTGAAATACGTCTTACGGCGCTCAACCAAGTGAACCTTGAAGTTATTCAGCTTCCTTCGAACCAAGCATCTGGGTTCCCCCCTACCCCCCCCGCCCCCCCACACTCCCAAAACCAGACTCCTGCAAACTCCCCCTCGCCAACAGCGGCCTCCGGGGACCGGCCGTAGGACAGGGCGCGGAGGAGGAGGAGATGAGTACGCGCTCTGTTTGTACAGCTGAGGTCATTAAAGTTGTACGTGCGGGATTAGACAAAGAGCAGGACGAGGTTGGTGATGGCTTCAAGACAGATTCTCATTCAGAGGAAAGAATTCGCAAACTCATGACATGTCCCGCATGCGGAACAAGCGATCTGCATCATGTTGTGAGTAATCTACAGCATGTGTGCGTGATTGCTTTACATGGCCTGCGTCTCTTTTCCAAAGGATGTGAGCTGGATGCGAGTCTGACTGAGGTGTGGTGAACAAATAGACCATCCACACTTCTAACACTCATCAGAAGGAATGTCTCTCCATCATCTTTGATATGCGCCAGTGCAGGTGATTTAATGCTAAATTAATCCTGGAGCACTACCACTACTTGACAACTAACAAGTGTCCTAGTTGATCATGTTTCACATACTCACTCTGACCTTTCTGATTTTTGGTAAATGGACTTGCGTTAGTATAGCCCCTTTTCTAGTCTTCATTATTCTTCCACATGCACACTGAAGGAACCGGGGATCGAGCCACCGATCTTTTGATGGGAAGACGACTTGCGTAACCTCTCTGAGCCACAAGCCCCCCCAAGTGTATCTAGCGTTTAGTGTGTTTGTATGTTGCAGAAATTAAGCTTAAACCATCCACCTTTACAGATCCCATTTAGGATCTAAACCAGGCGGCAACCTCCAGTTCTGCAGAGTGAAGCCGATGCGGAAGTGTCTTAAAACTTGCATTCTCCCTACTGACCAGCAGGGGGTGAGTCCTCCGGTTGCAAAAAGAAGTCAGATTGTATAGAAGTCTATAGAAAATGACTCTACTTCTCACTTGATTTATTCCCTCAGTAAACATTGTAAACATGAGTTTATGGTCTCAATCTCTAGTTTCAAGTCTTCTTCAATATAGCATGATGTTCATTTAGTAAATTATGGTCCATTTAGAGTCAAAGAGACTACAGAGCAGAGTATGCTTTATGATGGGCTTACTATGATTCACAGGTCGCTGATGCAACTAGAGCTGTATACGACGTCTCTACGTCACTCATCACCGTCACTGAGAAGTGCAAAACTGATGCTAGAGGGTTACGCAGAGTCATAGTTTGAAGCTTAATTCCACTGTCCAAGCTGCATGAATTGAGGCGTCGGTTTGAGAATACGTTGTTTATGACAACATTAAGAACATGAACACATTAAAGGGGGCTTAGCATAATAAAAAATGTCAGTGCTTGTGCACAAAAATGTGGGTATCTGGAGTTTCTACCAGCCCACAAACTGAAATAAGATGACCAAATCAGTTTTTTTTGTGGGCTGCTTGGATCAGAAAAACATGTGATTCAACAAGCCATTCAGATTTGGCTCCCCTTCCTATGTCACATGCATGCTCATTAAAATATACCGCCCCCATATGAGTATCCTCATGCACGGCTTGAGAACTTCCTTTGCAAACATGCACCATATTTTTCTCACAAGCCAGTCAGAGCAGACTGGGCTTTTTCAGAAGGGAGTCTTAAAGAGACAGGCACTAAAACGGAGCGTTGAATACGGTATATTCAGGAAGACTATGAGAAAAATACTGTTTTTTAAACAATAAAGCATGTAAATATGTTCCAGTTGAATCCCAATATACAGGTATGAACCTCAATATTTGCATTATAGGTATTTATTGCATTAAATGCCACATTGTGCAAAGGAAAATAGTCGCACGATCGTAGCCACAATGCAAAAGATATTTAATAATTAAATAATTTACATGGCAGTCTTCTTCATGGTAAAGAAGTGCCATGTTGAAACGTTGGTAAATTATAAAATATCTTTTGCATCGTGGTTACAAGTGTGTGATTATTTTTCTTTTAAACTTGTGTCTTCACCGTGGTCAGCACTTCTCCAACACTAGTGTGCGTTAGCCTTGCACTAATTGGTTTTCAATAATGAAATAAAGTTTTAGAATACGCATATGACCGTTGGAGCATGAGCATGCAGTAAACTGAATTCAAAGTAGGCAGTGAATTAATTTAAACAACTGTTGCATTGTTGCCACATAGAGAAGGCTGCAAATGCTGCTGACATTCACACAAAGATTTAGGGTGAGGGAGCAGTTTTCCCTGATACACTCACATTCAAAGTGTTTTCATATTGGTTGTGACTATTCAAAATATCTGATCTCTCATATCTCTCATATTCGTGCTCTCCAGCATGTCAAAGAAATGTATTTTAAAGCCACAACACAACTGATTTCTTTGGTTTCTTCTTGTTCTGTTGTCCCAAAAATGCTTTTAGGCCAAATTCCATGAAACATACGGCTGCTGGGTTTCACTCATTAAGACATCTATGAACCAAATTAATCATTTACTGATACTCCGACTTTATTAGTTGAGTCTGCATTGCAGAAAATCTCCACCTTCATTTTACTCCACACTAGTCCAGCTTTATTTGGCTTTCTCTGTGTAACTAAAATGCTGTGATAGTTTATAAATCCATATTCCTAATGATTAAGTTGGTTACAGCACAGCGTGGAACATAAAAAAACCCTGTAGATAAAAACAGAAAGGCCAGTCGTAGAAACACCTTTGTTTCACGGATAATAATGCCATCATTATAATTAAATCATTATAATTAAATTACTTAAGTTTGACAGGAACACTGCTGTCCACCACACACATACACACACGGAGTAAACACAAACTAATTAAAACACATCTACTTCAGCTGTAATCGCAGAAAAACTTTAAATAGCTTGAATTATCAAGTGCTGATTCACCGCTCCCTGTCGAGCTCATGCCATGGTAGTGTTATTTTGCTGATGGGGCATGTTGCAGTTCTTTGAAGTTGGGTTGTTTGTCGTGTGTGTGTGTGTGTGTGTGTGTCTGTGTGTGTGTACTGGAGAGCACCACCAACAATGAACAGAAGACTTTTGACAAACATCAAAACAGCCTGATCACATTACTCACTCTCATTACACTGGCTCCCACTTCACATTAAAACAATTTCTTTAATTATTTTAATTACCATTACTCAGCAAAGCCCCAAAGTACATTTTGTCTGTGGTCACCTGACGAAGGTCTCCTAACTGTCTCACCAACTAAAGGAGTTCTTGCTGTCGTGGCTTCTGGAACAGCTCATCATGTTAAAATTCCGTGGATATAAATCCAATTAAAAATATCACTTTTAGTATAGTTTGGCCGGTGCGTCTTAAAGTGTATTCACCGACAGTATTGTGATTGTGTTTATTATGTATTTTGTTCCTTTTCTCCTTGAATGTTTATACATACATGAAGGTTTATTTAGAAGTTGTATTATAATGTATTATTAAAATTATAAATGTAATTTAAATATAAATTTCCTCACTAGTAGTAGTAGTTGTACTTGTTGTTTTCGTAGGCATTTTGCCATGTTGTTACTGATCATAGACTGTGTACAAGAAGTGGATGTAGTCACCGTGACGTCACTCATTGGTTTGTGTGTGTTTTGTGGTTTTGAAGCATCGAGTTCGGCATTTGGTCGTCGCCATCTTGTTTTTTTTTTGCAACCACAAGTAACACAAGAGGGCGGAGCCAAGTACAACCAAACGCTGATTAAAAGACATTTTTAGGGAAAGAAAACATTTTATAATTAACTTTCATGAACTGAAAACACACTGGGAAAGGGTTCAAGTTCTAAGACGACAACACTGACAACTCACTACGCCGCGGAAGCGACCTGTCAATCTCAAGGTAGCCCGCCCTAAAGCAAACCCTGCTTTATAGTCTATTTGACTCTAAATGGACCATAATTTACTAAATGAACAGTTGAAACTAGCGATTGAGACCATAAACTCGTGTTTACAATGAGTTTATGGTTCAAATGAGAAGTTGGGTCATTTTCTCTGAGACGTCTAAACAACCAGAGGAGTCGCCCCCTGATGGCTGTTTAAAAAAGAATGCAAGTTTAAGACACGTCAGAATTGGCTTTACTTTTCAGAACTGAAGGTTGCCGCCAGTTACCGAAATCAAATTTTTTTAAACCCAAATTTCCCACCCAGCAGGCGTTTGAGTCATGTCACACCACTGATTAGCCACAATCACAGGACAAAGGTGTATTTCTTTTATTGTGAAGGTATGAGATGAATTCCAACCCAATTGGCTCCTAAAATTCAGTGAAGAACTACACGGAGGTTCTGCTCCATATGAAGGTAGTGTGGTTGAAATGACGCCCTTGGACGTTCGTTTTAAAAGCCCCACAAGTGAAGCTGTCGGACAAAGACGAACCACAAGCAAAGCAAAGCAACCTGCACTTTAAGTGTGTTAAAACCCGGACGCGAAAAAACAACTTCCCAGCGTCATACCTATCATAACAAAGTGTAAAGTTTGGAATTTTCGTCGTAACGTCTTACACCAATTTGAGAACAGCGATGATTTTTCCCTCCGCTTTAGCGTCTTCTACTCGCTGCCGTCCTCACAATATAAAATGTATGCAAACACCACAACCGTTTTTGCAAGATCACATAATTAGAAGGCGAGCAGCCGGTGATTGTAAAAACAATGAAGCGGACCTGATATTTTAGGTACCTATCTGAACAAACTTTCACGTACTTAAAGCGCGATGCGTGTCTTTGTTGCGCTCCAGCCTTTATGTGTACTTTACAACCCTGCTATCTTTAGTTCCTTTGGGAATATCACAAGAATGCCGAAACTGGCCACTTCCATAAAACTCCTGCTACAGTCCTCCCACTTTGAGGTTTCTGGCTTTGACATGCTGACATGCTTCAGTGAATATACTTTATTTTTTATGATTATTTCTATACCAAGCCATGCTCTTCAAAAAGGTTCAAATCTTGTTTGCCAACTCTTTTTTAGTTGTTGAGTTCATTGCCAGGGAGCCATGACCTCATTCTGTAATTTTAGTCTAATTCCATTTGGGGAAGAAGGGGGAGGGGAGAGGGGGGGCAGGCCCTTGATTCAAGACCAAAAAGGTTAAGAAACTACCACTGGCTAATAGCAGAGGTAGGGATGCTTAAGAAAATAAAGATCACTTTTTGACCTTCTTTACTTCCTCTTTCAATTGAGGCTCTCAATCATTTTTCCCCTCGAAAAGGACCGGCTGCATATGTTTTCATTTATGAGAGATTATTTTGAGGTGGATTCTGCTGCTGTTCAGTTGCTGTAAAGGGAATTTATTCACTTTTTTTTTTATCCATCCACAAAATATACACATCAAAGTATACTTAAACATTTTAGGAAATGTGGTTATTTGCTGTCTTGTTGAGCGTTTGACGTAAAGACTGATACAACTCGCATATACGGTAAATATGAAGCTATACTGCCCACTGTTTTATCCATCCCCGTTTTTATCTTTTATCTGACAATTAAACATTTTACAGGGGGCATCTCTAAAGCTCACTAATTAACACGTATCTCAGTTTAACTCAAACAAAAAAACTGTGTTTCAAGGGGTTTTGTGCCGGACTATTTCTTGGCTTGGACCTCTTGCTAGCCAACTATCCGAGACTCCAAAGAGTTACTGGGTCCAGCCAAGAAATAGTCTGCTCCATTACTTCCTGTAAAACAGCAACTTGTTTTTACAATTTGTTTTTTCTACATTCAGAAAGAGTGGCATCGATCAAATCGTCTAACTCCCGGCAAGAAAGCAAATTACCCAAATGTCCAATTATGAGTTGAAGAGTAGACACATTTGAAGTTTGCTTCTCAGCAACGTGACAAACCAATAAAACAGTGGTTTGTAAATTGATTCGTAACCTGCGTCGGAGGATCTATTTCCAGATAGATGTCATTTTCAGGGACATATTCCAACATTTATTCACACCGATATACATATTTACATTTATATACCAGCCATTACATTTTTGGTCTTACAGATATCTATAAATTAAACTCAGTTCAAGTTTTTATTATACTGAACTTCTAAACTGCATGAAGAGCCGTAGACTCTGGGTAAGAATAATAATTTAACAGTTAGTATTTAACAGTTGCAGGAATGGGAGAAACGTATGAGGTACATGGAATAAGCCTATTTCCCAAAATGTCGAACGTTTCATTTAATAAAAGTAGCAGATCAATAACACTGACCTACAAAAATAGTGCATTCCAGTGGAAATTAATAGTGCTCCCCAGGGTGGATACAGCACAAACAACCTGAGAGCACTTTTAGGTGGTTTTTTTTTTCCTCTTCTTCTCCTGCTTCAGAGGTCACAGAACTGTAAGCCGGCTGCATCACAAAGAGGAGGTCTCAAAACCATCTTGGCACAGCAGAAGAGGAGGAGGGGCAGAGCTGTGAGGTGTACGGGTTGAAGTCTGGGTGTTAGTCTGCTGTAACTGATTCAGTGGTAATGAACCCGCTGCTTGGGCAAAGTGCCAGTGAGCACAGACTGGCCACCAGCAAATCGCCCACTCTGAACCTCCACAATGGGCCCAAACGGGAACGCGTTTCCTGGTTTTCAGGCCACGTTCTCATTCATCAGAATATTTCATGTTCCTCAGGAGTCTGTTGACTGTTGGACATCCACCGCTCCCCTCTGAGCGTTGTTGTTGTTGCCCTGGTGTGTGAGACTCCCTGAGTCATCACTACCCCCCAACCCCCCCTTCTCCAGCCAGTTCTTCTAACCTCCCTTTAGCCCCAAATCACATCGGTAATCCCATAATGTGTCTGCTTGTCTATTTCCATCTCAAAGAAACACACACACACACACACACACACACACACACACGTCCATGCATATGACACAGCCCTCCTCCCTCTGCTTGTCAGACAGCCGGTCCTCCTCTCCCAAATCCATTCATCTCATTCCTTTGTCACTTCTATTTCTCATGCCGTCCGTCCCCCTCGTCCAACACATCAGGTGCTATTTCAGGGCTTTTTCCAATGGAGGAAAATCCCCTCGAAGCACATTAGCAAGATGAGCAAACGTATATCTATTTTGCAGGATATCGCGAAAGACAAAACAGCATGAGATCACGTACAGATGCGTCCGAGTGCTGTGGAGGAGGAATACTACTGATGTTTACGTGAACGTACATGTTTTGTGTTCATTGGACTCATACAGCGAGTCCCTATACGAGACATCTCGTGCAGAGAGCACTCGGGGACACTAAAGCCACACGCAGCGTTTGTGAGGGATTATTAGAGCGAAAGATATCGAGTCTGTCGCTCTGGGAGGAGGTTCCTCGAAAGATTGAGCCAATGAATGGGGACGGAGCCAGTATGTGTATGTGCACCATAGGGTCGAAGCGTGTGTGCGTGTACGAATGTGTGTGTTTGTATAGTGTGTGTGTGTGGGAGCTGGGTGGGGGGGGGGGGCCTTGATAATAGTATGGCATTCAGATATATAACAGTAACAACACACACGTTTCCATTGTGACAATCTAGTGGCAGTGATAGATTCAGTGCCATTACACTACATAAACATGCAGCTGATGCACTAATAAATCACTTGGGTGCAGAGCAGCGCCTGCTCAGCTTCATTTGGGGAAAACCATCAGAGGGCTAAATTGTAGTTTAATCGTTTGGTTCTTAACTTTTAACATTTTCCAAAGAGTCAATTTTGGTTTGAAACATTTATTTAAATGAAATCAGTAGCGGTCTACACACATGAACCGAAACCGCTCAGGAACAAGTGTCTTCCACATTATCACGAGGGTTACGGTAAGGTTTTAGCTCTTGACGTTCATGGCCGACGCTTTAGGACTTCATAAATACTGAGGTCAAGTCAAACCCATCTCCCCAAATGTGTTTTTTTTAACGTATTTATTCAGTTAAATGCTCAAGGAAATTATCTGTAAATTGTATTTTAAAATCAAGACGTAAATCTTCAAACTCCCTTTTTTACAAAAGAAACATCAACTGTAGTTATAGGCCTATATATATTTTATATTCTTTTTTTAGCTTAACTGTAGTCACATTTTAATCCCCTTCCACTCAAATCTGTTTAGCTGGTTGTGACTTTTCCTGGATGTTTGATCTTCACTGTGAAGAACGATACGTGAGCAGAGTTTGACACGGTTTTCACATTCGTCTGCTGAAGTGCTTTAATCGGCCTCGATTTTAGGCTAGTTTTCGTTTGTTTGTTTGTTTTTGTGTTTTTGTTGTACTCATTATGCAGAATGACCCACATCAACATTATATATCATATCATTGGATAAACATCATGGATGCATTGATGTGTAAGCAGCATTTTGATGTGGAGCTGGAGCTCATTTGAAATACTGCTGGGTAGTCATGGTTCCCACCCTTGTTGTGGTTGACAAAGTGACAAGCTTCATTCCCACAAAGTTGGAACCTCTGGTTTAATCTACAGCAATATGTTGTATTTAATAATATTATCATACGTTGTATTATGTAAAATCTTAGTCTGCAAAGTTTATGAGTAAGTTGCTGTCAAATAAATATAGTAGAAAGAGGAAGTACAATATTTGCCTCTGAAATTTTGTGGAAAATAAAGTATGAAGGGGCACAAAATGGAAGTAAAAGTACTTCCAAATGTACTGCTTACAGTGCTGGGGAGTAAAAAAATTAAATTGTAATCAGTTACAGGTACAGTTACTAATCAAAATGTTCCGTATATATTCTTTTCTGTAAAACGTTTGTGTGTAGAATATAACATTCATGCTGTGGCTCTGATCCCATCTTAAATCAAGTTATGTTTAAGACCTTTTATCTCAAAATTTTGACAGTATTCAGTGATTAAACTCTTGTGAGGTTTACTTTGCCTGGTTTATGTTTTTAGGACTTTTCTGCTTTCAAGCTGTTACATCAAAGCCCAGTTTTAAGCATTTGTTTAAAACACATTCTAATAAGCTATATAACTTTGAAGCCATTGTAATAGTTCTTATTCCATTTTTAAACAGGGTATAGAACTGTAATAGGCTTACAGATTACTAAAGTAACCTTCCCAACACTGTACTTACTTACAAAGTGTTTTTATACCTGTGACTGCTGGTCAAGACGAGCCACTGTCAGACCTTTAGATAAAAAGTGTCTCAGCAGTCAGTTGTTACACCAGCTGGGAGACTGAAAAAAGCAACATCGGCAAGACCGAGGGAAAAGTACATCAATAACACAGCTAAACACACAAAAAACAGCCTTTGTCACACACACACACACACACACACACACACACACACACACACACTCTGACTGACCGTGACAGCACAATACTGTTCTACATCTGTTCCTGTAAAACCTGCAAAATGTTTGTTTCTCTTAAAACAAGGGGCGGATTTGAAGAGGAACTACACTGAAATTTAAAAAAACAAAAAACGGGAAAACTAAAGCAAGACAGACTTGGAGGAGTGGGTGGAGGTGGATGGGTGGGGTTAAATGAGTGAAGGTAAATGACATTGGAAAGCCCAGTCTGATTCCAAGAGCCCCCTGCTTTGAAAAGTTTGCGTGAGGCGGCTTAACGGAACGCCGGGTTGTTTTTCCGCTCCACTGCTTTCTGGACTGAACTATAAACTAAAGACGACATCCTCTCATTAGTCTGCCCTCTGTAGCAAAGCCAGGCCATTTAGTGTACCCAAAATCCCATTGTTTAATTGCGCGGGTCAAGTCAAAGGTCAACCAAAATATTGATGAACTTTTTTAAGGAAGGAGGAGGAGGAGAAAGGGGTGGGGGGGGGGTGCAGTGAGGCTTGAAGCGGCGGGGAAGGCAGGCGAGGGCAGGAGGTGCAAGGGCCACAAACACAGCTGTACCCGAGTGCATACAGAGCCAGCTCTGGTGGTGGAGGGGGGACAGAACAACCAGCAAGTTATGAAGCAGGTGTGTAAAGTTTGCAAGGGAAAAAATCCCAAGGAGAGCCCGATAAGACTTGAAAGTCAATGCTGCACATAAAATTTGCAGCGAGAAGCCGCTCCGGCTAACCAGGGGACAATAAAGTCTGAGAGACAAATCACCCACTCAAAGAGCAACGCAGTCCTAACGGCGGCAGGGCTCATAACCTGAACGAGATGGTGTGCAACGGCCGAGTGTTATGGATTACACTGTTTGTTTAAATCCATGTTAGGTGGATTATGCTCCTTCACTAAAGAGGGCCGGCTGGGGTCAAAGGCCAGTGAGGCAAAGGCTGCTAAGAAGGTCCTCAAAACACAGCTCTCTCTCTGACCTGAGGGAATTCCTGCAGACACCAATCTTTGGAACTCGTGACCCAACATTGTTACATGTTAAACGGGGTGTAAAAAAAAAGAAAAAAAAAAAAGAAAAGGTACGTGAATGTACCGAGGTAGATATACAGGGCCTTCGTGGTAGTGCACATTCACAGTAAGGGGTTCTTCAAAACCTGCTGCTGTATAGTTAGAAGAAGAGACTTGGCTACTCCTGCATGAAAATCAAAACAAAGACATCCATGGAGGTGCAATAAAAGAAGAAAAGCAGCTTTTGGGCCGTTCTCTACTGACAAGATTATCTGAAACACTAAAATCTACCTGTCAATATTTATGCATGTGGTTCTGTCTCTTCCTGAGCCAATGGATTAACGCATTTATTTCTTGGAGCACGTTAAATCTTCCCACCGAAGCTCCTCAACTTGTTGCATTCTCTCAAGTGTTATGGTTCTCATGATATTCTTGGCTTGGTATATTCACAATCATATATTTTGGGCAAAGTGGAAAAGGCAACAGTTGTCTTTTGGATCAAAGCTGAAATCAATTGGTTGGGGGGGGATAGCATTTTGCTATAATATTGCTTATTCGAATGAGTTATATTAAAGTAAAAAGATTTCCTCTGACTTCTTTGACCCCGTGCTCTGCTGGGATACCCCAGTCCTTGTAACAGAGAGGGATTGAAGCACACAAAACAAAAACAAAGTGGTCACTTTATGCCCCCGGGCGCGCTCCTGGTGACATTTAACAGCAAGGAAAGCTATTTCCTTTACCATTCAGAGCCAAACGCCCTTAATTGCTCGAGAAGTCTGCTGCAGTTCGGAAAACACTTTGTGAGATCCCCCGAGCTTGATCTCTGCGGTTCACTCGAGTCTGTGTTTATTCCTGTGTGGAGAAAATTGGTTTACTCGAGTTGTAATTTTGATATGACACTAAAATATTCCCTTGAACGCGCACCATTTGGCAGCCTTTGTAGTTCTAATGGCCGTTCATTATGGGTTTTCAAGATAAGTTTATGTTGTCATTAAATGTGACTAAACGCAGAAACAAACAGTTCCCGAACGCACCTTATCTGCCCAGTGGAGTCGACGCTATCGGGCTGCAGCGGCGTATCAGATGGCCCCCGGAGTCATCTGTTGACCGGGGATCCATCGGCCGGCTCGTTTCACCGATAACCATCTTGGGAACAAAAACGACAGCAGATCGCTCCCGTGCGCGGGCACCCGTGGGCTCCCACACAGTGGGGGGGTGGGGTGGGGTGGGGGTGGAGGGGGTGGGGGGGTAAGGTTCCTCGATGCTTTGTCACAGACTTAAAACCCAAACATCATCAAGCACGTACTGAAATAAAAGAAGCGTTCCTGTGAACGTGAACGCAGCACACACACACACACACACACACACACACACGCACACACACACACACACGCACACACACACACACATACACACACACACACGCACACACACACCCCAAACCGCTCACTTTACAAGTTATTCTAACGTTTAAGCCACTAAAAACAAAACAAAAGTTATTTGAGACAAAAAAAGAAGAAATCCAACAAGTGGTCGCCGCTTTATGTCATTTGATGTCTTTTTGAAACAAAGTGTCTCATAAAAATCAATGAAAGAGACACATGTCTTCTGTCAAGAGACACCCCGTGACACTTGAAATGAAAACTCTGCGTTTTCCCAGCATGCAACTAAAATAAATATATATTAAAAAAAATATATATATTTCACTCAAATAAACTACTTAATGAGCTAAATATCGTAATAAATACAGTTTTTATTCTAAATTGAACAACGTAATAAACAGTAGTTCTGCAGCGGCACACGGGTGGACTGGTACAAAATCTTAATTTTAACTTTCACATAATCAGGTAAAACCTAAAATTGCCAAGAATTTCATTTAATAAAACATGTTGTTGACATTGTTACAAAAACACCAGAAACGTTGCCTTAGTTGCTCTGTATACTTTAATCTGTCCTTGTAAATGATCTCCTCGATGACTGCATGTACAGTTTTGTCAGAATAATTTATTGAAGAGAAGCAGAGAGCGATCACAGCTCTCAACCCTCAAGCTCTTTAGTTCAACTGAGGTAAACCTGCTGACTGGAGGATTTCCAGTTCAAACTCTGAAAACTGGCCTGATTAGAAGGACTTTGGCAGTTCTTAAGTGAGTGGAGCCATGAAAGTTGTAATGCCCTTTTCGCTGGATTTACTCCTGGATGTAGACCCTTATTTTGAAAATCCTCTATAAAAATCACTTAATTTGCGTCTTAAGGGCCGTAAAGAGCAAGTCTAAATTTAGAACTTTTAGGATTAAAATTCGTTGAAGAAAACTTATTCAAATAACAAACAATCAGCAACTTTTTTTTCATGCTCAAATATTTGAGTGATTCTATAAACATATCGACAAAACAATAACAAACTAACAAGAGGATGTTGCCATTACAGGTTTTACTCTTAAGTCTTATGTCCGTGGAATGAAATAAAGTACATTTACTCGAGTACATAAGTATACATTTTAAGTACATGACTCAAGTATTTCCATTTTAGACAACTTTCCACTCCTGCACTGCAATTCAGGGATAAACATTCTTGTTTTTATTGCATTACTCATTTAGTTGTAGTTACTTTACCAAAATACTTAATACAAAACAAATAAAAATACACTGTTAAAAAAACAAAAAAAACAGCATGCAAATCAGTAAAATTGCCTCGTGAGCGCCACCTCGAACGACCGCACGATGCTTTATTAGTCCAATAATATATATAACAGTACATCACTGGCAGGGGTCACTTGTGTACTTCTACTCTGATACTTTAGGATAACTTTTACTTTGGCAACAGTTTAGGTGCAGCATTTCTTGCAGTGGAATACTTTCTTTAATCACTCCTCATAATGTGGTCGTATAGTCATAATAAACTATTCCGGGGAAGCACTGATCAGGTACCAGAGTACCAGAGCGTCCGGTGTATATTAATTATTGATCGCTCGCAGCTGCTTATGGTTTATGGTTTGGCATAAGCACAAGCGCCTCAGCGCGGAGCAGGGCTTTCCTGGTGTCCCCTTAAGCAGGATTGTGTGTTTGGACTCTAAGTATTCATAATGCCCCTGTGGGGGGAGGAGAGAGGGAGGGGGGTTAGAAAAGAAAAGAAACAATGCTTTCCGTGCAAAGGGATTGGCAAAATGTTGCAATTTAATAAATTGAGGAAACTCGCCACCTACAGTGACTGAACAGATTTGTCCGGGGCTCGTGCGCAAACAGACCTGACTCATTGGCTTCACCGTCACAAGTGAATTATTAATGGCCAACAGTCAAGTTGATGAAAAATGTGTTTAGAAATGGATGTTTTGTTTTTCCATGAACTGTACTAAATATGTTTTTTTTTTCTTTTGTGGGGGAAACTCCGTGTGGGGCTGAGTCGTGGTGGGAGGTAGGCTAATTGATGAAAGACACGAGTGTGTTTTTGCCCCAGAGCTGAGGAAGCTGTTCCCCTTTCCTTCACCGCCAAACACACTAAACATTATATATATATATATATATATATATATATATATATATATATATATATATATTTATTGTGTGTGCGACTCACATTTGTGCATCAGATCAAAGCCTCACAAAAGGCTGGAGGACAACCCAAGTGTCTGCAGGATATACGAAGGACACAAGTTATTTGATACAGGTTAATATGATCAGAAAATATTTAGGAGGAAAGCAACTACAGAAATATTTTTGTATTACATATTTTTTTAAATATTAATTATTCATTTTGTTCCTAGTTATGTATCCATCTACGTTTGCTGGATTAGATGGGAATATGAATATATACATACATATACACACACACACATACTTGTTTTGACAAACCTTTCCCATAATGCAACTGCTAATGTTGCCAAAAATATAAATTTGGGGTGCTAGTGTATGTGCTAACGAGGTCTCTGCCATGTGTGGTTGATATATATATATTTTTAAATCAAAACTGTATTTAATCATCTTTTTCAAGAGAAACCTATTTTGACGCAATTGATACCAATAAATCCAGTAAAGTCTGTCTGATGCATCTTGTAATACTGCAGCTACTCTCCTAAACAACAACTCAAACAGACAAATCGTTTTCAAACAGACCCAATTAATCACCAATAAAAATAACAAACTCAGTCAAAGTTGAGCATGAGGTGAAGGGGACAACAAATAAAGCGACACTTGAATTTATTATTTATTTAAAGGAAACGCACAATGAGTAAAAAGCAGTTCAGGAAATCATTGGAACATTCTGTATGTCATTATCACCCATTTAGAAAAAAAAGTGTTGCTTATTGTGTACAGTTTGACTTTTAAGATGAAAAATATTTGCATATTGATATTTTCCAAAGGGAGAGGATGAGCACATGCATTTTTTTTTTTATTTCAAACTGAACCTTTTTTGCAGAGAAACCATGGACATAAAAAAAATGTCTGGAGGGGATGTTTAAGATGTGAGTTGACCTTGTGGTGGAAAGTTAACTTTGAAAGTATATTTAACTTATTAGTTTAGGTTGATGGAGTCGGTTCTTTTTTTCCTTCAAAAAGACTTATTTTAATGTGTGTGTGGCGGAATAAACTCAGTGTCAAGCGACACTATAGTGGCAATAATATTGGTGATAGCAGAATTATTCAAGAAAAAAAAAACAAAAACAAAAAAACAATTAAATAAAAATAAAAAAAAAAACAAGAATAAAAGCAGCAGTAAAGTGTTCGAGTTACAGATTCATAACGAGTAATAAACCAGTGGTGACCAAAGTGATCCCGGGCGCAGGCCGTGTCGCGCGTGCGTGGATGTGTTTATTGGCTCAAAGCTGCGGGACTGCACGCGATGGTTGTGTTTGGTTGCAGCTAGTTTTTTTTGTTTTCGCTCCTAATTGACTGGTCAGGTTCATACAGCTCGGTGTCCGCGGGGAGGCTGCGAATGTGGGCCACAACTCCCCCGAGCCTCGGGGCGGAGGGAGGGAGGAGACCGAGAGGCAGAGCCGAGGCTCGTCTGCTCCCCGCCGAGGAAAGCTGGAGCTTCAAAAGCTTCTTCACAATTCATTCAAAAGTGGGAAAAAAATTACGAGAATTATACTTTAAAACGCCTTGTGTGAGGCTGGAGTCAGGGGGGGTCTTGATGGATTAATACATATATAAATACATCTTCATTAGGAGCCTACAACTTCCTTACAATTGCATTACTCACAACCTTACCTCTTTCAAACACTTTTAAAATCACATTTTAATGTAGGGTTTAATTTTGAAAAGGGCATTTGGATTTACTTTATTTTATTTTTTATTTAAATAATTTTCTTTTCTTTCAGGAATATCCCTTATTTAAATGATTTAAATAATAATTAAGCAATGCTTTTAAGTCTCCACTTAGCCAAATAAATACTCACCTGATGTCTACAAATCCATAAACACACAATAAGTTTTGAAGCTCAGTTTCTGTCTGTGTTATTAGGGTAATGTGGGGAAGCTAATGGATTTAATAACAGATGGATGTGTGCTTATCTAAAGTAAATAAATCACATTTACGATAATCCACATGCATTTCTTATTGCCTGCCGTTATTAATGGGAGTCTAATCCTCAGGCAGGGCCTTCACTGCATCGTCAGTCTACATTATGTTGGGGAGGATAGAAGGGCTTTTCACACCGTTCACTCACGTGACTTTAAAATGTTAGCAGGTGGATGAAAAGCAAGTTTATGTGAGTGATTCGCTTTGTTTCTTTTTCATGTTTACAATGGAGTCACACAGCTATTCCAAAAGGCATATTACACTGACTTTCTTTTCCAAATGATGCACTCAAACTCAATTACACAGCATGGCCTCTCACACCACACTGCAGTAGAAGTGATCAGATTAAAATATTGTGATCAAATTCTCTGGGCACAAAACAAAAAAGAAAAAAAAAAAAAAAAAAGAAAGAAGGGAAAATGGTGCTTTAACCTCCTGAATGAGGTTGGAAACATGATGTCAGACTTCTCCACATCCAAATTAACCTCCAGCCGTGGGCATTGATTTGCAAATCGCTGCCGTATCAACCTCCAGTGACTCCTCGTGCTATTCAGTGCATCCAAGTTCAACAAGCGCTGGTGCTCACCTGCTACTGCTTTGACTGCTGCCAGCTGCCAATTAACACCTATGGCATGTTAATTAGGCCGCAGAGTCTACCACTTCAGGAGACTTTTCAGACCCTTCACCACAAGTGCCTTTATTTTCACAAGAGCTCATGTGCAATCTGCATATGCATCTTGCGTGGGGGAAATCGGGAGGAAGCCAAAGTGGGATTCAAAGTGTTGGCGTGGAGCTGCAACATGTGAATCAATGGACTGAAAGCATTTGGAGATCATGTGTAGTTCAAACTATTTGGGCCAATTAGACGACTGCGGGTTATAGATTTATGTTATAGTGGCACTGGTAAAAGGGTAATTGAGTTCAATAAGATTGAAAAGAGATTTATATTACAGCCAGACTATAAGGTCTGGAAATTGAGTACAAGTACAACAAGTCTAAATTTGGAGTATTGGACCAATGCATATGATCAGTCAGCATGTCATAGTTCTTCCAAATGATTCACTTTTTACAAATCCCAGAGGGGAGTAAATGCTAAATATTAGGTCAAATATTATGTACAACACAAAAGAAAAACAAAGAAACGTGTTTATCCTCTAATATTAACAAGGGAGTTTATACTATATACACATACTGATCAGATTCTGCTGCTTCCTCACACACGCACACACACACAAACACACACATGGATGAGTAAGACAAACAAACCTGGCAACAAATTAACAAACGGCTGGCTCTTCTCACGCACAAATCATCGCGATTCGTCTTTCAGGAAATCTGGAATCAATCTGGAATCAGTCAGCTCCGGGTA
Organism: Ophiodon elongatus; assembly: GCA_016806645.1. Taxonomy (NCBI): domain Eukaryota; kingdom Metazoa; phylum Chordata; class Actinopteri; order Perciformes; family Hexagrammidae; genus Ophiodon; species Ophiodon elongatus. The sequence continues at coordinate 117,857 of JACSYO010001250.1, read as the reverse complement.
TAAACGCACAGAAACCTGCCGGAAAATTAGACAATGCACAACATGGCATCATTAGTGCCAAAAGGGATGCTGGAGGTGAAGTGGGTGTTTAGGGGCGGGGTCTATTGGGGGGGGGGGTTCATGAAACATTACTCAGAAAAAGAAGAAAGCACCTAAAAAGGCTTGAGAAACACAATGACACATCAAAAGGAAAGAGCTGAAAACCTTGGCATAATAAGACTCATGAATAAGCTCAGATCCCAAAGGAACAATGTGTGTTTAAGTGTGTGAGGGAGCAGAAGAGAGCGAGAGAGTCCGTGTGTGTGTGGCAGTGTCTGAAGCCGTCTCTCTCCCTCTTTTTTTTTTTTTTTAAATCACAGAATTGCTCTTAAATCATCGACACAGCAGGAGAACGTCCATTCGTCGAGCACATTAATAATGCCGTTGCTTCACATAATAATTTCAGCCTTTGTCTCCTGTCACAATTTAACGTTTTTTTGACATTTGATGCACAAAATCGGAGCGAGAACCTGCTAAACTCTACCAATAACACAATTTACCAAGGCGTCATGTTTTTTATTGTCTCTGCACGGCTCTCAACATGGCGACGGTTAGCTGTGACGGTGCGACCGGCGCTAACGGGGCAAAGAACGACAACAGTGCTGAGGGGGTAAACACTCGCCGTTTTTAAGGCCTCGAGTTCGCCATTTTGTCCGTCGCCATCTTGGTTTTTTGCAACCAAAAGAGACTCGAGAGCGTCCTAAAGGAACCGCACGGTTAGGTCAAGTCGACAAAACCACTTGGCTAAGTTTAGGAAAAACCATCATGGTCGGGCTTAAAGTAAGAACGTTAACCAAGTTAAATATCTATGAAAACAATATGATAGGAAAAGGTGTCAAACTTCACTAAGGTAACTTCAAATATGAAAAAACAAACATATGTGGACACCGGTCTCGAACACTGGTCTCCTGCAAAAGCGTTTTCTTACAGTTTAATAGTTTACTACATCACTTGTGCAGAGTGTAGCATATTCACGCTGACTCATTAACATTGCGGTCAGTAAAAGACTACATGGTGTAGCAGTAACCCCTGAGGTCAAGTACAATAAAAAAGTTTTTCCAACAACAGTGTCACACAGAATATTGAATATGTGTTCAGACGATGCACAACATCCTTTGTTTATTAGTATTTTTATGAGTAAGTGAAAAAAATATCCCTGGAGGATCATTTTCGATCCAAGTGTGTGTACCCTGAATAAACGCCTTTGATTAAACGTTGGTGCACCAGATGCCGTTGAGGAGTAAATGCAGAGCTGCAGAGTACAAACACGGAGGAGAAACAGTCATCTGGGTTCTGTATTCTCACACAGCGCTGTGACTCATTAGCTGTGTGCTTCATTGTTTTTTGGGGGGGGGGGGGAGTAACACATTTCTGCTTTTTTTTTTCTTCCCCTCTCCGTTTTATGATTCGTCCACAAATAACTTGTTCAGAGTGGCCCCTGCTTTTGAGTTGACCCCTTTTTCTCTGCATCGTATGACATCATTTCCCTGTTGTGGGGCGATTTCTGCTTTGAATCCAAAGGAAAGTGATCCTGTGCCAGAAGTTAAGGGATACCACTTCACTCCCTCCTGTAAACAATGAGAGGCCAACCTGCTATTAGCAGAAACTGTGGGCATGTTGGGTGGGAAAAGATTCTTTTTGTTGTGTATATGGAGAGTCAAACAAATTGTTCTGAGTGACCAAGTCTTTAATGTGTTTATTGCATATGCGAGTGGTGTGGTTTGGCAGAAATACAATAAGTTATGAAATGTAGCAAAGGAGGGCAAACAAAGCAAGCGAAAGTTATTGATCAGAATGGCATTTTTTCAGACTAAAAGGCTAAAAGGTTCAATAATAACAAAGGCCGATCTTTCAGCCAGGAGGCCGCTGTTCGTCCCCCGTGTGAAACAAGGAAGTCAACGTTGATTTATTGGTCACGCAACTTCAGTAACAGCACTTCTGTAGTCATTTCAACCCAAAGGAAGATCTTCCCCTAAACTTAGTCATTTTGTTGCCTAAACTGAGCCGTTTCCCGTGAAGACAAGCTTTTATTTTGAAAAGACCGTATGCGTGCATGCGGAAATTGACAAGCGTTGACAGATAAACGCATTAAAAATTAGGAGTACATTTTTTGTAAGATATCATACGAACCGTTGAATGAGGATTTAGTGGGGTCCGTGCAAAAACATTTCATTTGCATGCATGAAGGAGTTCATACTGATCCACTCTCCAAAATATAGTATGTATATGTATTTGAGGGTAGAGTTGAGCAGGACGGTAATGCACAATTTGCCAATTTGAAGATAGGATGTCCCCCACAGACCGGAACAGTTTTATAAATGAAGTGAAGATTGATAAACTTACAGGCGGGCTGGGGTTGAGGAACAGATACAGGAAGGGAGACCAAACAAATCCAGAGAACAAGGCTGGTGAGCCAGTCCAGAACTGTTAACAGACAACAAGGAATAAACAGGAACAGATCGGGTAGAGGTTCATGCCAAGGTTTGGGTTAAGATGGCTGGTTCGCAAACAGATGAGCAACATTGCAACCGCGACAATCTAGCGGGAACGGGGTGGAAAATGGCTGCTTCAATACCTGCAGGGCTGAAGAGGGGAGTGGGGCCAGGTGAGCAGGTGGGCGGGGAAAGTCAGGTGACTGGGGACTGGAGGGAAAAGAGGTTATTGCAGGTCAGGAGGGAGTGGCATGGATGTGAGGCGGAGTTAGGGAAAAGTCAGAGGGCATCTGGTGGACAGGAGGAGTATGGCAGTGAAGGGGCCTGAGGAAGTGGAAACAGAGAGGCAGAGTACGACAAATCTGAAAGACAGAATGTACCTCAGCTTTACCATTCAAGGCTCGAACAGCCTCGGGGATTATACTCCTTTTGAACTGCTTAGATTTGAAAGAGGAATCTTCTCCCTGGGGGCCTCAAAAAGGGGGATATGTTGCACCAGTCCACTACGTTAGAGTGCAGTAAAGTGGAGTGTAGACCAAAATAGATTCAATTAAAAGTATCCCAAAAGCAATAAAACGTAGCGGCGCCTGATTATTTCCGTACTCTGATGTCTGAAGAGATGCCTCCATTATATCAGCAATGCTACTGCTAATCCTGCTAATGATTGTCCAGCATTCGCTGCGTCATAGTTTAAGAAATGAGAAATAAATATCAAAAGGGGAGTCAAGCAGCTGAATTGATGTAAAAGTCTGTTTGGGAAAAGATTGATTTGATAAGCTTTGTTTCGTTGCCCTGTGATTGGTTGGTTTGTCAAGGCGCAGAGCGTAAAGGCCAAATCGCCTCTGGAGCTTTTATTTACCTGGACGTCAGGAGGCCTTTGGCTGAAGCAGTCCAGCTCCTCGTGGGTTAAAAGATCTGAGCCGGAGCTGGAAACCAGGTCTGACTGAGCTTTAGGAGGCATCAACTTAAAATCAATTAGAAAGCTAAAACCGACAGTTTGAGTAATTGCCAGAGCAATAAAAGCTAAATAGGATTTAAGTAATTCCTCATCCACTTTTGAAATGCGTTGCAAATTAGTACTTGCTCATTTTCATACTTTCATCATTCCGAAAAATGTATGGCAGCAGGATTTTACCTCATTTGGAAGTGAAATTATTGTTGTTGTTATTGTTACACGATTGAAGGAGAAACACTGTTGAAAATTGGTTTATGTTACGGTCTGAGATCTGACAGCATGCATGGTGTGGAGTTTCCATGTCTACACACACACACACACACACACACACACACACACACACACACACACACACACACACACACACACACACACACACATACACACACACCCACACACACACCTCAAAAGCACAGGACCGGGGACTTAAGTGGCAAACACTCTGCAGGCCTGCCCAATTTTCAAGGCGATTTCCGAACATGAGAAAGAACGGGCTGTGAATAATTGTGGTGCTCTTCATGCTTGTGATAATAATGTTATTCTAACGGGGTGAAAGTGGTACAAATAGTGGAAAAAACACTTAAGAAGAAGAAGAAGAAAAAAAAAAAGAGAGAGAGAGAGAGAGACGTTAGGACGACCACACATTCTAACTTACTGCCAAATTACTCATCTATTATGGGGTTTCATTTACTCTGACAATTAAAGCACAGTAAGTGCTTCAGTAACACCCGTTTCTCTCTCACACACACACATACACACACACACACACAGACACACAGACACACACACACAGAGGCCAAGCGGTGATGAATATTTAGATTTTGTATTTGGTCACTGTGAGCTTAACGTTACATATAAATGTTCATTTTTAGATGGCTACAATAAGTCAGTGAAATGCTGTACAGTTCTTTATCTCACACTTAGAAGTCATGTTTGTTAATTGCTACACACACACACTCACTTTCCTTTAAATACGTGGTATTAGTCGTTCATCTACTGCTTTCTAAAACCCCCCAAATTAGTAAAATCGTAAGGAATGCATTAAACAATGTGTTCTCCTCTAACTTGAGTTGCATGTTAGTTATTTTCAAAACCAAAGAGCTCATTATTAGTCTGTGTCCTGCTCTTAACTGGATTTGATGACGTTTACACTTCCATATATGTTACCATTACACACAATTGCATTGTATTTGCCATTGTTAGTCCTCATTCTCACAGATTTTCTTCTCTTGTAAAATAAAAAGTATAAGCAATAAATCATAAACTTAACTTCTATGTTTTTTTTTATAGAAGGCTCAGCATCCAAACAGGGATTATTACTAAAATAAACCCAAATAAAAGTCTGATTTTACATTTTCCTTATCCTACTCCATTGTAGTCATACTACATCTACCTGCAATACTTGAGCAATGCTTCTCTTTATTTCCATGTCCTCTATGGATCATCAACCTGTGAGGGAGCTGACTCTTTATCTGGTAAATGTGGCCTTTATTACTGAAACCACTAACTCATGTATCTGATCCCTTGACCAGGTTTGTGAGCACATCGTCTGCGTCACACGAAGTTCAAAACAAATAACTCCACGCGGTTATCTACAGCACGCACTTCATTCAAAACTAAAAACGTATGTTGTTTGCTGAACACCGACATTGAAAGATCCCACTCCATTATCAATCAACCTGCACCCAGAATGCACCTGTGCAAACACCTGTAACCGATTCGATCCCTTAAAATCCTATTTCCAGTGTTCGAGCTGTGATTTCTGACTTCAAAGACATGACGGACTGTAATTCTAGTAGACTGTATTTTGTTCACAGTACTTTACTGTAATTATGTTCATGCACGAGTATTGAGAATAAATACATTACATTTGTGTTCGCAGTCTATATTCACAGCATGCTGCAAAGGAAGAAGCCAGACACTCCCAATAATAGTGTTTTATACTTCTTTAAACTGCACATCAGTGTGCAGTTGGCATGTGGAAGAAACTATGCAAAAATATGATTTTTTAGAATGAAGTGTTTGCTTTTGCAAGAGATGTAAGATTATGTTTTTATTTTGTGTATATGTTTCTGTTTTTGGTGTTTCGACAAAAGGGGGCCCCTAGTTTCAGATATTGTGTTTTAACAATTGCAGTACATTTTAAGACCCTTTCATATGGTTCTCACTGTGAATCGGCCAGAGATTACTTTTGTGTCCAACTCACAGAGTGCTATCCAGCTGATGTTACAGTTGTTCAGACGGCAAAAAGCGACAGTGGCTGGCTAAAAGAGCTTGAGCGGCGTTTTACAACTGAAAGATACATTCAGAGACTGCAAGACAAGTGAAGATAAAGAGTCGGCAGGTTTGTTGATAGCTTTAGTTATGAAGTAGATATATAAGTGACGATGTATTTCAAACTGATTCGTATTGGAATCAAACATATATTAATGTTCAGTCTAAGAAATCTCCTGCAAACTCATCTTCTTATCAAGTGATCCCACTCCGAGGGTTTAAGACTCAGTCACATCTTCTGATTACCTCTGTGTGTAAGCGTTATATCTTCAGAAGTATATTAGGATAATATCACAGTAGATTCCGTCTGTGTCTGCTGGAGAATGGAAAAATGGAAACCCAAAATCAGGGAATCGCACTAAGCGCGTACATCTGCTGTTCGTTCATGCTTTCCATTGAGTCGAATGACTAACGGTGTTTTTACTTTGTGTTTGTGTGAGCGAGCGGGCGGGTGAGTGTACCTTTGTGTGAGACCGGGAGAGAGGAAGCATGTGTGTACGCTTTCAATGTTTTGTCTGTGGTGTGTGTGCCCAGACTGATCTCCCATCCTGTCTGCGTACGTACGCTGTGTGTGTGTGTGTGTGTGTGTGTGTGTGTGTGTGTGTGTGTGTGTGTGTGTGTGTGTGTAATACCACAGAGAGTGCTCCACCGGCTGTCTGTGTATGAACTGAATAATGCATCTGGAGATTCCCTTCCTCTCACCCTCCTATCTCATTCCTTATCCGAGTCGGCTTCACTCATCTTAACCTCTCAAATCTCTCAATCATTCGCTTGTTTTTCTAATATTCACCTAGTTACATGACCTTTGTTCCGTGCCACATCCCCTGGCGTAAATCTACATCATCACCCCCACTTCTCTGCTCCTCCCCCCCCTCCCTCTATCACTCAGCCCCTCCCAAGCCTACTCATGCGTAAGGTAGTGGGGTGAAAATGCCGGGCTCTCAGCGAAGCCCTCTGCACGCAATAGTGCTGGGATCGTGTGAGAAGGCCGGCAGACACGACGCAGCCCCACATGGCTGTGTCGTGGAGCCACGGAAGAGAGGAACGGCGCAGAGGGGAGGGGTGTAAAAAAAAAAAAAACGAAATCCCCACTGTCCCTGTTACCCACGACAAGGGGTCTCGGCTCAGCCGAAACCATGGCAACGTTTCACACTGATGAGATTTTTTCACTGCCATCGTCAGGGTCAATCAGGCGGGTCAAGGTGAAATGGCTGCGCTCACGCAATGCCACTCTTAAAAGAGAGGGGGGTGGAGGGGCGATGGAGAGGGGGGGGAGGAAGGAAAGCAGCGTGACAGAACGCACCAAGAAAAACAAACAAAGCCGAGCGGCTTTCCATTCATTTAGGGGGGCTGCTAATGAAATCTGTAGCGCAGAAATCCCTGGGTGATATTTCTTTTAAACACATTGATTTAAAGTGGTGATTAGCGCGGAGGCCAAGGGAGGAGAGTGGGTTTCAAATCACACCCATCACTCATTCTCTTTTGATTTTTTTGATTTTTTTTTTTTAGGCCTCGGTCCTCAAAGGCCGGACGGCCAGCCAACCCGCTCCCCCCCTCCCCTTTTCCCCTCGGGTCCCCCCGCAGCCGCGCTCTCCACACCTCTGCCGATGCCGAGGTCTCATTTCAGGGGCAGGTCGTAATGAAGACCTCGCCCTCTGATGTATGTTCCTCCGGGGCGGCGGGCCGTGTGGGCCCGGCCGCCGAGCAAGCGAAGGCCTCTCCATTACAGACGGGTTAACGTCTTGTGTCAAGCTTCGGCCGCCATGGCTGCAGTTGTGATAACAATGTAATGACTTTCTACCTCTGATTACCAAAGAGTCAGAAACATGCAGGATCAAAGTAAATAAAACAGAGTAGCACCTTTGGCTGGAATAATAAACCCCTTTAGAAGTGGTGCATGCTGGGAGGATTACTCATATTTTTTCATCTAATTAGGACAATACATCATTTACATTTCACATGGTGGAATGGGGCCAAATGGAGAGGCCCGGGTTACTCAACATGGGGTAAAGCTCATGAGGAGCCAAGGAAAATGAATTGAATACAGGAAATACACAGAGTATGTTCAATTATTTGAACAAAAACATGACCATTTTGTTAATGGACGCATGTAATTGTAGCTCACATCATGAGTAATATAAGACAGGAAATCAGTCAAAAACTATCGCAGTTTCTTCTTTAAATAGAGAGTGTGTCATTCTGTTTGGATATTGGGTTCTAGATGTGTGTGTGTGCGTATATATCAGAGGGTGCAGGTGTCTGTGTGTGTGTGGTCCCTATAGCGGAGGTGCTGGCGGTATGGTGGGGGGGCTTTGAGTGGGGAGGCCTCTTGGAGAACCATCACTCGCAGGGTTAATATCTGTTTCCCATCTTTCCCAAGTGGCTCTTGAGGAACTGCGGGTTTTCCCCATTCCATTTTCAAAAAGGGGGGAAAGGAGGAAAAGAAAGCCCACTCTTATGAAATTACAAGCACTTGAAAAGATCTAATGTGGTCTTAATTGTCTCGCTGCATTTGACAATGGGTGCGGAGGGGAAGCTGTGGGGTTGCAGGGGGGTTTCTCAAGCATGTTTCAAATTACAATGGGGACTTCGACAGAAACAGGGCTCGGCTGCGTTGTGTGTCTTTGTTGTCTTGAACAGGACGAGGAGGTGCAAGGCCGGGGTGAGGCACTTTTTATTTCATAAAAGAAATACCTTGAATGACGAGCTTGAATCTGGAGTTGAGTCCGGCCTGATCACACGGTGTCAATCAGCAACCTCGGTGAATGAATGGATATGTTCTTGCAGCCCAGCTGGAAAACATCCGAGGCTGTTGAATATCGAGCTATTGTTGTTTTTCTTTTTCTTTAAAGAAGTAAAATGAAGTACATTATGTTTACCCGACAAGGACCTCAAGGCTGTGGGCATTATGAATGTTGTCCGTCAGGAACAAAAGTTAAGAAGCGTTACGTTGCTGTTAGAAGCTCAACATCTCATAGAAAGCAGGTCAGGGTGGACGGATGGGTCAAAGAAACGTGTGACACAGTTTTCATCTTCCTTCTTTCCTACCGAGAGGCAACGCTGGTGTCTTTTAACCAGGACCACGACCTTTTCCCGACCTCAACCAAGTGGCTTGTGTGTCTAAACATGAAATTGTAAACATAGCGGATGCAGATCAGAAGTGGGATTAAGTTGGTATTAAATCTGAATACAATAGATCCTCTTCAGCCTGGGTGAAGGGTTGGTGCTTTTCAGATTTCATTAAAGATCCTGCAGTTAACTAACTCCCAACTATTTTGTCAAGTACCACCTTAAAAAAAAACCTGTATCGATTTGGTTGTGACCCCGGGTCGCAGGTTGCATATGACCATAAATTGTGAGCAGTTCTACCGAGGAGCAGAACAGACTGATTAGACTGTTTAATTGGAATACATCTAAAGAGATTAACCTATCCAGAGGTAAAAAAATATAAATATATATATGTGGGAAGGCAGGTAACAGGCAGCTTACTATTAGGACCCAGGCAAAGGGGCAGAGCTTATAAAAAGGGGTGGGAAGCTCACCTGGCCCTTTCTTCCTGGTTACTCAGACACACCTGAGGGAGCAGCATTTGTTGGGGGACTGATTTGATGGGCTCTTCTGTTAATACTGAAGTTATAGAAACATGATATAATCTTTTCAATTCACAGCATTAAATAAAAAATTTTTTATTTATCAGTCTTGAGGGACGACAACTTGGGAGTGATTTCTGCCCATCAGCCAAGAAATAAGATTCCAGTCACCTGCATGTTTCCAACTGGGGGAGGGGACTGTGATCCAGTCTACAAGGTAGATCTACTTTTCCAATGCATGTCATGCAATTATTTTGCATGACAATTACTTTGTGCTGTGCACAAAGCACCACACGAAAGGGGGACACAGTGGTAGAGCAGCCATCTTGCATGTGCATTTTATTGTGTGGTATGAGTCACCTTAGTTTGCTGTGAGTAGGTACATTTGATTTGGTTAATGTGAAGTGGTGTTTTTGTTTTTATTTTAATTTGTTTACATCTAACTCTACACTGACCTCCCTGATGGTGCAGTTTAGCCCCACATTGTTTACTTTCTTGTTTGTTCATTTCTTTTGATTTATGTATTAAATGTATAATTTACTCCATCCCTCCCTTTTTGTGATCTACATTTAGGCCTTCTATTGAAACTCACTTCTTGAGTTTATTATTTCATGCATGGTCGATAAAATCTGTATTTTCGGTATAGTAGTCTCTTGCTCCAGTTTATTCTGAGTCTTGTGAGTTGAATATCACCGGGTCGCATATATATCTATATATATATCTATATAGATATATATATATCTCTCAAAAAAAGAAAGCGCAAACTGCTGCCAGAGCTAACAGTGTTTACCTGAGGGGGAACCGGAAGGAGGGTGCAACGCTTCTGAGACGACTGTCGGGATGGTGTTATCAGCTGTCACCGCCATATGAGCGCAGTGCCCTGAGCTAGCCAGTGTGGCACACTCACGTGCATGTTAGTGCACTAAAAGCACGGGCCCAGCCATGTCAACAAAGAACAGAGGCTCTGATAATGACACACCTACACACACACACACACACACACACACACACACACACACACACACACACACACACAGACTTCATTCTCTGCTCAGGTAGGCATCACTCCACTATATCTTTACAGACCTAATAGTTTATTGCTGCTATATAAATGCTTATGAATGCTTATAAATGTCTTATCCTGTTAATCATTTCACAAACCCTCAGGGCTTCCCTCAGGTTGAGAACCATCAAAATTTGAAGTAAAACCATTAGCAGTGCTTTATTGTAGGTAACTATAATGCTGCTTCCTTTTGTGAAATATGTCTGAGGCACAAATCTAAATAGTTTGGGACTGTTTATCACCGGGAAAAAGAACAAACTCCTCTTCAGGCTTCCTGCAGATGTCGATCTCTTGCACCTCAAACGAGTGATCTTTCTCGAGGCGAGCTCGTGGAACCCACAGAAACCGAAAACTGGGGCGATCCCGAAAACTATGTATGGCCACCCCTGCTGCCGGATTCCTCCTTTGCCAGCTGCTCCAGCCTAATTAGCCATTTCAAGAATCACCATGCCAGAGGAGATGTGTTTCCATGTATGTGAATTTCCCTCAGCAGTCATTCACTTCAGTGTGTTTCCCACCCTCCGCGACTATGAATCTGCATATGGCGCACATCTGGGCCTTCATTCATGAACATTCAGGGTACTGAGGCGGTTATCTGATGAGAGGAACACACAAGGGCCTTTTCGGCTTACTGTGTGACCGACTAGATGTTGACAGAGAGACGGTTTGAGAAATAAATGTGTCTGCGACCCCCACAGGGCTCAATCAGATTGGTATACACAAGTTCTTTTGTTATTTTCCTGTTTAACTGTGAGAAGTGTCTCTATTGCATCTTGTAGCACAAGCTGGAACAATGAGAACAGTTTGTACTGTTTGATTATTTGAAAACGAAATCAAAGACCGGCCTTTTGGTTTACAAGGTTTAGGGCTTACAAAAATAAAGAGACAGATGCACACACACTCACTCGCACACAAATGCAAACAAAATCATCTAATTGGATTAGGGCAGCTCTTTGGGCTGATTCACTGACCATGGAGGCCTTGTCCTCTGATAAGTAGGGATCTAACCAGCGCTGGTTGTCTGTACACTGACCTCCACAGTCGCTGAGTGTCCACTGACACCTGACACAGCCAGCTTATTCTCCCCACTGGAGCCTAATGTCTGCTGATGGCGGAGACCACCATCCCCTCTTTAGTTTGGGTGCAGTGGGCCGCGTACACATAGGCCAAGCAAGTCTGTCACCCTCTATCCACCCACCTCTCATTAGGACGAGACAACCTGTTTCTGTGCAGATGACTATCTATGCGGGTGGCGGCTCAGGGGTTTCCCACTCTGTGTCTCCCTGGATGATAGACAATAATTAGACCCAGGGCTGTGCTAAAATACCCTCAGAGTCTGGTTCGGGTTGGATTTATACAAGCATTTAACATTGTGTGGCTTTGAGAACAATTTAGAAAAAATTATACCCCACTGTTAGCGGTCTTAAGTTGTGGTTTTTCCCCATCACATAGAGCATGTGCACGGCGAGAGCATGTAGCAGCATGAAACCTGCATGATATTAATAGCAACAAATTTGGCAGGGAGGTGGCTCGGAGACCCCACCAAGAGCGCTGCAGATTTCCCAGGCTTTAGACAAACCTATAGAAAACTGAGTTAACAGGTTTTTTAAATGGATTGGATGCTAAATCTGTGATTAATTAGGTGCTCCATTGCTTTATAAGGACTCAGATGGAACTATCATGAATCAACTTTCAGTGAAATCATCGAAAAAACGCTGTGGATCAAAATGAATCAGACCTTTTCGTGACGCAAGCAATAAAAGTGGAACACAGCTCATTTTACTGAACAAGTACATTTCATCCATTTCACACAAATTGTCACATGTGACTATTTGCCCCGAGAGCACTGAGACAACTTTCCCCAGAGTGACGTGCGCTATAGCGCAAGCTAGTTTTAGCACAGGAGTTGGTATCAAAAGACACCTTTTCTATTCCTTGCAAAAATCATATAATTTAACATACTTATCTAAGTTTTATTACATAAATAGAAAAGACGCATGTAACTAACATTTTTATAAAAGAAGTTACCCCACTCTCTACTTTAAGTACATTTTAGTGTGTGTGAGTGTGTGAGTGAGAGAGTGAGAGAGAGACCGATGTCACATGTCACTTCAGTCATCGGGGTATCTGCCACTGTGAAGTTGTCCATGTCTATTAACTCTCCTGGAACAAACTGAACAGCTGACCTTGTAAATAAGACAATTTTGTGTGTGTTTTGGAAAAGCGTGTGTGTCATGTCACATTTTAAAATGTGTTGATACTTGACTGTGATCACATTCAGGATCAGACCTTATTACATATTCTACTGGAGACCACTGAAGTACGTATCGTATATAAGACGAAAGTACCACAAACAAGTACCGTATCCGAGAAAGATGCACCACAGACAGTCCAAGAGGAGGAAAACCACTCTGAGGTCACCATGAACCAAACTCAAACATCTATGGAGTCTGCCGATCCTTCCTTCTGTCATTGAGTCTACAATGGAGGCAGAAAGTGAGAACCAGCTCCGGTTCTTCGTCACCCTGCTCACAGCGAGAGTGATGACCAAGTGTGACGCTCTCCAGAACCACAGCCCAGAAGAGAGGGTCTCCCACACAAAGAGCCTGGTAAACCAGACGATGGAGGGACTCGCCATCAACAAAGGCTTCAGCTCGGATTTCAAGAGCACCAAGAAAGTGAGCAGGGCGATAGTGAAAGACCTGCAGAATACGTTCTGCGACAAGAGGACGCTGCAGTCTTTGATACGATTACAGGACTCAGTTATAGATGCAGCCATCGTCCAGGCTTTGTAGGCCCAAATCACCAAGCTGTCAATCAGCCTGCAAAGAAGAAGCACTCCTGCTGCAGGAGGTGTAAAAAGATGGTCTGTTTCATGGCTATAGCAAGTTTAATTACATTGGCCCAGAGGTTAAGACTGAGGCCTCACAGCTTCTACCCGTGTCACCGTGGTTTGCTCCAGTTTCTTCCCACAATCCCAAATATGAACAATAAAAATGCTGAATTGAATTTCTGACGTCTGAGAAACTTCTTGAATTAGAGTAATGAGGAAGACGATGTTGATTAGCTGACCTCGGAACAGGAAAATTCAGACTAGCCGACCGTAAGTAAAATCTTTTAATATATACATAGCATACATATTACATTGTATTATAGGTTATCATTTTAGATAGTATTGTGTGCCCCAATCCAAATAAATATTTTCATTATGTCAATTTCACAATATAAAAAAGAAATTGCTTTGAAAGGTTGTTTCTATTAGTATCAAAGGTCACGGTCATTCAACAGATGTTTAATCTTTTATTTATCAAAATAAATATACATATATATATTAATATATATATATATATATATATCTATATTTATATATATATATATATATATATATATTTATATATATATATATATATACATTTTATATATATTTATATATATATATATATATATATATATATATATATATATATTTATTTATTTATATATATATTTATTTATTAATTTTGGATAAACCTCTTAACAGAAAGAAATAGACACAGTTCTATTTAACGCACACTTGACTATAATCTACTTGTAAATACAAGTAGCCTTATTACTTTGGTGATCCCAACTTTCAATATGGGTTTTCGCTGGGTGCACCAGTTTCCTCCCAGATATGAACAATAAACATGTTGAATTAAATTTCTGAAGTCTGAGAAACTTCTTGAATTAGAGTAATGAGGAAGTTGATGTTGATTAGCTGACCTCGAAACAGGAAAAGTCAGACTAGCCTACCTTCAGTTTTAATTAATATATACATAGCAAGTATTATACCTTATTTGTTATAATTTTAGATAGCATTGGGTGCCCAATCCAAATAAATATTTTCATTGTCAATTTCACAATATAAAAAAAAATTGCTTTGAAAGGTGTTTTTTATTGGTATCAACGGTCTCAGTCTTTCAACAGACATTTAATCTTTTATTTCTTTTTTATTTAATATATTTCAATCAAATAAAAACAAAACAAAGAAATAGACACAGGTCTATCTAACGCACACTTGACTATAGTCTACTTGTAAATACAAGTAGCCTTATAACTTTGGTGATCCCAACTTTCTATATAGCGCCATCGTCAAGTCTAACTTTGAATTTGTCTAATACTTTGGTTCATGAAATCCCCATCAGCCTCCACTGTGGAGCTAATATGCAAATAATAGTGTGGTAATGTACTAAGCTAAGATGGTGAACATCTTAAACACTATACCTAAATATCAGAGTTGGAGGTTTTCTATTGTCTCTCAACATGGAGATGGCTGAGTCGGCGCCATGCAGCTAATGGTGTTTAGCGGTGGCTGATTACAACACACATGGAGGGAGAGAGACTTCATTTTCTGCTCAGGTAGATGCTACGTAACTAAATATTAATATGGACAATAGTAGTTAGCTGCTATATTAATGCTCTGAATATAAAATTTAGCATCTTTAACATAAGCATGTTAGCATGCTGACATTAGCAAACACACACAAGCAGCCATTCTAAAGTGTTACATACAACACACACTGGCTTATATTAACTTTCTACAAAAGTAATGTGTATATTGCATTGAAATTATAATTGTTATGATATTTATATTTTATGATGCTTAATGGTTCAATGTCATGACTAGAAATCTGAAAAATAGAAACTGAATGTTTTTGCGGTGTAACCAGCAGTAATATTTATCAGCTGCCTGGTGTTTGCCAGTTTAAATAAAAATAAATCATCAAATGCAATCAAGTGCAACTAGATAATGGTATTAAACGCAATGAAAAGTAATCAATCGCAGCTTCGCAGATGTGCATGGCGGTACAGGACGCCACATTCAAAGCCGGGAACAGGACGCTGTTAGTTGGAGAAGTGGGAACTAAACACCATATGAATCAAAACTTCAGAGTAAATGCTCAGTACTACTACATCTCAACAAACCAACATAAAAAATGTTGAGAGTATTTTGTTGTTAGAAAAGGAAGTCAATCATGTTTACTCTCCTCCCCCCTCCCCCCTCACACATAGCTCACCTACTAATTGCCATGTGATCGATCTCTTTTTTCTGCACATGCTCATCCCATCCAATTATGGTTAGAAAAAGTTGGGGATGATGTTCATTACGATGGGTGGAGAAGCTTTCTCTATTCCTCTCCTTCACTTTTTGACAGATGCTGTAATTCACGATGTGAGCGAAAGATTGGTGCGTGCTAAATGCAGCAATGAGCATAGCCTATGCGCTCTCATTCGACTTAGCTGGTGGTCCGTCTGAATTATGGTTAAGGAAATGTTTTGTGCATGTGTGTGTTTTTAACTTTTTAAGGGACAGAAAGAACCACTCTTGACAGAGCTATCCTGAAAGCATCCATTACGTCCTGCCTCATGTGCCGTCTATGAACACCATATGTTGCTGGTCAACAGCAAGAAAAATACGACTTTCTAAATCACTTGTGGCAGGTTTACAGTGTACTTCCCTCGCTGCGTGTCTGTCCTGCTCTCTCTCTCTGTGTCTGCTCTTGCACAAACACACACATAAACACATTTATAAAATCACACGCACACGCAGTGGTCATTATTCAAGGAGATAAACGGACTGTAGACGGCGGGAGACAACATTGCTGTCCTTTTTTCCCGTGTGATTGGATTCATAAAAGTGATCACAAACACAATTTAAAATATCTTTACGTTATATTTAAAGCTGACATCTGTCAACAGTAAACTGAACGGCAAGTTTCTATCACTATGAATTTAAAATGCACTATGAATTATCTGCACTAAAAAAAATACAAATGAAGACTGAAATTATCTTTGTGAGAAATACTTTGATATTTTAGTTAGAGCATATGTTTGATATACTACACATTTCTTATAGTCAACAAATCTAAAAAAGATTTGATGAAAAACAATGTCTGTGTATTAAAGCCTGATATATTTTTCATATAAATGGAACACACTGTTGAATTAATGGCATGTTTATTCACTATAACGAACAATCGCACTAGTTAATTTTTCAGTCAATCCCACATACAACCTGCTGCTGTAAATACTCACTAGTTTAAAAGGTCAAATAATCCCCAACAGGTTCCCTGCTTACTCCAGTTTGAGTATTGTTTTTTTTTTTTAACTACGGTGACTAGCGTAAGGTTACGTTTGTATGATATCCTATGCAAAGTCATTTGTACAAAAACATTTTTGGGGAGTTTTCCTATGAAAGCCAGCCACACAACTAACTGCCCGTTTCATGTCATTCAGTCTTTTCAAAATAAACTACTGCCTTCACATTTAAAAACTCAGTTAGTTTTCGGCAAACAAACCCTAACTACGGGAGTGCACTTACTGAAGTATATACAAGTTACGTGACAAGTAAATCTACATTTTCTCATTTCACACGGGGAATGAACTGCGGTCTCCTGGGTAAAAGATCTTTGTTTGTTTGTTTGTCTATCTTGTCTTTCTAAATTGTACGATTAATGATGTATTTTAGTGTGTTTTCATCAGACGTATAGGAGTAGGAGTACGGATCTTGATTTTAATGGTTGTATTGCCTCTGAATGTTTGATTTTAAACGAAGCAAGGATAAAAATCTTATTTCTTTCTTCATTGCTTCTCCATTTTCAATGTAATGGTAATATAGTTTAATTTACTTACAATGGATTGATATATCTTAACGTCTTACCTTTCAAAGGAGACTAGATATATGCATATAAGCCTTTTGGTTGAGGAGCTAGTCCTTATTCATTTTGGGTATGTTTTTTTAGGTGTTTTTTTCCCCCAGGGGATAGGGTTGTCTCTTTTTCCCCATTTGTGTTGCTTTCTGTTCAAACTAAGGCCATTTACACGTCAATGTGTAGTTGTTGCTTCCATGGTTTCTCTAGCCAAGAGCTTTAGCTGGCTTCACTGTTCCTTAGAGAAAATTCTCTCTTCCCCACAGAATAAGTAAAAAATGTGCAAGCGTGTGACCTCAAAATTGGAGCCAGCCCTGCTCATTAAACCAAAGAACAAAAGTTCAGTAGAACTGATAATTGTTTTAATTCAATTTTCCACCTAAACAAGGTTTTGAATCAATCATATCAAAAATAATGTGTCCTCAAGATTCTGTTTGATTGGTCCTTGTTGAAAGAGTCCAAGTCCATCATGCCACAGATTAATATGGGATTTCAACATCACTCACCATGTGTTGTTAAAACACTCCATCAAGAAAACTGACCCAGAAAAGCCAGGAATCTTTGAATCCAGGAAAACACCAGTATACTAGGATACTAGGATGCAAGGATACATAACCACAATAGATTGTATAAGAAATGGACGTAGTCATCGAGGCGTCACCCATTGGTTTGTAAACTGCCGTTTTGAAGCCTCAAGTTCAACGTTTTGGCCGTCACCATCTTGGATTACGTGTCGCCATCTTGACTTTATTGCAACCAATGAACGGAAGTGACCATATTTGGACAGCGGAGGAGTGACATAGAGACGGCATAAATGGCTCTGGTAAGGTACCGACCTGTAAATCACAAGGTAGCCCCGCCATAATCCATACTCGGCTGTATAGTCTATTTTACTTAAATTGGGAGACTTGAAACTAGAGATTGAGACCATAAACTCCTGTTTACAATGTTTACTGAGGTAATAAATTAAGTGAGAAGTAGAGTCATTTTCTCATAGACATCCTTATAATCAGACTTCTTTTTGCAACCAGAGGAGTCGCTCCCTGACGCACAGTAGAGAGAATGCAAGTTTAAGACACTTCCGCATTGGCTTCACTTTTTGGTGGCAAATGAGTTTCCCCACTGGGGATTAATAAAGTTTTCTAATCTAATAATCTAATCTATTGTTAATTTATGAATATTGATAGTGCACCATTGAAGGTGATATATACAAGTTTTGGAGCATTTTGATTGCCTCTGAATGGCTCTCAACATGGCGACTGCTGAGCCGGCGGCTCATAGCTAGTGATGCTAACAGCGCTAACAATACAAACTACAACAAAAGTGCTTGGATTACAACACACACAAAGGGAGCGTGACATCAATCCTCTATATCTTTAAATAGCTGGTAGATGTTGGTTGCTATACTAATGCTTTGAATATTGTAGGCTGCATCAAGTCACGCTGGTCATTGGGCACTCATAGACACATTAGTCACTGATGGATTAACAATTTGTTAGTAAAATGTTAATCTACTGTTTTCTAATCCCTAATCATACACATACAGTTGTCACAGCGCAGAGACTGGACCCAAATGCAGAAAGTTGTGGAGACAGTAGGACAACTTCAGTATTTGAATGAAATGTAGCTCGCAGTTGACAAGAGTCCATGTAGGCAATTGGTCCGGCAGGCGGGTGACAAGCAAACAGGTGACTGGTAACAAAAATTCCACACAGTGATGATGACAAACTGATGATGAACAAAAGAACTGGGCTGGTGTATGATTGGGGAAGTGGGGAAGTGGGGATAGGTGAGCAGGAGGTCTGGTGGCTGCAGCGCTAACGAGGGACAGGTGAAACTAATCAGTGCTGGGCAAATTGGGCAGATTATGGCCCAATTCCAATTCCATTTTTCTCCATAGGCTTAGGTTGTCGCTTCTGAAAGATGCTGATGCAAAACTATGGTTACGAAAAGTTGCGAGTTCCTGTTTGGGAAGAGGAAAGCTTGCTGCTGTATTTGTACCCTACTCCTTAAAGAAGGGTGCTTCATTCAGCTGCGAGTTTAATCCGTCACTCAGTGACACTTTGCAGGGACAATAAGGAAACATGCAGGTACTAGCTCACAGCTAAAGTGCACCAGTAGGTTTGAGAGATCAGACAGACAGCTCCTTTGTTTACCCCTCGGCTTCTTTTTAAATCAGCTCCACTGAAGGAAAGCGTTTTCCAGCAGAATATAATTAGAAAATAGTTCAAATACAAAGTTTGTCATGGCTGTAATGATTACTTTTCCATTGAGCCAAAATCCGGGGTTTTAGAGTTGATTCTCAGAAAGGATAAACATCTAAGGCTCTGATTATGAAGCGATGAAAACTTCATAAAGATATGTAATACTAGAATAACAAATTGATCAGTTTACGAAAGAAACACTAAGTAGTTATGGATGGAGACTAAATGTGCTCATACTAGGAACAATAGCCTACATATTTCCACTGAACATGAACTGGAAAATAAAACTGATGGAGAGCAAATGAGGAAAAGATGGATTGGTAAAAGAGACAATGTTTCCCAGCTGAGTAATGTAAGTGGCAGATGAATTGAAAACAACATCCCATCCACTAGGCTCGCCAAATTCACTTACGGATTTCAGCTTTAACCTATTGGATCCCTGGAGCTGTTTTGAAGGGAGTGAACAGGAAAGCAAACAGTATTAATCCTCAAAAAGTTCAAAATATCTTCCTGTCATAACAAAGGATCGAGCCCTTGTTCTGCGTAAAGTCTGCAAAATAATATTAAGTGCAGATGTGAAGGAAGATGGAGGCATAAACACTGGGCCCTGTCTTTTCTAAATGTTTAAAAATGAGCCCTAATGCAGAAGGGCTGTGGGTATTTGCCCAGCTGTTGGATAAATAAGCAGAGAGATTCAAAGGCTGGATAACCTCCGCCAATGCCCATCAAACCAAACAGATGAGAGAGCGTAGTAATCTGCTCCATTCTCAAATGGGACAACACTGACTCCAATTAGCCTTCAGTCCCAGATCCACAAGGGGAGGTGGGTGGAGATGTGAAAAAGAAATGGAAAAAGAAGGGCTTCCATTTTACTGGACGAATCAAAAGATAAATAACAAAATACACTGTATTATTCTTTTGGGGTTTGGTGCTGTGGTTGTGTATCCAGGTCATGAAGTCCACATAATGTATAACTACACTGTCTTGCCATGTAATGCAAGGCTGCTATACGTTACCATGGAGCCCACACTGTCACTAACTGCACTCACTGAATAAATCTAGTTTTTTAAAAAACAAAGAAGTGATTTCAGAGTGTTTGAAGGATATCAAAGATCAAAGATGCCGAACTGATTGAGCAGCTGAAAACCGATTAAAAAGATAAAGATAGAAGATAAAGCTACAGATCAGTGTAAAAGTGAACCACAACATCTCCTGGAGATTGAGACAGAAGACAATGACATTAAGGAACAACACTGTTCCTGTAAAGCCGGGTAGGTCTTTATTCACTGTTACAGTCATTAAAAAGCAAAAGGAGCATATGTATATAATCAGTATACCTTCAGTAGCTAAGTGATAACGCTAATTAATCATGTGCTAACGTACCGTTTTAGAAACTTACATCTCCTTCCAACTCCGGGTAACAAGTAATGCTATTACGCAACGTTTAACCGCGACTAGCTCCAAATCCAAATCCACAAAACAAGCCTGAAAATTTGAAACGATTGCATAAGAGTCTGTGGAGCAGAGCCGGATTGTTTGAGGGGCGGGACTTAGCAACGGCTCAATAAGATCAGTTAATCAAAGTAGATTTGCTGTTTTCTTTACAAACACTGCTGTCACATCTGTACACTTCATTCTGCTGCATCACGTAGCATCCTGCGCTGCGACGGCACGCCCTCCTCGGCCCTGGCTGTTGGTTAGCAGATGAGCGACTGCACCCTCCTTTCACATTCGGAGGCTTTGATGTGCAGAAATAATTGGCGGCAGGATCCCTCTGGAGACGTATAGGACATCTTTCAAGAGGTTTCCAGAAATGTTTTCACTACCGTTGAGCTCACTGGCGCTCGTTCCGTGCTAGATTGGAGGGGACGGAGTGCACAGAGCGGTAATTAAAGCGAGGTGGAAGAAGTGAGCTGACATTCATCAGGGCTGAGGGGGGAAAGCTGATGCCGAGCTCAGCGCCAAACCAACGCTCTAATTCTTCATCACTAGTTATTTTCTTCCCTCTGAAGTTTGTTTTGTCACGGTACGGCCAATTCTTTAACCCAATCTCATACTTCCACATTTAATCCTCCCTATTGATTGTACAAATACAATTTTCAAAGTTATTATGTAATTATATGTATGTTTGGCTGCTGGAAACTTGAAAGGGCTGGCTATTTCTGAAGGCATTGCTTGCCACTGATGTAATAATTTCCCTGGGATATTTAAAATAAACACATTAGGCCTGAAGGAATTCAAAACTTGTCTCGGAGTATAATGCCTGGCCTTTTGATTGGCATGAGGCGTGGAATGCCACTTTTCAGTGGAAACCAATGGCCGCCTTCAACAGCCTGCGTTTCCAAGCTCCCATGCAGTGTAAATTATAGGATAATAGGGTGCAGGCGATTGCAGACTCTGTTTATTCAATCCATTTCTTCACACAAGTTCCCATTGCCTTTTTCCTTCTCTCGGCAGTGTGTGTGGTGGTCCTCTGATCCTGCTGACCCTCGCCATGTGTTTTCACTTTCGGCTCTGATCTCAGCTCAGCGACCAGCGGGGAACCAAATACAAATTGAACAGTAACCATTCACAGGCCAGTCTTTTTCATACCACCGTTAAACCCGCTTTGTCTTCACCCAGGAGGAGCTCGGGGGATAGATGTCCCCGGTTTCGGTCACGGGGGGCCTTGAGCCTTTCCCCTCCCTGCAAGCCATCAGGTCTTCTTGCAGACATCCAGCAACAATGCGGTTTGCTGCACTTCATAGCACATTTGACATCTTTTAAATCACATTATTCCCCTGAAAGAATCAACAGGCCACAGAAACACGGGCGAAAAATGAAAACCTTTAAGATAGACTTTTTCTCAAAGCATCCAGAATGACGAAACGAGCCCGAGGCCCAGAGAAAACACGACAGAGAGGAACAAATCGCCAGTGTTTGGGTGGTGTGCTTTTTATTATTTCAGTTAAGGTGAAGTTTTCATTAGTCCCATAAGCCCCCCCACCCCCCATTTTGAAAGCGAGCCCTTTTTCTGTGAAACTCGCTGGACAGCAGCCGCTCGCAAGTGGCAGGGTATGTTTGTTCAGCTTTTATTGGGAGACGTGGTTTGAAGAAGTTAAAAAGAACCCTTTTGTTGTTCTTGGGGTTCATATTTTCTCTGGAGTTGCTCCACGTGCAGTGTTTGTCTCCCCCCCCCCCGACCAAAAATGAAAAGGGTAAAACCTGAATGTAATAACTCGCCTAAAGTGAAGACAAACTCTCACAAGACTCCACGGATAATCTCTCGGAGAAGATATAAATCAAGCGGGAGTGAAAACCAAGAGCTGCGTGCTTTTATTGAAGGCGATCGCCAGAGCTCGTGTTTAGACAGTTTAACTTCACGCTCTAAATGCCCGGCTGAGACTTAGCGAACAATTTAGTGACCTAACGCAAAGTGAGCCCGGGCTTATACCAAAGCCACAATGTTTGATGGAGTGATACGGTACCGATAACATCTACAGTATTGCTGTAATATCAATCACACTGGTACGCTTGCAACCAAGTGCACTAAACATACAGCTCCTACATATTTGCAAGGTGATTTCTCAATAATCTTTTCTTCACCAGGATTCTCCCTCGGAGCCTCTTTATGAGAGTAAAAACACATTCATCACATGTTTCACATTAAAGTTTCACGCACACAGCCCCAACCCCTTGTATCTTGTAAACTCTGCTTCGTTTACTTAGCCTGGCTTTCATTGTGGCCATTTTGCACGGTTTACCTTTGTTTAGTTTATTAACCCAGGGGGTTAGTTAACCTAAACATCGCAGCTGAAGGCTTCGGCTTTGGGTTTCAACAGTTTTTAACAAAATGTCTTTTTTTTTTTTTTTTTTTTTGACACTGCTGAAAGTGACAAGCGGGTGAGGATCCAGGCTCGCAAATGGTTATATGGTTGTCAAGTGGGAATGTGATAGAAATGTTCCTTTTATTTGAACTCAGTTTGAGCAAATTAGACATCAGACTTGACCTTTAACGTCAAATGTCTCGGATAAAATTTAACTTATTAAAATTTGTGAAAGTGGAGGAAGTAAAACTCAATTCCCTCCTTTGATTTAGACATTGATCCTTGTTTCGGGACTGACAAAACTCTAATATTCTATCCTATCTTGCATCTATATCCCAGGCTGCACCGGCTTTAACAGCACAAGTCTGAAACTCCCAGAGGACGCTAATTAAACAAATAAAGGCTCAGAGCAGCATTACAGAAAAGGAAAGCCTAAAAAAACCTGTGCGTGCACTGAAAAGTCGAGTGAGACTGTCCTCATTTGCTAAACCAAAAATATCCCCATGTTTAAGGACCAGCTCCACGGCTGATGGCTGGCGCTCGGTTCCCATGCTCCAGCATTGTGTCTCTCCCAGCTGCAGCCGGGGGAAAACGGGGGAGGCACACTCACGGGTGGTCCGCCCCACATGGTCCCACACTCTGCGGTTTGCGCCCTACATCTGATAGCAGTGGCTCTCAGCCGGGGTGCGCACAGCTCACGTTCTCCGTGTGCCGTTTTTTACGGCAACAATCTCAGGAGGATGGCTGGAACTGTTTACCGTGCAATATCTCCATCAGAGCGGCTCGCTGCGCAGCTGGCTCCCCATACACCGGCACTAACTTTTCTCCGCCAAAGGACGTTGTAAAAGTCTTCTATGAGTTTGTGAAGGACTTTTACTATCAATCAGATAGATAATGGTTCTTAGGGATTACAACTTTTATCTTTTTTATCCACTTACGCCTGCATGCTGCCTTTCAAATAATACTTCTAGTAATCGACACTTTTATCTACTTTTATCGTGCTCAGTTGAGTGAGCATTAACTACTTGTGCTGCGCCGTAACCATTACTCTGCACGCATTTGGCTTAAAGAGACTCTCACACGCCCTTGCTAGGGGGGTGAAATCGATCAGTTCTCAGCCAGAAGGTTTTGCAATGTTCACACTAATCACGCTGAAATATTTCAATTCGTGAAACGCCACACGGTCTAGTTAGTAAGTGAGGGGGCTGTTAGATCATTTAGGTTGAAGTGGATTTATCCTCAAGCCCACAAATACCACATTTTATTGACTTTCATGCGCTGGCAATCTGATCTGAAGTACAGGAGCACAATTAGCTTCATAATAACATTTTATGGAAATAATCGATATGGAGCGGAGCAGATATTGGTCGGGGCTTCGAGTGTGGTCCTCTGTGCACTTCAGACAGTTTTAGTTCTCAACAAGGTTCCCATGAGCAGAGAAGCCAGCATGTTGCAATCATCTTTCAACCCAACCACACACATGTGAAGAATGATGTCACAGAAAAGGGGTCTTATGGTGGCTGAATATAGGTGACATTTTGTCACTAAAACTCTGTATTACTGCAGGTTAGTTGGACCCTCACCGTTTTGGTAAAATATTCATAAACAGTTTTTTTAATTGCATCAATTTTAAAGACGTTTTTATAGATTTGAATGTACAGTTTAGATGCAACAATATTGTAAAATGTCAGTGCAGATTTTATACAGGCTACAATCATGTTACACTTTTATTCATATTTAATTCAAAGTGTTGCTTTTAAATTCACATAGGTGTGTTATATACCAGGTTTACACATGGTATTGGTAAGTGTGTGGAGTGTAGTGGGTTAAATCCAGGTCAACTTCCCATCAAAGTGGGTGCCTAAAACTCTTACTTATATTCTCTCATGGGAGAATATGATCTATAGCTATGCTGAAGGGGCTGGAATGTAAAACAATTGAGAAAATCCAGATGCAACTGTAATTTGGCCAAGTGTTTTCCCCGTTGGGTGTGTGTGTGTGTGTGTGTGTGTGTAAAGCAGATGGGTGGTTATAAATTCCTCTACTTCAGAAGCTATTTTTCAAATGTTTCATGCACAACATGTCTGTGAGAGACGTGCTCAACAATGAGCTCCAGAAGTGATTCATTCTGTGCCCGCGACAGTATTGGAGAGGGAAACGTCTCAGAGCCAGAGGACGACAATGTCGATGGTGTTTCCAGTGAGTTCGCAACGAGACACGAGATTTGTGATTGAGCCCATGGATGACTAAAGAGACGGTCGGCATTCAGTGTAATACTGTATGTAATCAGAGTGGCCACTGGGCCGACAATACTTACAAGCCATAACATCAAGTCAGCATTCTAGTTCTTCATATCTAAATTCAAAGTTATGCCAAAAACAACCAATGTTGATGGATGGTTTAGCAACATGTACAAACAAGTTGTACAAATGTCTTGAGCCCTATAGAAGCATCAGCTGCAAGACTTCAAGCGGGAGCATCCAGAATCCAGTCAACCAACGGAGACAAGAGACATGTTTTGTCAAGCAACACAATGGGGCCACACGGCTCCCCATGAGGACAGTGAAAGCATCGCCACACATGTTGAATCTGCATCAACGCTGATCGTCATGTGGTGAGACGGTTAATTGTGAAGAGCAGCAGTAATCACATGCCTCACAAAAACAATAACAAGTATTATGTTTAGAACCAGAGTGATTTGAATTGTTGGACAAGAAAAAAAAGTTCTTAATACCTTTTACCAACATCTGTCACTGTTTTTTCCTTGTAGTTCAACTAGGCCTGCAACATAGAGGATGTAATTATTGTTTTGTGTAATAAAAACGTCACCCCATATGCACATGGTGAATCAAATGCCATTACAACATGTCTAAATCCCACACAGTCTGATATAAATTAAGTTTTTTTTATGAACAATTACCTTGTTTGTAAATAGTCATTTCCTCTTCCTCGTACAGCTTCATCTAACGCATCACTACAAAGACAACCATAATTAAAGGGGCATGCTGAGCGGGCTTCTTGAACGATTAAATAATAGAGCAGCAGCGAAAGAAGGCCCCACACTCGCTGACAGCCTAATAAATATCTTCAGCCATGAAAGATGAGATGTCGGCATTGTTAGTGGCAGATTTCCATGTAAACAATACTGCTTGGATTCAATTCCACTGCCTCCACTCCAGTCAACTCTTAAACGATGAATGCAATGTAATGCAACGCAACGTAATACAGCGGTCACAGCTGATAACGCCGCCCCGAAAGCGTAGCGCCCACCCGCAGGTTCCCTGTCAGGTAAACGCTGTTAGCTCCGTCAGCACTGCTGCCGTTGTTAGCGCCGCTAGCACCGTTAGCTCTGTTAGCTCTGTTGAGAGCCTTGCGGAGGCAAACAGAAATGCTCTGCAAATTTAGCACCTTTAAATTTGGGTTCCAAAATGACATCTAGAAAATAATGTCAACTTTTCTTGCAAAATAAGAAATAACGAAAAACTGGATTTAGGTTCTTTATTTATCGTGATAAACTAAAGTGTTTGGTTGACAATGTGTTAAAACTTAACCGACTAAATTCTACATCTGATAATAATCGACTTTTTCCCCCAAAATTGGTATTCAGCATTTGGGAATATATAACTCTTGATTTCCGTCTGCAGTCTGGACACCATGAGAACTCTGAAGGGTATCGGTTTCCTTCGTATATTTAACGTCTTATCGTACTTGAACTTTCAGCTGTGATTTTCTACGACATGCAGGCTGAAAGGTGAACTGTGAGATGTGAAGGGGAAAGTGGCAACTAGCTCCTCTTTCATCCTGAAAAAAAGTCTGCACTTATCACTTATATCTGTCCACAGTCTTTAATTCACAGACACAAAAGACCTTCACATGTGGGTTCACAGTATGTGGGGCTTATGACATGATCACAATCCATCAAAGAGTAAAGTTCACCTCGTGAACTTTTGATTTTTGTCACATTTCCCTCTTTGTGTCTTTGAATTTAGAAAAAAAAAAAAAGTCACACTGTATAACAATATCACATGTGCAGCGAATTCTGTGCCGGCTTGTTCCAAAAACATCAAAACCAAAGATGCAGCCACGCATTATGTTCCATTATTTTTTACTGTGATGACGGTAAATAGCAGCGTTGTAGTCAAGACCACTTAAACTGAGACCAAGTCATGAGCAAGACCAGAGTGTATCGATACCGGGACAAGACCAAGACTGAGGGGTTGAGATCAAGTCAAGATCAGACCGGTGCGAGTCTCATTGCATGACGATAAAATGTGAAACATGCAAACTATAGTCACTGATCTGAAAGATCCACATTCCCATAAAAACAACATCCATTCATCTCTTTTATTGCCATACATGCTGCATATATGTGTGTATGTATACGTGTACCGGGAGAAATGTCTTCATATAAATTATCAAAAGGCAATGTGGAGGTGAATTTTCCTTTGTTTGTCTAGCATTCACAATAATGATATTAACAAATAAATCTGATTAAAAAAAAACAGGCAAGTAGTAATATCCCTGCAGTTGTGGTCTTGACTGGTCTTGAAATAAAATCCTGGTTCCTCTATGTCTGGAACTGAGACAAGACCGGTGCAATCAATTCCGGGACGAGACCTTCAAAAAGTTGCCTTGAGACCAGTCTCAAGACCAAGACTAATCTCAAGCACTACAACACTGGTAAGATAGATAAAAATAAAATGATGTATAAAATTTGCAGTTATATCAGCAGCTGATTATTTGGAAAGAAAGTTAGATGTGACAACCGATTTTTTTGTTACTGAGACTAAGAGTCTGCAGCCGTGTGAAGCTGTACTTAGTCACAAAGAAGCCAGCGTGCTTCATGCAACATGCTCACAACGACGATGCCAACAAGCTGAGGGATGTTCAGCAAGTATGGTGTTGGATCACAAAACGTTTTTACAAAACATCCTGAGGGCGACATGAACGTCTGTACCAAATTTCATTGCAATCCACTCGATAGCTGACAAACATTTCACTCAAAAACCGCAACTGTGAATCCCCGCGGTGGCACGGAGAGTCAGCGAATCACGTTATTGGCATTCTCCTTCTGGCAACCACAAATGTCCGTGCAACATTTCGTGCCAATCCACAGCAGATGTTGTGATATTTCACTGGATGAGTGACACATTTTAACCTGCTGGCGGCACCAGAGAAGAAGTGAGGGGATCGTCAGAGACATCAGGATGCATCCTCTGGGGATCATGAATTTCTGCACAAAATTTCATGGCAATCCATCTGCTAGTTGTTGAGATATTTGACTCTGGACCAATCGGAAGCATACCCAAAGCTGCTGCACAAAAATGATGGGCAAACAGTGGCAAAAATAAACAAAATGGAAAAAACAATTAATGTTACTAATATCCGTGTCAACCTATATGTAAACATGCATCATGCATGTGTAATTGTGTACATGTGTGTGTGTGAGGTGGTCGGGGGCCGACGTCAGTTGTGTGTGTGTTTGTCAGAGAAAGCTTTGTTTCTCGGCATGTGTGGGGCGGGCGTGTCCGATTTCAAAGCGCGGCAAATGAAACCCTAAACTCTGAAAAAGCTGACAAAACATAGCGATCCCAGGTGGTTAATGGGCCCGGGAGAAATGACCAGTTGACCAGCATCATAGAGGACCCCATTCTGGTGTGCCCTCTCCACCGGCCGACCCCCCCATCTGTTAGATATTACACCTAGAAAAGTCCTCTGTTTGTCCAACCCGTGTAACAGATGGGTGGTCTTTGCGATAACTCAGCACAAGCCGCTGAGCGACACCTTTCCTTGTGTTCCTCTTCCTCGCCATCACAACGATGGGAGGCTCCCGGTATGATGTCAGCAGGACGACTATGACAACCTGCTCATTACCGCGTCGATGCCACTTTGATGCCAGTCGCTATGCAAGGCTCTTTTCATCTCCTTTCAAACCAACACTGCGACTCTTTAATCACCCCTGTCTTGCCCCAGAGGCCTCGGGAGGACACAAAAAGAAAGAGTGCGTCTGATCGAGAGAGAAATTGGCGCTCGGGGAGAGACGACGTGAGAAAGTTCCAGGTGTCAGGGGTGAGAGGTTGAAGGTCCCGGTAGTGTGGGTGGTTCTGATGAAGCCCTGTTAGCAGTTAATGAGCGCTGAACAGACACACTGATCACCCCTTGTAATTTGCGGGGGCTAATCGCTGAATATTCCCTTTGACAAGAGAGATTACACGCAGAGCCCGAGGCCGGACAATGGATATTTGCCATGTAATGTCTCCACTATAGACTCCGGACACAAAAAAAAGGGTGGATCAGACCCTGGGAGAGAGGAATTAGGGGAGGAGGGGGGTGGGGTGGGTGTGACACTGGCCAAGAGGTACCACCTTTGGGACAATGTGAAGATGGGGAGGGGGTGGTGTGGTGGACGGGGGGGATGGGGCAGGGAGACATAGCAGCACAAAGCTCAGCATCATATGGGTCAGCACCGCACCATTGTGATTGGCTCAAATGGAAAAGAAAAAAAAAAGGATTTCTCTGTTTACTTTGAGTTTAACAGAGAATGATCACCCAGCTCTGTAGCTTTTTTGCCATCTTTTAACTCACATTACTACTTTCTACATACTCAAGATGTGTACTGTCGTTCAACGTAATTTGCATTAATACATTTCAAATCTTTTTAGGGCACGTTTAGCTGTAATCACCGCGTAACCATGGTAACCCGTGTTGACCTCATGTGACCAGACGATGATTCGTGAGATTCATGAAGTCTAAACTAATTGAAAATACTAAGCCCAGCAAAGTGGAATCTTATACTTACATCGAAGCGTTATTGGCGTTGCAGAGCTGTCAGACATTGTCTTGTTATAAACGTCTCTACCGCACTGCATTGTGGGATATTTATGCCAGCGTATTGTCTAGCGTTCACATATACTCACATGCTGTTTTAGCATAATAAATTCATTAAGGTGAGCTTTTACTTTTGCTGCCTCCAAGTGAACAAAAAAAAGATGTTAATGCACGTTTAAAATGAATAGATTATAAAGATTTTTCACATCTTCACAAAATATTGTTACTTTCTAAGCGTCTGTCAAACACTTGCTCCACGAATGCCATTTTGGCTCGGGGAGGAAAAAGCCGAGGGGAGGACTGAGGTCTCAATGCATCGAGCACATGGAGGGGTCATAACTCAATGAGGCAGAACTCGCTTCAGTGGTTTTCAGTGACTTAGATGACTTTTACAGAGGCAAAATGATCCCACACAAAAAAGAAGCATATACTCCTACATGTGTGAAGGCACCATATATACTTACCTTGGTGGTCCGTGTAATGTACATTACATTTAGAGACTTATATTGTAAAGCGACCAAATGGGCTTCAGCAGGAGGTTTGGGTCTGATGGGATGTTCAGCTTTAGATCCGGCCGTTAAATGAGCTAACTTCTATGCCGTCTTTCTTATATTTCAGAGATAGGAAACGCTCAACATTTTATATACACACATTTACAACATTGAGATACATATAATGATGATGAAAATATCCTTATTAGTATTGTGAAGTCCCGGATTACCACCAGTGCAGAATTTGGGGCCAGGTCACATCAGAAAGGGACACAGCAAGCGGGCGATGATAGTTTCGTGAACTTCTGTAGATGGTGAGCTTTCTATTTTCTCTGTACTGGCATTTTGTTTTCAGGTTTGTACATAATTCCATTCAATAAAAAGAGGAAGAAAACGGTCTGTTAGCTATTTACTCTGTATTCCAACAGAGGGTAAATATAAAAGCACAACACGAACCCAATAAGCTACCATATATCTTTCTGTTCCTTGAAAGGTCAGGCCTGTCAAGTCGGCTTGCTTTTATGGTCCAAAGTTAATCTTGAATCTTGCAGAATTTGCATGGATTTACTTTGCCCCCCCCCCCCTCCCCACACGAGCATATTCCATTGAAATTCATGTAATTCGCCACAACATTTGGCTGTTTTTAAATGCTGGTTGGATCGTGCCTTTAAGAGGTCTGAACGGTCTCAGTGGGGAGCATTTCCAGGAAAGTGAGGGGCAACATGTGACAGAGGTCAGGCAGAGGGAGGTTAAGCCAGACGCCATATTCCTATGAATCACAGAAACGTGAAATGCAAAACCCACAACTGCTGTTTTTTTTTTAACATGCATCCTGTTCCGTGTTATCTACATCAGTAACTCATTCGTTGTCTCCGCTCTTGTTTTCTTCCTCCTCTTCACCATCCCTTGTGTCAGTCACATTTGAGACGTGTGGCTTTTTGTTTTGCCAAAACATCCTTTGGCTTTGGCGTGGATGTCGAAACCAAAAAGGATGCATGCAACATGTTGTTGGCTACAAGTCTGCGAAGACGGACAGGGATATTTTTTTTTTCCTTCCCCTCCTCGCTGTGCTTTAGAAGCCTGCGAGGACCACCAAAGATGTCAGCTTCAAACTCATATTAATTACGATCTCGAGCATGATCCAATTCGTGTCACATCAACTGCATGTGTCTGCGCCCCTGTTAAATGTTTGCTGTGCGCTTTCTTTCAAGCGCTATTCTGCAGAACTTCACATGCACTTAAAAAAGAGCTTGAATCCCAAAAGGCTCAGCGACGGTCATGGGAATCCGAGGGCTGCACATCTAACGCAAACTCCCAGTGGCAGTCTGATGGGAGTCCTCCGGCTCCGAACATGTACGGCGTAATTTGTGAAGTTGCGGGCCGCGTCACTTCAGAGGGAAAATGTTACTCTGTCTCACGCACGGCGAGGAGGGCGAGGAGGGCGAGGAGGGGGATTCACATACTGAAGACGTAAAGGTGAAGATCCTGTGCCTTGATTTAACAGCTGAAGGTTTGAAAGCCCAGTGCGTATAAAAGCCCTGCCATCAACACATATAATCTCTTAGCTGAGCCCATTGAAAGCTGGGTCCCAGGGGTTAATTCTCCCATCACTCCATGTTTGAATCAACTCCTGACTCACATTGAGATGAAAGCCACCGAGTCCCAGGACCGAGCCCGGACTCCGAAGGCCCGCTGATTCTGGACGACTGGAGCGGATTATTGCATGTTCGTCTTGTCGGACCTCCATCGGGACAGGGAAACTGAAAAGAAAAACAATAATTAGAGATAATTGCTTGTGTCCAAACACGAGCGTTAAAGCCCTCCTCCCTCCCATCTCCTTTCGTAGTATGTGAGGTGGAATGAAAGGGACACCCCCCTGTTTTGACAGCTGGGCAGGCGAACATAATTTGTGACAGCTGAACTGAAACGTCTTTAACCGCAGGGACAGACACAGAGAGAGAGAAAAGCTTTTGGGCTGAGTGAGAGAGAGAGAGAGAGAGAGAGAGAGAGAGAGAGAGAGAGAGAGAGAGAGAGAAGGAAGATCACAAGGAGAGGTCCTGCCCGAAAGAAATGGAAGAAGATGGCAAAGAAGAAAAAAGAGACAGAGAATTGGGGAGAAGAGATGGCCGTGTAGAGGGGTGGGATCTCAGCAGAAAAGGATGAGGGAGGTTAAAAGGGGGGGTGGGGGGGAATTAGTCACACACCATAAACTTTGAAGAGAGGGAGAATTTAAAATAACCCACACACACACACACACAAAAAAAGACAAGACAAGACAAGAGACGGCTTAACATCAAATGCATGCAAGTGGAAATGAGGAGAATATTCAAACAGCAGAGCTCGGCCGAACATGGTGTCATGCCAGGTTTGACACATTGGGTTAATTTGCTGCTCCCTGGAGGTGACCCCTGACCTCTGGTGAACGCAGGGTCAAATTGAGCTCAAAGTGAGACAGCCAAAATCATGTTAGTCTGAGGAGCCGGGTCACGGGTCAGCTCCGAGATTCTCGGTATATAGGCCAAAACAAGGACCATATGTGGACGGAAACACATTCGAAACAAAAATAAGTCATGGTTTTCCGTCCTTTTTTTTCTTTTTTCTCCTCTTTCTTTCGCCTCTCGAACATCTCGACCCACCGCAGACTTTCTGCCCCCTAATTCAATAAAGTCGTAAATACCACCGCAGCAGCAAATTGACATAATGTTGGCCGCATGCCCTTTAAATTGTCAGTGACAGAAGTTTTCCCAGAGGTGAAACATTAATACAAACACAGGATTTCTTTTCCAAAATAGCCAGCTCCCAAATTCTCCCGTGTTTACTTTTCTCTTTGCTCCTAATTTCTGTTAGTGTGAAATGTTATACTTGCTGCTGCGTTCACTGACAGGGGAGGAATGGAGGCCCGCGAGCCGGGAGAGCAACCCTTCTGGGGCATCGCTCAGCCAAAGAAGTAAGTCTCTGTCCTCTCAGCGTCACTTCATACGACCAGGAAAGCTGCTTTCACCATCTGGGGAGTTTGAGTAAATCACTTATTAATCACCATTCAAACAGTAAATCAACCGAGCATTAATAATTTCTCACTATTTGCTTTGTGTTTGCTGTTTCTTTCACTGCAGCATCAAATAGTAATGAGACGTGATTTCCCACCAAAACAACATTCAAATGTGTTCAGTTAGTTGGTGAGAAAGCGTGACGACAGGGTCTACAGGAAGAAGAACGAGGTCGGGAGGATTACTGCTGTGGTTTTTGGAATTTGTCATGAGGTTTAAAATTTTAAGTCACATTACATTTAATACAAGCGGATTTATTTTCTGTAAATGTTGTGAATCTGTAGTGGAAAATGAACTGATTTCAAAAGACGCGTCTTTCTGCTAAATACATAAGTGTCGTTATGTTTATTGCACTGTTTAAGCTTTATATTATTATTTTATATATTGCCTGATATGATCCTCAGAGGAAAGTTTACATACAAAATTAAAAGAAATGATTGAGATGACATGAAAAAAAGATGTTTGCAATATATTTTACTGTAGTTTTGACTGTGTAAAAGACGTCTAGTACAACTGCTGTAGCCACAATGAGTAGACTATATATAATATAAATAAAGTACAAAGTATGAATAAAGTACATATTATATATAATACACGTACAGTACATAATATACAAACTATGTATGTGAACTGTATCAACAACAGAAATGGAAAAGAATACTATGATAGAGCACGTAATATAATAACTTACAATACAATACTAACAATATGGTAGTAATATAGTATCATTATACAGTGATATATTTAATATAATATGTAAAGTAAACAGATGTTAGTACTTTTTATACACCCATAGTAATAATAATAATAATAATAATATATATGTATATATATATAAATATATATATATATATATATATATATATATATATATATATATATATATATATATATATATATATATCGATGGCCAAAGTGTAAAAAATTATCCTGGAAAGTGGGAATAACCTCCTATCTGCACTTTGTATATTTTTATTTTATTTTTATTTTTGTATTATGTATTAGGTATCCTTAACAAATAGCATTCTGCAATAAAACAAGTTTTTTTTGTATTTTCAAAAAAGTGCATTTTTCAGATAGGAGGTTTTGTTCTTCGGCCATCGATATGTATATATAAATATATAATTGGGGACAAGGTACAGTTGTATAGTTTTAAAGTGCTTTTGATCCACAGTGAATATATATTTACTGCTGTTTGAACATTTGTGTTTTTGTAAATTATTGGTTTCTGAAAGAGGGACGTGGGAGGGTGAAGTCAAATGTGGATTAAAAAAGTAGTTCCATGTGTTACATTAGACTGTAGGTTAGTAATAAAAGCTGCATTAAAAACTTTGAAGATGAATATCGTTTCCATAAATGAACATCACATAAAAACTGCATTTTGCGTTTCAATTTTTTGTTTATCTACACTGTTTATGTGTTTTATAGATGCCACAGATCCTTCTTCGGCCCCCGTTGTGTTTCAGTGACTTGGTGTCGTCCGTTAGTGTGAGCTGAAGTTTGTGCGGCTTCAAGAGCAGAATGTCACAACGTGCCTCACAATGAAAACAACAAGACAACAGACATTTAAAAAGAGTTGAATATAGACATGATGTATAAAAAATTACATTTAAAAAGCGGGTAAATAGTTTAAGTCCAAAAAAGACAGAGAGTTCCAAAGTTTAGGAGCCACAAACTTTAGTTTAAGAGGAACTTGAGTGACATCACTGTTTTTCCATTTCCTTTTGTTCTTGTTTATTATTTTTTGCCTTGTGCACTTCGCAGCTTGGATAAGATACAAATCATTACTCTGCAGCGCTTTAGTTTCCTTTCACACGTTCGACCCTGACGGATCGCTGTGTGATAGAAACAAATTCATGACACACAAGAAACTTGAAAGGAAATCTTCCGTACAACGTCCCACATTTAAAGCCTCATACTTGTTAAAGTAATACGCGATTCTCACGAGAACCAAAGCCCCTTATCAAGTTCAAAATGAAATACTGTTCACGGATGTAATCGTCTCAGAAGCCTTTTTCCACATGACATGTCACAAAAGCTCTGACCCCTGACAGAAGACACATGTAATTGCACTCAGAATGCAGTGAAATCCGCTGCGGTTGCCGTCGCAACACGTATATGTACAGTTATTCCCAATAACCGACCTCGCTCGGCTCCCCACGAACGAGCTGAACACCTGCTCCCTGAGGTGAGCCGGAGAGGGAGTTCGACCGTTAAAAGTTGCGAGGGGAAAGTTATTAGAGAGAGTGAGAGACGGGGGGAGGGAGGAGGGGGAGGGAGGAGGGGGGAGACACAGGGATGGAGATGACTTTATCATGGCTGCCTGCAGTCGTTTGGCTTCCAGTCGATAAAAAAAAAGAGAAATGACTGTAGCTGATAGCTTTGCCACGTTAGCTCTGGAGAACAGGGGCAAAGTGTGTGTGTGTGTGTGTGTGTGTGTGTTTTCCAAGCAAGTGAGTGTGTATTTGCATATGTAAGCGTTTCTCCAAGCAACTGCACGTACCTGTTGGCTTGTGCATATGGTGTGTGTTAGAGAGAAGTGGAATTATGTTGTGTTGTGTGTGTGTGTGTGTGTGTGTGTGTGTGTGTGTGTGTGTGTGTGTAGCCCAGCTCCATACAAAGATGAGTATATGTAAACGGGTTATTATGCTGAGGAGGTCTGCAAATCATTTCCTGTGGGCTGACTATTTATCAGATCCCGTCGAGATTTAGACGCTCCTCTTTTGCAAACTCGTCTGCTCATGTATGTGTGTGTGCGTGTGTGTGTGTGTGTGTGTGTGTGTGTGTGTGTGTGTGTGTGTGTGTGTGTGTGTGTGTGAGGAAGCCTGGAAGAAAGAGAGATACAAAAAACAAGATAAAAAGAGTTTGTTTTCCCTGCATCTTTTCCCCACCACCTTCCCCACCAGAAGAAGCTAAATAAAGAAATGTGAGGACTTTAGTCTGAACGTATGAAACCAGTGCGATCCCTTTCAGAGATCCTCCGGGTTGCATGCGAGTTCACTGCATGTGTGCGTCTGCCCCCCCCCCCCCCTCCCCTCCTTCCTACCTTTTCATGCACAGACCTGCTCGCTGGGTGGTGACACTGCTGGCGAGCGAACTGAAAACTGCCAACGACAAAAGCTGGAACAACAGGAAGATAATTCAGATTTGATTGGTTTCACGTGTTCTTCATAAACAACAAAGTTTCCCTGTGCGCCTCCAGCGTGTTTTCCTGCAAACATGGAATCCATTTGTCCCCCCGTCCTCGTGCCCTGCAGTTGCACAGGCTCTTACGTAGCAACACACACACACACACACACACACACACACACACACACACACACACACACACACACACACACACAGGGAAATGAACACACACACACACACACACACACACACACACAGACACACACACACAGGGAAATGAAAGCAGAGCGAGCCCACCACTGTGGCACTGGGATCTTTTGATATATATATATATACGGTCAGGAACTTATTTTGAAAACAGCCACTTTCAGCTGCTAAAAATAATCACGAGGGACTCGGAGAGGAATATGTGAATGAGGCTCGCCAGATCTGCCTCTCCCCCCGTCAAAATAATGTCCCGACAGGAAGCGTGTGTCCTTTAATGTCACTTTAGTGAAAACGTTTTCCTCAAATAGAGCCAATTCAAACGCATGCACGTGACATTTAAAGGGTCGGTCCACCGGAATACAAGAAAACATGTGTTCTCTTTTTTTTTTTTTTTTACCTCTGGTGTCAAGCCATGAGGAAAGTTTGAGTTTTATTTTGTTAAGAAATGTGAGATGTCTGTCTCTGAGATTGCTATACAGTGAAAGTAAATGGAGATTATTTTTTTTTCTGTGGTTCTCACATTAATAAAAAAAAAAAAAGGAGAAACTTTTTTTCCCCAGAATGTGTCTTTGGACAGTTTTCCACAGGTGGTTCCCAACCTGGGGGGCGGGACCCCTATGAAGGGTCATAATGTGATCAAACTAGGTACAAAATTAAAAAAATGTCATTCAAACAAAACCACGTTAATTTAGAAACTTTTCTTCAATTTTTGCTTCTTTTTTTTTTGTAAAAATTATAGTTTTGCCTCTTTGGCCTCTAAAAAAATCTTCAAATGAAACAATCTGAGAAGAGATAATCACTCTTTGACAGAACTACTAACGATATATATACATGCAACCTGTGACAAGAGGTCACAAGCACTTTGTATTACGGGGTCAAACACATAAACCACCTGGGAACCACTGTTTGAGTGAGTATGGGAAGTAAATCTTTTTTTTGTTTGTAATTAGGGCAGATTGACACTTTAATTTAAGATAATTTGCATAAAGCAAATAATAAAACACACTGCTTACATTTCACTTAATAAGTCAGCAGTTAATAAAAAATAAGTGGCCCTTTAACAAGCAGAAGCCTAAAAACTAACACTGTGCAGCTAAACATGGTTAAAAAAAAGAAATAAAAAAAAAAAAGAACTTTACTTCAAATTCTATCTGAGAAAGTTTCCAAACAAATATGTCAGACTATACTTCGGGGAAATGTGAATGAAAGATTTGCAGTCATTATTTCTATTTTAAGAATTAGTGCAGGCATAAAAAATAAAAAAAAACACATGGTGTATTTGGGATTTGAAGACTTGACTCAGTATAAACAAGACAATCAGTCAGACTGTGAACTAAGGTCATTTAATGTCACTTAAGTTGGAACAAAAGGGGGGAAATTGCACGTTAAGAGGTCAAATTAACACATATGTGTGCGTTTATTGAGACGGTTGGACAGTTGCTGAACCAAATCTTACTCCAAACCTTCTCTTTTGTAGGCTTTTTTTTTTGGATATTCTCACACAATTAGCTCAAGTCACAGTGTGAACTCCAGCCTGCTCAGTCTTCGGTGGTGTAACGCTGCACACACAATGGCTCGGTCCACTCGCAAGCCAGCATGCGGAGAGCAAGGTCAGGGCTCATTTACTTTGGTCTTAATCATGATTTCCAAGGATTATCTGACCCTTTGGTATTTTTTGATTTCAAAAGGAAAATGCCATCTCGGATGCAGTTTCCAAATCCGTCCACAAATGTTTAGCTGGGAGCACATGTGGTTTTAGCGAGAGGGCCTCCGGGCTCAGGGCCCTCCTGCACAATCAAACCACTTTAGTGGAACTCACAATGCACGCTCATCCTGGGGAACACGTGACAAAAAAACACAGAGCCGAGCGAGAAGGAGTTGGTCCCGTCCGGAGCAGAGTCACACACAAAACACCTGTTGCCTTCAGAGAGAGCTTTACATTTGCAGAAGGACATATTCTCCTCTGCCTGATATTGTTTGTACATATTGATTGTTGTTGTCTCTCCGGCTGGGAATAATAAAGCGGGGCTCCTTATTATTAACCACAGAACTTAGTGCTAATAACCGATTCATAACCTTAAAACTCATATCGGGACTCACCTTCTCGTGGGACTTTGTGGGCGACTATTTCCACTCGCACCCCCCCCCCGCCCCCTCCGCCCCCCTCCCGCCGCTTGTTATAGTTCAACATGTTCCGTAATACTTCCATAAATCGTCTCCAATGCTCCAGAATGGTGAAATAATGGGCCCTGTGTCGGCCACCCGCGTTTTACTGTGTTGTAAAAATAATGAAAGTCATATTGCGCTGCGGTTTTTTTTTATCTGCAGGCAAGCGGCACAAGTTTGAAGGAGGTCCTGAGATGTTTTCTAAATTGCTATGAATTTTCATTTTTTTTTTTTTTTTTGGAAAGTTGTTTGGAGTGCGCGTGCTTTTTTGGAGCAAAGCCGGCAGTTACTTTTTTTTTTGGGGTGGTGGAGGGGTTTGAGCAAGTGTTGGCAGCGGGGATGCTTTTAGTTATGGGGGTCAGTGTTTACCACGCGGAGTACAGAGTACACGTCATCAGCTCTCCTCCAGATAAAGAAGAGAGTCTCTCACATCAAACGCTTCTTTCCTGCTGCTGAGATTCAGTTTGTCATTCGTGGAGCGTCAACAACAACAACAACAACAACAACAACAACAACAACAACAACAACAACAACACAGACCACGAGCTCTTTATACAACATATAGTCACACATGTCATAAATGTGTTCGCCTCAACTGTATATATATATATATATATATATATATATATATATAATATTCGACTTTTAATCATCATCTTGAGAGCAGCATTTTAAAAAGGAACTGCAAGTTTTATTCCCAAATATATAAACAAATATATAAATAAAGTGAAACTAAACTTTTTTCCCCTCAAAAGCTCCCGTTTGAATCACAATTAAAGCAATAAATTGGTTTATCCGAGTAAATAAAATATCAATAAATTCATAAACACTGCATACAGACGTGTTTTTGTGCTTTTATCTTTATACAAAGTATTCATTCATTTACTTATTTATCTCAATGTATTATTGATTTTATTTCATCTATATGTCCAAATCTAGAGCCATCCCGATAGATACTTCAGAAGAAGAAAAAAAGTACGAAACGAAGACGTCAATTAGTTGATTAATTATTAACAAAGATTGTTTGGGCAAAGCGATTTAACATAAAAAGGCAATTCAAGGTGATGCCCTAAATAAGTTATTATTTTTTTATTTAATACAATAAATAATAAAAAAAAAGATGAATAAAACAGGAGAATAAAAGTTAGTTGCGATGCAAGATATTAATGAACAATCCCAAATTGATTCTAAGAAACGGCAGCAATGACCGGGACCGTTTTAAGCCTTAATTTAATGAAGCAACTGTTGCTTTATTTATTGTCAACCACATTTTTTTCCTCGTCATTTTGTAATTATTAACGTCCCACCTATTGTTACGGTTGTTATGCATTGAACCAGAGGCTTCCCTAACCCCGGTAAAAAGCACCTGACCCGGTGAGTCAAGGTGTATTGATTTCCTCAGTGTTTCTGCCCCCGTGTGGTGCAGACACACACGTGTTTATCCTGCAAACGCAACGGACAGTGAACGCCTCAGCAGACGAGTGTATGCAGCTGAATGATCCTGCAGGAGGAAAAGGGGAAGTAAACAGAACACCTCAGCTGAGTGGATTACTGGCTTTATTATGACCTATTATTATTATTATTACTATTATTATTAGTTTTTATTTTTGAATTATTTTGAAATTTGCTCATGTTGCGTTAATCTTCCTTTGACTTTCATGGTCTTTAAACGCCTCACACAAATATGAGAACAATTACAACTAAATGGTAAATGACCATTGTGACTTTTTTCCTGTTTTGATGTTAATTTGTCTCCCAGCATAAAAAAAAAAAAACTTTTTTAAAAGTTTTTTTTTTAAATTGTCCCCATGTTTGTTTCAGTAGTGTCTGTCCACATTCCCTCTGCCAACATGTAATGGTCAAGTACTGTACAGCGGTTTCTGCAGCTATTGAGAGACAACAAGCACGTGTTTATTTATGCTGAATATAAATTTAGTATCTATAAGTTTCCAGAACTTTAGAGCCCTCAGATTGAGATGTGTTTGTCCATGAATCGTAATTCTAATGAGGTTTCCTTCCAGAGAACTTCATCCTCGTGGATTTTATGACTTTTATGTACATAATCATGATGGTAACCATACACCATCAACAGCTGCGGGAGGAACATTAAAGTTGGAACGTGTCGCTGTGGAATGAAATACCGGAGACGTTGAGGTTTTTTGTTCTGCAGGACATTTTCATCAAATCACTCTGACGTGCCGTCCTTCGAGCGTGTTAACAGGAACGAGGAGGAGAGTCAGGGAGGAAAGAGCTCATGTGTCATTGTGTGTGTTTAAAGGAAGGGTAGATGTCTTCATATGCAGGTGGAGGAGAACAGGTAGCGTCGCTCTCGTCGCCACATCCTCTTTCATTCGTCCTCTCAACCCTGCAAGGAATTACACGACACATTAGGGTGGATTTAAGATAAGAGCTGGCTAATATCCTAATGTGTACTGGCCCAATTGGTCATTTAAAGTGCACGTTAGGAAGCCGATTGCCCTTTAAAGGAAAACACCGAGGTTCAGCAATTTCTCCCCTTGATTGTTCCTCTATTTGGCATTAACCAGTGGAAACAGACCGAAACGGGTCAGAAGTTGTGACAACATAAGTGAGAGCTGGTGAGCAGAGCATGTGTTCATATGATCAGGGCAGCAGTTTATAGTTATCCTAGGTTAACTGTATTATTCCTGCTGTCTGCTTTTATTAAAGTGAATTACTTTCCTGGAAACCTGCTGGGAGCAATCGTCTAGAAACAATAAAAGAAAACTTGCAACTTGTCGCTAATGGAATGCAGCTTTGTGTCCGTCCGAGGGTATTTGATTGGATTTCAAATGAATGGGTGGCTGCAATTTGTGGAAAGAAACTTTGTTTTCAGGACAATGCACAGTGTTATGTTTCCCCCAGCACGGGGTTTAGGAAAAGGTGCGGAAATATGATGTCAAAAAAAGTTATAGTTCGTGATAT
Source organism: Ophiodon elongatus (assembly GCA_016806645.1). Taxonomy (NCBI): domain Eukaryota; kingdom Metazoa; phylum Chordata; class Actinopteri; order Perciformes; family Hexagrammidae; genus Ophiodon; species Ophiodon elongatus. The sequence continues at coordinate 76,015 of JACSYO010001250.1, read as the reverse complement.
AGTTAGAGTTATAGCACATATACGTTATGAAATGCCTTTGATGTGACATTATATTGTTGACTCTTCACAGTGCAGGCCACATCTTCATGATACGACTCAGATAGAAAGCGTGCAGTGAAGTTTAAACACAGCTCAGGGGGATTCAATGAGAAGTTGGGGATCTATTTTGGTTCTCATTTCACTCACACAAGACTTATTATATATTTATGAAAAGCCTAAGAGAGTGTTACACTGATTATCTCTTTTCCCCTCTTAATCCCACAGTTTAATTGTGTTACTTTGTCAGAGTCACGTTGTAAAGAACAGTTAATTACTTGGTGAATATCAGTGCGTTTGCGGCTACGGAGAGATTAATTGCGCCATAATTGTCTGAGAGAGTATTGACGACCAGAAACACTTTGGGCCGAGTGGAAAGTCATCTTGTGGTTAATAAGAAATGAACGCTGGCACGCTCTGTTTTAATGAGTGCTGTGAGAAGTTTTAAACGCACTCAAATCTGACTGAAGATTAACTCTGTAGTGCGTGTAGCCTGTCCTGTGAGTGATGGAGAACCCCAGCAGGAGCAATGTCCGTCCCGTGAGCACTGTTCCCTACCTGCTTCTTCCTCTGCGGCCCGCTTCTTCTTCTTCTTCTTCTTCTGCTGTGAAAGCTGCGTTATCCACACAGCGCACGGCGTCGTATGGAGGACAGGCTGCGTGGACGCCAGGCTGGAACCCACCGACCTGGCGTCCTTCCTGGGTTATAAAGTTACAGTGAGGTGGGAAGCACACCATCGCTGTGGCGTTATACAACACGGTCGGCTGATTAACGGCACTTAACGTAAAAGAATGTCCCGTTGAAGTTTGCTCCGTCGCAGGCCCCACGAGCACTTCCTTGTCCCACTGTGTGCAGGGCCAGGTGATCCCAAACTTGCAGACGCCGGTGAGCACGAAGGTGCCTCCGCTGGAGATCAGGATGGGGCCCAGCAGTTGGGTCCACTCAAAGTTGGCGTTGACTCGGTAGTGGTGCCAGCCCATGGCGGTGAAGGCGACGCCCACCAGGGTTAGGAACAGGCCCGAGAACAGCAGGACGGATCCGGTCTTCTCGTCATCCAGCAAACCGATTGAGTGGCGGCGGCGGCGTGGAGCCGGTGTGGCCGCCGCCTGAGTCGGGTCGTCGGTTGGCGCACTGAGGATCGCCGTCGGGTTTCTAGCTCTGTCGGTCTCCATTGCGGTCCCTTTACGTCACCATGCGAATCCAGGAACACAACGGTCCACAAGTCCCCCACGGGCCTCTCCCAGTGAAGTCCCACTGAATGAGCACTGAGTAACTCACCAGCCCAGAGGACAGTTACAGGTTAACCTCACTGCACTGGACCTGTGTTGGCCGGAATGAACACGGTGGAGCAGTGTCACCATGTTCAAACGGCAGCTTCTCTTCTTCGGCATGTGTGAATGAACTCATGTGAACAACAAGATTACTTTTGAATGCACAAAGTGGTGCTGGGTTGGTGAATTGGGGCCAGATTATGGCAGAGAAGTCCGTTTGAACAAATTATGGCACGATTTCTAATGTTACAAACGTGCTCCTACGCGATGAAACATAAGCAGTCAAATCATTGGAACTATATATGCAATAAACCCGATGTGATTAATATTTTAGGCAGGTACACGACATGTCCCAAGTCCCAAGAGTGCATAACGTGAGGTATTAAGACCATGAGAGGAGATTCGGTGTGTTTAAGGTCCGTCTGAGATGCAGGAAAATCAGAAGAAAAGGGCGACTCCTGCACGCATGGAACGTGATTCGACATCCATCTTGTCACATGTCATTTCACACAGACACGTCTCCCATCTGCGCCGCTATGCATAACTCATCAGCCGCAGCTCATGCTGCAATAGTTGAACAATCGGTCTTCGCATGTTAAGTGGAAGGGGCTTAAAAACACATCACGCTATACGTGTCACAGTCAGAGGCTAAATGAGCTGCACACAAAGTGAAACACACACATACACACAGACACACACTGATACACACAGACACAGACACACACACACACACACACACACACACACACACAACACGCAGAGGGCGTCCGTCCCACTGAACGGGGCCTCGACACTTCATGAGGGCGTCTGCTAATGCTTCCCCCGACGTATGGCAGGCCTTACCCTCCATTAGTTTGAGTCTCCTTCCATGGTTGTGTGACAAAGGTGTCTGTCCTCCAATGGCTGCAGCAGAGCAGTCTGCAAGTCTGTGTGTGTGTGTGTGTGTGTGTGTGTGTGTGTAAAAAAAAAAAACTATGTTCATGAATTTTTTATTCTGAAATGCAAACACGGTGACATGCAAACATGTTTTTCAGTTGAATTTCATAGCAGTCTGCTCTTCTCCCGGTGGACAGCTTGCCTTTGCCTACACAAAAGCAGAGCCGCGCGCTGGCATTGCGTGTAACGAGCCCGGCGATCGGATAGCAGGATGGGAAACAAGCGACTTTCAAAACACACAATGCCAGCGGCCTGATCAAACCGAACCTGTGTGTGTGTGTCTCTGCTTCCTTGAATGTGTGCGCCCGTCTGTCTTTATGTTTACCGAAGCCTCAGCTCATTTCACTTGGCATTAATGAACAAAGGAACAGATACCTACACAAAGAATCCATACGAGTGCAGTGTTTAAAGAACCCCCCAGAATTGAAGCTGCGCAGATTCTTTCAATTAGCAAACTCCAAATATTTATGGACTGAACATTTCCTCCCTGGACGGAAGGGGAGTTCTGTGTGTGTGTGTGTGTGTGTGTGTGTGTGTGTGTGTGTGTCTCCTGTTGACTCACACTGGGCTGTATTGATCCCCTGGGCTTATGCTTCATTTCACTTGAGCCTTGCCACCATCTCTTGAAAGCACGTCTGTCCAACATCTTGACTGTCTACTGTCTCTTTTGACCAGAAATAGTCTCAGAGGAGCCACGTGTCAAATCTCCAGTACAGGTTAGTGGAACACAGTTCAGCATTAAATGAAGATGATGCCGCTTCATAGATGTCGCAATTTAAAAAGGATAAGATGCCGACAGACACCTCTACTCTCACCTGGTGGAGCCTGAAGCTGTTAGGTGTGTGAACGTCTCTTCTCACTCCTTGTGAACTGTGTCCTTGTCTCTTCTCTTTTTGTGTGAACTGTGTCCTTGTCTCTTCTCACTCCGTGTGAACTGTGTCCTTGTCTCTTCTCTTTTTGTGTGAACTGTGTCTTTGTCTCTTCACTGTGTCCTTGTCAAGGAGACTCTTCTCCTTCTGTGTGAACTGTGTCCTTGTCTCTTCTCACTGGCTGAACTGTGTCCTTGTCTCTTCACTGTGTCCTTGTCAAGGAGACTCTTCTCCTTCTGTATGAACAGTGTCCTTGTCTCTTCTCACTCTTTGTGAATGATGTTCTTGTCTCTTCTCTTTCTGTCTTTGTCACTCTGTCCTACCTGTTTTGGCAGCTATGTCCTCTGGGATTCATATTCTTCATATATGTTTGCAATCTATCAAATGTAATGATTAATATTTGCCAGACTATAATTCTGCTATTGGTATCTGCATGTCATTTAGTTCTGATGGAGGGATCCCAATGTTGTTTTTCTGAGGTTTCTTCTATTTTGCCTAATTCAAGTTTTTTGAAGTCTTTCTAAAGTGAATCAAAGATCAAGTGAAAATGATGATGTCACATAACGTACAGATTGTAAAGCCCCTTCAAGCAAATGTGTGATTTGAGATAAAATCACTTTACTTGAAAACAGCCAAGAGGATGAAGATTTTTCCTTGTCTCTTATGCTCAAATATATATTATACAGCACTTGTGTGCTCCTCGTTCATATCTGCTGGGAAGCAATACAGTTTCCCTGGCAGACTGTGCTGGGCCAATAAAGAAGGGCCAAAGGATCACCGTAGGAATTAAGACGTGACCGTTTCTCAGTGATCCCCTCCCCCAAAACACACACTCTAACACACACACACACACACACACACGCTTACCATGACAAATAGCCTGTGACATGCCTCTGTGAACATGGCACGGAAGGGTCCACTCCCTCTCCCCAGGGCTGATAAGGCAGTGGAGTCTGCCAGTGGATGGGACTCTGAGTGTCTCCTCAATGGGTCGGGATTTCACTTCCAGTGAACCGTTTCACTTTTCTAGCAGCGGTTAAGAAAAATCGACAGGGAAATCACAACGGTTTCTGTCTGACAGCAATACAGTTCTAGCAGTTCGTCATGTTTACGTAATCACAGGCCTTGAATATCTGCTGACTCAGTGTCTTGACTGTGCAAGAGAGGCAGGGGGGTGAAGGGAACTACAAACTGGACAATGCAAAAATAAGACAGGAGGACGCTGTATTTAAATGACAGCGTGTGGAAATTTCAAAGTGCATTGAAAGTCTAAGGCCAGATTATTGTAATGTTCCAATTCATAGTTTAGCAACAAATACAGTAGGTCAACGTAAATGCGTTCCAATAGAAGAAAAAAAAACAGCCCTATTTCTTTTTTTTTTTATACAATATTTCACCTGTATTTAAAGATTAAGGTTTGGTTTTAGATCCCAGAATGGCCATTCAGATATGTTCAGGACATATTTTAATAGATACACGTCAAGGTTTCGACCACGAAGGTGAGGGTGGGAACGCCAACCTGTATGTAGACGGTGATGACATGTTATGCAACAATAGGCCCGTTTCAAGGCAGCCATTTTGCATGTCGATGCACAATAAACAACACGATAATCTTGGTCCCGTTCCATTTAGGTGGGCCAGGGTCCTGGTATTGTGTATGCTGACTCACCGGAGTGGCTGTGACTAGAATAGAATGGGACCTTAATTAATTTGATCAATTACAGCTGTGTTTACTCTGCTACGATGTGTCAAAAGGGCGGACTGGGAACGAGATAAGAACGTGCAAGTATTTCTTTTTGTTGGTTTTTTTGAGCCAATTATTGCTAGCCAGCAGCTGTTGTTCCACATCTATCTCTACAGCCACAATAAAAAAAAAAGGCAAAAACACACACGTTTAGTAGGATGAAGCAGTCCTTTTATAGCGAGAAATCCCCTGTCAGTTAAAAAAAAAGAAAGAAAAATAAGTGAATTGTGTTCATGCTTTTATTGCCAGAAGGAAACAGTTGACGGCGTTCAGCTTGCTGAGTGGAAAATGTGACAGATGCCTTTGGATGCGAGTCTGACATGTTCAGGGTTTGAGTTATTCTAAAGAGGTCGCCTGGGTTTTGGAGTGAACAGGAGTAGCGGAGGAGAGGAATCCACATTAATGCAATAAACTTACACCATCCATGTTTGTTCAGATGGTTTTCCTCGTGGCGAAGAGGGAGATCAAATGGGCACATCAATTCTAAATTGTCCATGAATGTTACTGATGTGGGGCTCGCTCTCTGGATTGTAGAATAACTCAACTCTATGGCTCCAGTGGGCCTTTGGACAAACATGACTGTGATGGTGGACAACAAAGACTTAATGCTCCCTCTGCTCCGACTGTTTCACGGAGCTGATTCTGACGCTCAGACTCACTCAATCGATACCAGACACAGGCGGCTCGACCATCCAGAACCCACAATTCCCTCTGTTTTTAATGGAACAATGTGCATTTTTAGCATTATGGGGGGATCTATTGGCAGAAATGGAATATCAAATTAATAAGTATGTTTTCTTTAGTGTATACTCACTTTAAAACTAAGAATGGTTGTGTTTTCATTAGGTTAGAAGGAGCTTTTTATATCTACATAAGGGTTCAAACAGGATATATAACGTGAGCTCTAGTGCTGTAATGAAGAAGACTTGAAACTATCAATTTCGACCATAAACTTATGTTTACAATGTTTACTGAGGTAATAAATCAAGTGAGAAGTAGGGTCATTTTCTCATAGACTTCTATACAATCTGACTTATTTTTGCAAGCAGAGGAGTCGCCCCCTGTTGGCCATTCTAAAGAATGCAAGTTTGAGACACTTCCGCATTGGCTTCACTTTTCAGAACCGGAGGTTGCCGCCTGGTTCCAAGATTGAGTAGCAACACAAACGCTCTGCTTTTTGTATGAACTGATCAAACAAGTATATGATCTGTTCATTAGTGAGCTTTAGAGGTGCCGGTAGGCAGATTTTTATGATCCTAAAAACTGAGTCGGGCTAGCTGTTTCAACATCTACAGTCAATCTGGCCTTGCCTGTCAATCTTGTAATCTAACTCTTGGTAAGACAGTAAATAATGCAGAGTTGTATAAAAATACCTGACCACACAAACGTCTCCACATGGGCCAACACCGTTTTTGGATACGACTTCAACTCGCATATCTCACTTTGGCCTGTCAGAGAAAAAACATCATACACAAGAGACCCTAAGATCTCTTCCTCTTCGTCTGAGTGAGGCGGACGGGGAAAAGTAGAGTCAACACTGCTGGCTCCCACATGTGGCTGTGAAAAGGCAGCTCAGACGAAGCATTTCAAACAGCGAGGAGGAGGTCTTCAGGCAGAGGGACACAAAGCTTGACCGAGGGTGTAAATATGCACAAGGTGTTGATGTAGTGCTGAGCTCGTACGCGCAGTCATGCATACATCCTCCTAAGCAAAGCACCGCATGAGGTTCTCGCAGTGCAAACAGTATATTAGTAACACATGTGTGGTGGTGTCTTCAAGCTTTGTTTTCATGCCCTATCATCCTGCATGTATGGATTATGGTCATTTAGAAATAACAGATTTACTGCATTCCTCCGGTAGTATTGCAACTTCTGATTCGTCAGCGTACAGCATTTCATCAGAAAAGTCTACATATTTGGGAGAGTGGGGGGATTTAAAGGGCCAGTTCCGCTCTATACATGAGTGCTATATCTGTCGATTCAGGTCAAGTCAGTGTGATTTCCAAACGTCTCAATCTTTCCACTGAGAACTCAATTTCTACCAAAGGCACACCAACCAAGCAAAAGGAATAAAGTGCTCAGACAAGCTTTGTAGATTAAAGCGTGGGACCATTATTTTTTTGTTTCTGTTGAGTCCCTAATATGTCATTTTTGTTGCTTTGTGATACACTGTACTGTAGCAAACTCTATACAATAATCTCAAAAGCTCATATAGTCACACAGAAGACTGTCTGAATGGAGATGCTTTAGAGAGAACTGACCCAACAGGTCATTGTGACTTATTGATCGGACTACATATGTGCTTCTCATGATGACCTGACTATATATGTGCTTCTCATGATGACCTGACGATGCAGAGGAGCAACTCAGGTGGAGAATCGTGGTCTAAGAGCGCTCCACATGCCTCAATGTTTGAGGCTCTCCTATTTTCACAGATGTCCTATTTCTAAGCTCAAGCGACGGTAGCCTATATTTGCTTATTATTAAACAGCTTTCCTTTTTTATATTGTTAATAAAAATAGTTGACATGTCCAATCTGACATTGATCAACGATCTTTAACTCATGTTACTTATTCTTTGGATCTACATTGCTGGTAACTTTACTAAAAGGTCACACAGTGAAAAATGCAAACATGTTAACTTTTACCACGCTCAGCATCTTAGTATAGCATGTTAGCATGCTAACATCTGCTAATTAGCACTAAAGAAGAGATACAACAGAGGTTTGGCGGTCATAAAAGTAAAAGTATAGCACAAATTTGAATTTTGACCTGATGTTGCCCAGATGGCCAAAATGACGTGACCCAGCTTCGGCCCAAACTCTGCACACCAGAAGAAATAAGTTGCGTCGCGCCCGGTTGCCCAACTCGGCTAATAGCCGACCAAACAGACCGGCCTGATTACGGCTGCCGACACAGCCATCATCCGGCGGTGTTAAATGAAAACATAAGAGACAACCAAGTCATTAAGGTAAATTGACTTGGAACAATGACTGTCTGTACAAACATGAGCAGTAATCATGGTCAATCGATGTAATATATACGAAATGTCTCTGGTTTAATTCCAACAAACGACTTTGCTTTCCTGTCCAATAAAAGCAATAATGCTCCAAAATAGTATCTCATAGAAAAAGAATGAGCTAATCCAACTATAAGATATTGAGATACTTCACTGGATGAGTCCTGCTGGTGACGATAGGAGGGGTCAGGTCACCGGGCTCCATCTCTGGGGACCATGAATATCTGTGGAAGATTAAAATAAACTGACTAAATCTCTTACTTTATCCTCATGATGCGACGAAAAGAAACCACACGGAACACGCTTAGTCATTTTAATATATTTGTATATATTCATATATTACACATTTAATACAGGCACAATGAAAAATCATAAAGTAGAGACAAAAAGTGGCTGAGATATTGGTAAAAATGTACAATTTATGAGAATCATTTACACAATTTTGCACTCTTTAAACTCTGTTCAATACAACATATAAAGAAATAAAGGAAGTGAAAGTGACAAAAAAGGACCCTTGGAAGTTAATTTTTTAAGTTTTTTTTAGAGACAGCAAGAACCAGCTTGCTAATACTGAACACGATTGCTGAATCTGTGAACACTTTTTTATTTTATTTATTTTTAAATCTGACTAAAACCACTGACATAATTAATTAAGAGAAAACACAGAGTGACATGCTGATTTCTAACTGTACAAATGTCTGATGATACAATTTGAGGATTTCATGTAAACTCATTCATATCAAATACCTTCAAAGATTTGGCTGATTAAAGTCCAGAGTGAGATACAAAATTTAGGGTTTAGCAAACGCAACTTAAATGGACAATTCCATCGTCCATTTGAGATTAATGTCTGCCTCTATATTATTATCAAAGTCTTAAACCAGAATCATACAAAAGATTACAAACTGGAGAAAGTCCTCCCTTGGCCAGATATGAAGAATGAAATCAATTAAATGATCAAGTGAGACATCAATGAACCAAGTATGGATATGAGTTTTAAATCACCTGCAAACCAGTCAGTTAAAAACTACTACGAGTCTTTTTCTATAGCACAGCGGACAGTAAAAAATAAGCCTGGTGTGAGAAGTTAATTTTCTTAAAATCTTATCTGAGAGGTCAGTTGGCCACACGATGCACAGTGTCTGAAACATCACAGCTTCCCGGCAACTAACTAATCGCATCTCCAGACACCTACCAGCATCATTAACCAACTTTAAGGATCATTACATGGTTGAGGTCAATGGGTACAACAACATAAAACTACTCCATCAAGAAGTACAACAGCTTCTACAGCAGCAGCCTTCATTAGTAAAAGACAAGAATGAAGCACCAAGAGTCAAACGTGGCTTTCTGTGCCCGCGTCTGCTGCCTTTAGTTGCAAGAGGCTTATCCCAGCATGCACTGGGTGAGAGGCAGGGCAGGAAGGTAATCTATCACAGGGCAATGGCAGTACTGCGTCACAATATCTAACCACAGACAACGACACTGGATTACTCAGTGCCGTAGGAGTTGCGATAAGGCATTCCCATCACTAGTCGGGCCTCATTGTGCTACTTGCTCACTGTCGACTGCACAGCGAGTGAATGAGAGGTTCAGGTCCACCGACGGGCGTCGGATAGAAGAAAGACGAGATATAAAAAGAGTCCGACGGTCAAACTCAATCGCAGAAGGCAAACGTGACTCATTCATATTTGGAAGACAGTCGGGTTGTAAAAAGAGGAGACGTTTTCCCTTCAACATCCAAATAAAAGGAGTAAAAAAAACAAAAAACAACAACTGGCACTTTGTAGGTGCTATTCTTAATAACTGTGCTGTAGTATACAAAAAAAAAAGTTTGATTCAGGCACATTTCTCCATTAATGGGGCACAAAAGTGTGATTTCAAAAAACACTGCCAGTTTTACAAAAAAAGGCTGCAGGTTAAATTCGGGGTAATGTCCCTGGGTTCTTTTTGTTTTTTAAAGCATCTAAACATTTGACACAATGTTTTTACAGTCAACATAGCGGAGATTTCTTTCAGAAAGTATACAAATTAAAAGGCTTAAACACTTTAAAAGTACAAGCCATGACTGAGAGGGGAATTAACAAGTTCAATTCTAAAAAAAGACCCCACGGATCACAGACCCCATTTGGGGCCATTGTTTAAAAAAAAAAAAAAAAAAAAACACTCCGTGCATTTGACCACAGAGAAATGTAGCTTAAATCTGGAAACCCACATTTGGGTAAAACATTGACGCACTTTAGTTGCCTATTGATCCACGGTATAAGAGGAGGCACTGAGGTCAGATTTCTTTTCTTTTTCTTTTTTTGCATTAGTTTGAAAGCACTTCAATGTTATTTCAAGAGATCAAGCTTGTGCCATAAGTGTGTGAGTACTGTTTCAGACAGATTCTACCTTCATTGCTTCATTGCACATGATGAGAAAAGACAAATCGTGAGGAGGAAAAGAGGAAGATCAGTAAACAAAACTGATTTGAGTGTTGAGTCAGAGCTGGTTGAGCAGAATGATCCGTGTTAATATTTACAGTTCAGAGGAAAGAACCTTTTTCTTCTCTTCCACGCGGACAAGGTTTTGTTTTATATTCCTTAAAGGCTCTTGAAAGATGAATATAAGAGGAAGAAGAGCATCTGAAAGATTGTTAGTGCATGTTTTTTTTGTTTTTTTTATGATTTCAAATACAATATAGATTTATATCTAATCCATAAATTGTTTCTGACTATACAAAAAAGTGAATTTGATCAGAAAGCATTATCAGATTTCATATCTACACATTTCCTGAAAGCTCATCTTAGTCTTCTTTTCTTTTCTTTTCTTTTCTTTTTCTTAAACAGTGTTCAATACTCAGTGCTGTTTTATTGTAGTGAGATTCTCGCCTCCCGGGCAAAAGCTCAGATGGATCCAGAGGTTCAGGAAGCCTTGTAAAGTCGCCAACTTTTGTGTCAAACAAGATTTTTTAGAGTGGTGGGTAACCTCAGCAATCCGCCATGTAGCGTCCTGAAGAACAGAAGACGAGCAGTTTGAGCCGTTAGAAGCATTTGACTGTGCAGCGACGCGGTCGCATGGAGCGTCCAGCGCTCGACCTACCTGTGGCAAATCTCTTCTTGTTGAGAGAAAGTCTGTATCCGGGCCCCTGCAGCTCCATGTCCACTCCTGACAGGGTGCTCCCCTCACACATGAACTGCACCGCTAGCGTGGTGGGGTTCGACGGGCCGTCCGACAGCTCAAACTTGGCCCTCAAGGACCCGGCGCCTGGCGTCAAACACAAACAGATGCACTGACTTGGCAGCAGGGCGTGACTCTGGACAGTGTGGCTGCACCGGGGCCAAAGACGGGCCCTTTGCTCGGGATTCAGATTGCCGCCTTAGAAATTTAGAACTTCAACGTAGAAGAGGAGTCATTCTTCAAACATTTTTCGTGCGTCGCTCTTCAAAAGTAGGTTTTTGTGGCGTTTCTTTACTTCCGTGTTCATGGTTTCTTGGGATATCTACGAATCACGGCGCATTCATTTTCATAGGTATAGCTACAAGCGCTGAGGCAACAGCATTTTTGGTAAAATAGTCAGCAGCAATAAGAAAACTATATGCTCATTCTACAATAACTATAAAAACTATAAATACATTTTTTTTTAATTAAACTTCTTATTTTCTGAGGTGTTTTTGTCACAATCAAATATACAATAATAATTGCTGTGTAATATGTATGTCGACGTGTCAAATGTCCCCAATGTGAAGTCTTTATTGATATCTAAATGATGAGACGATACAATGACGTGTGCGCTTTGTAACCAGCTTGCTCTCTACCGGTAAGATTTTAGCAAACAAAGAAGAGAAGAAGACGATTTACCTTCATTTTCAGACTTTTCGGAGATGTCGGTCAGCTTCCACAGACACTTATTCTGCTCCGGATTCCTAAAAGAAGAGAAAGAAATAAGCGTCTGCTGTTGAACTAAGATAGAAATGTCCTCAGACTGTTTGGTGCTCCTGCTGAAAGACGAGCACCACGTTTCTCTTCTTACCAGATGGAGTTGGGCAGAGACTGCATGTTGGCGACTCCTCCGTCGACGGGCACTAAGATCTGAACGTTAGAGAGCGGGCCGGGCGAGGCCATGGACTCCGGGTTGTAGCGGTAGTCCACCCGCAGGTCGGACGTGCTCGGCGCACACTTCCAGTACACGGCCAGGTTGAGCGGAGTGGAGTGGATCCCGTCAGACTGCACCTGAGCACAGCGGGGCCAACAGAGCCGCTTTGAGTTTCAGCACTCAGACCAGACGTCTGCATCTCAGCTGAGAAGCTCAAAGTCATCGTGGTAGTCATGACACAAACACATTTAGTTGGTTTGATGTGCTGAAAGTACAAATGAAAGCTAAAAAAAACAAACTACTAATGTTCCTCCACAGACCAATTATTCTTCCATCAACTAAAAGCCAATGAGCCAACTCCCGGATTGCTTGTTTTACCTGCTGATGAGCTTATATTTTATTACTTTTCTAGATTTCTTGCTCCACCACATGTAAACTAAAAGTCAGCGGGGCCTGGTTAATGGGTGGCAGGACGGCCTTTAGTGGTTTGGGAGCCATCTGGAAGGACAAAGCTTGATGCCAGTGAGGCAGAACCAGCTGAAGAATCACTTAACAAAAATATTTAACCCCTACTTACTCTGGGCCTACAGCATTCGCTGGCTGAAAATGTCAAATTATGGATGGATCTAAATATAGAAATCATTCATAAATAGATATCATTGATTGATTAAAGTCTTAGTGACAGATGCGTATGATCAGAAAGGCAAACAGCACCGTACATACACTCATTATTAGAGACTCTCAACTGGGAACAACCTGCTGATCAGAGGACACCAGCAACACTTCCCAGCATGCATCCGATTTAAGGAAATTCACCAATATTATAGAACATAGGTTTAAATCACAATAACAAACCTTAACATCACACAATGTACTTCATATTAGCTTATATTATATTATTTATTTTATGTTTCTGCTTGATATATTTTGCTTACTTTATGTTTTGCTTTTACTTTTGTTGATTTTCTGACTTTTGTATTTGCTTATAATGTTCATTGAGGGGAGATTCCTCCTATAAGCTCCAAGATTGTTTTTTTTTTTATAAATTTCACTTGCTTCTTTTCCTTTGTTGTTGCATTTCTGCTGCTTTGCTTTATTGTGCAAAAATAAAAAAAACACAAGGCAATCAAATAGTCACAATGCTTCTGATGCAATGAGTTTGGTGTATTGTCATGATTGTGCTTTTTTCCATAAATTCCATGTACGGTGCAGACAACTTGGATTTTATTGGTGACGCTTTCACAATATTATTTCATATGCACAATGACTTTAATACAAACTAATGTAATAATGCAAATAAGCCAGTTTGAAGCTATAAAACCTGCCTTTATGGGGTTTGTTTTAAAAGATGATGTCATCCAGCGGTGGCATTTCGCGTGTGAGGCTGCAGGATTTTAGGGCCAGGCGTACAGTATATAGCTGAGGTTTAAACCAGACTACAACATGGTTTTAGAAGTAGTAAATTCAATTCTAAAGCCAGTTAGTGACCACAAATTAATTCAATACCAAAGATTGTGAGGATGTGTGGCAGGCAAAGACTACAAGGTTCAAACTATTTGATTATTTTAAGAATATTACAGACTAAAGCTCTTTTTTTGCTTCTTTCTCAGACTTGTCTGGAGTGTGAAGCACTTGGGGGAAACGTGTTTTTTTTAATGAAGCATTCTTTGCCTCCAGTTATTTTATCAGGATTATTGTTCTCGACTCGACTTTGGCTGACCTGGTATTTTAGGACGTCCACATTATAATAGGAAGCTGTAGGATTCTGATCTGAAGATTTCCTGAGGTAGGACGTCAGCGCTTGCATGTTGAACCAGAAGTCCTTGGAATTTGAGTCACTTTGGGAAGGATCACTAGATAGAAAGTAAAAACAGTCAGGAAGACACACACAGACACACACACACACATGCACAAGGAATAATCAGAGGCTCAATTATTCATTGCTTCTTCCTGGCTTTGTGTGCAAAGCTCCAATAGCTTGGAAAAAATGACCCTGTTATATCCAACCAGCTACTAAATCATGAATTCCATTTGATTCAATTAGTCCAACCATGTGGTCTGACAGACGAAACATTAAAAAGATGTCATTTTCCTTTACTGTTTAAGAAAGAATATGAACGCGTCAAATAGAATTTGTTTCAAAAAGTCGTCGTTTTAAAATACAACCAACAAAGTTCGAAGCGTATTGAAAGTCACACTGCCTGTGAGGTCAAATCTACATTCAACACCTTCGACTGAGACTAAAGAGGTGAGAGGCAACATGATGTACGACAAATGAAACAGATGTTATATGAGGTGTGCTGTTCTCTGCTGTTTCAGGGCGCTGAGTATTTCAGAAGAGACATGGGCTGTTGAGAACCTGGCTGTTAAAAGCCTGGTGGAAAATACTTCCCTGACAGCTTAATGATGGGTTTATGTCAGATTACTAATTGAATTTCCTCCCACTGACGCAGACAACATTTCCTCCATTCTCACCCGAATCACCGCGTCCAAATCCCGCTTTCATTTCACCGCCGACAAGTTATCAGCTCATCGTCTCTGCAAAGCTCTCGCACTCGCGAACCAGCCCGTCTGAGTTTTAGCCGTTTGGGGGCGAACGTCTCCGGAGGCTCACCTGTATAGTAGCTGTTGGTTGGGCAAGACCTGCTCCAACCTGCTGGTGTTCTTCAGTTTGAAGGTGAGCACGGCCGGGGAGGGGTTGGTGGTGAACACCTTGATGATGCCCATGGGGAACGAAAAGGTCATGTCTCCCGTGATCTTCACGATGCACCTGAGGAATGTAGCCACGTGAATAGGAAGGATGTCTTAGATGGCATCTGTTGATTACTTTTTCCAATTAAATCGATAATTGTTTTGTTAAAGTTACTTTTGACTGGTTATGAAGGAAGGGCGGCGGGTGAGATCCAGAACCAGGACCGCGCAGGCCGGACTCTCACCCCGCTGCAGTAAAATGAGCGGTTTTCTAAATGGACTCTGGTGCTCAGAAACACGACCACTTCAGTCCACAGAGACCGCCAAAATAAAAGTTCCTCGCCGTCGCTTTAATCAAATGTCAAAAAACGTCTCAGCGCCTTAGTTTATATCTTCAGTTCACTTGTTTTGTTTGACCAACAGTCCAAAACCCAAATATATTCTATTTCATTCCATAATCAATGATAAACAATAAAATATAAAATCATCACATTTGAGAAGCTGGAACCAGAGACCGACTTCAACAATTAGTCGATTATCAAACTTAATTTTCTTTTTGCCACTTTAACTGAGTAAAAAAATCTACATTGGACACATTTGGTCTACTTATGAATCATTTAGCCTACTAATCCAGTTTTTATACATAAAGAGCTAACCAAGGCCCTTTCTAAAGGGGGATATTGAACACACTGGCTTTAGGTTGCAGGTGTCTCCGATCCCCCTTTTCCGAATCTACATCTGTATGCTTTTATAGTCTGATATAAATCAAGTTTCTTCATTCAGTTGGGGTTGGCCTAGGCTGTGGTGGTAACGGCCCACAGCGGGTCTCAACCTTGCACCGTGTCTCCGCTGCATTGCTTATGAAATGTTCCATTCACTAATCCCTGCAAAAATAAGCCTTTTGCACAGCAGCAATTTAACAGCAGTTAACCAATAAACGGCTGTATGTTTTCTCTGCCCCAGACTATAATCTGCCCCGCGTAGGTTATCCACTCTGAAAGAATGGTGTCAGACGAACGCAAAAACATTCCACACATGCAGGGCGAGAGGGAGCGCCACACACAACCAGAGGGCCGAGGCCGACGCCACGAACTGCAACACTCATAACGTCATACGCATTGCAGTTTCAAACATGGACAAAAAAATGTGTATGCGTGCAGGTCCATGTCGGGGGGCCTTCGAGCAGCAGGAGGTCATGTGAGACTCACTTAGTGGGATCAGCTCCTTTGAAGTAAGCATTAACCGATTCTGTGAAGGCCACGGCAATGGGCAAAGCATCGAGGGATGCCAAGGTCACAGGGCTGGGACCGCGAGACGTCCCTGAGAATGAGAAAGGCACAGAGTTTGAGGTCTGTTGACTCAGCTGCGGATCAGACTTTTAGTCACAGCGGGGTCCAAAGCTCACATCTGAATTAGGAAGGCTTGATCATGCAAAGATGCGTTACGTAATTTAGAATATCTGTATTATTGCATTTCATGAAATCAGCCATTCACACATTGCAAATAAGTACATTGTTATTTTTCATCTGAAGAAAAATACGCCACGTTTTTTTTTTAAGAGTAGATCATGCTGCAGCTGCTTTAGTTCAAATGAAGTACAACTCGACAGGCAGGATTACCTCAGACGGCATATTCAAATTAAAGTCAACAAAAGACGTACCATTCACGGCGTCATTTTTTTAACGATCAAATCTTTATAAAGTTAGGAGCTGATGCGGCTGAAAAGGTGAATATGGAGAGCAAACAAGACAGAGAGAGAAATCACTGCAAAGCAAGATAACCAGTTGTCCAACAGACTGGTGTTAGTGTGAGTTAAACACAGAGGAGAGGCCTCTTGGAGGAGCTTCCACCATACCTGCTGGTGTTTCACACCGCTTCTCAAAGGTAGGCAGCTTCGCTATGAACACATCGTCCTCTTTACGCCCAAATTAAAGAAGGCATAAAGAAGAGAGGAGGAGATAAACAGACCCAGAGAGCACACATGTGAGGGAGAGGTGATGCTGAGCACAGTTGTAAGTCCTAAATGTGTTTGTGGCAGGTGAAGCCCTAAGCTGACGAGGCCGACATGACTGCACAGAGATGGACGAAGCGCTAACAGGCCCTAATGAGGACATCAGTGAAATGGATGCAGGGTGCAGATGGTGACCGGGGGAAGGAGGAAACCAAAGTTTGGAGAAGGCAGACTCACTGTGGCTGAGCAGAAAGAAAGGTGAGAGGGAGAGCAGCTCTGGCTCTGGGGAGGAGAGGGGGAGAGCAAAGGTGTGCTCGGCTCCTGTAAGCAGAGGAGTCAAGGAAGGAAGGAAGGAAGGGAAGAGTGAGAGAGGAGGAAACATAGCACATTGTGTTGCAGAGATAAAAAGATATGTGGCAAGTTGGTGAAGAGCTGAAAAAAAAAAAAAGGAGACGAAATAATTGTAATAAGACACTGGGGGGTCGGTGGGGCTTACCAACGGTGGGGGTGTTGCCGGCGCTGAGTGAGGCATTCGAGGACAAGGAGGAGGAGCTCTCTGCCCGGGCGAGCGGCGCAGCAGGAGGCGGGCTGGCGTTGGACGTCTTGGGCGGGCTGAACGGCCGTACCTGAGCGAAGCGAGTCAGAAACGTTAACCGAATGTGGCCGCGTTGTGTCAGCACGTATTCTGAGGGGATGTTGACTGCGGATTGCTCACAATCTCATTGATTCCCGTGAGTTTTCCTGTGGGGAGTTTGGGCCTGGAGGAGGGGCGGGGCGGGGGCACCAGGGCTCCGGCTGTCAGCGGGGTCGTCGGTCGGTTCGGTACTGGCACTACACGGAGAGACAGGTGCAGGTTTTGCTGGTTAGTGGCGGTGAGCAGAGCGGGCATCGGGTCCAAACAAAGCATGTACACGTGCATGTGCTTCATCGAAGGAGACGCATCATGCATCAAGACCTCCAGTTTAAAAACCATAGTAGCAAAACTGTAACAGGTAACAACACAGGAGTAAAACACATTCCAAAATTATTTCATAAAAAAAACAAAAAACAAACTCAAAGACAAACATGTTGCAAACCAGGCAGTGAGTTAGAGAAGCATTTCTCTGAAAAATAAGGAAAAAAAACAAAAAAAACAACAGAATTGTCAACTTCAAATACAAAACAAATGCACAAAATGAAAAGCAAACAGTTAAAATAAAACAAAATATAAAACTCCAAACCTCAGGCATAAGACACGTCTCTAGCATCGGTAATAATGTTACCATTGAATATTTTGCTCGATGGAGCTGCTGCCATCGCCCTATCTGTGATCCCAGAGAAGACGTCAGAGAAACAGGGGTTGCCGTCTTCCCCGCCGCCCGCCGCTTTGCAGTAGGCCTTGGCGCACTCATCAGAGAGGAAGCGGCACGACCTGCCGGAGCCGGAGCCGGAACCGGAGCCGGAGCCGGAGCCGGACTGAGGCCCATGGGGCTCCTGGGGCTCATTCGCCGGTGGCCCTGAGCCCTGGCGGCGAGCTGGAGCAAAATTATCGCTGAAGGCGATCCACTGGCTCTGGGACCAGGACACGGAGGACACGGAGGAGATGGCGTCGCCGCTCTTCGGAGGGCTGGCGGCAGCCGGGCTTTTGGCGGGGTCAATGGGCTCGGTCGGCAGGGTGATGGGGGCGCTCTGGGCCCTCGCTGGCGCGGGCATCAGTGCTTGGAAAGGGTTTTCTGGTGAGTCCCAGGGAGAGGATGGGGACGAGGAGAAAGAGGAGACATCTTTGGACTGTTGGCTCTCTGCCAGGGGAGGAGAGCGCTCCCGTTGTGTCACCGCCTCAGCTGACGGGGGGTGGGGGGGTGGGGGGGGGGGCGATGTGATCGACAAGAGGCAATAAATATGACAAATGCAGAGCAAAGGATGGAAGGTAAACAGATCAGACATGGGGCAATACAAGCATAATACAAAAGTGCAGCAACATCATTGCTTTTACCTCAAACATATGAAAAATAACTTTTCTACCAGTTAGTGCATTAGTATGGTTGCCCCGTATGTGGTCCAAAATATAAAAAATGTACCTGATCTGCCGGCATAAGCACTCACACAGTGATGTCACAGCTGAAGCTTTCTAATACAATTTGGTTTCCGAACCGCTGAGTAATCGGTTTGAACTCAGATGGGTCAAACATCCCTTTAGCATGACACTGATGAGGTTTACATCAGCGGGTAATGTTCAGAGTTAGCGCTGCGTCACTGGGTCATCAAGTGACATCACGATAGTGCATCTGCATTCGCACGCTCTCACACACCTGTGTCATGTGAGGTGGGAGGTGAATGAAGCTCTGTTATGACTTAGACTGCTGACTAAGGACGTACATGGAGCCAAAATAACAAACACTTAAGGAAAAAAAAGACTTGAGTAACCACCAATAACAAAGATTTTTGTTTTAAAAAAAAAAAAGAAGTCTTCTTACTGCCATCTGGTCAAATACGGCAGCGTGGTCAGAGGCCCCGCTCACATGGTCGTATCTAGATGGTAACCAATTTCCGAAAACTAGCAAAGACTCTTGCGAGGACGGCAGCCCGACAACCTCTCCTAACCTCAACCGATTCGTGAACGTTTTGCAAATGGGTTACCCATCATCGGCCCTCTAGCGTCAGTTTTACACGGTCAAATTACGTCTTTTCAAAATAAACTTTCATTTTTCATAGTAATCAACTTAGTTTAAGCAAGAAAAGACAACTTGTTAGGGTTTCGGAAAATATCTTGGTTTCTGGGGTTAAAATATGTTCGTTTGTTACGTAGTTACGTAAGCTACATTGAGTACGCAACGTTTTTTCAGACAAATCAAAAAGTTCTGCAGTATTGTTCTAACACCAATGGAGCATTAATCTGAACACAGACGATTTGGCCTGTTTGGATATTTTATAACTGTCTCAAGTTGTTTTCAAAATCATACACATTGCATAGCTGATTGCCAAACCTTGTGTTGCTGACAAATTCCACTTATAGTGTTAAGTCCTCTCTCTGTGTTTACATCATGTTGTTTTGCCCTGTTGCACACAGCATACTGAGCGTGGACTTTAGACTGATTCATCAGAGTTAAACTTACGTATACACACATTATTAAACAGTTAGTGTTTGCTCTCACACAGACCTTAAACCACATGCAAACTCTGCATAGTTTTGGTACAATATCTTTCCAGTAATATCATGCTTATTTTAAACTAAAATAAATCCTCTTTCCAGCAATAAATGTGTAAAGCGATGACCCTGATTAAAGACACACATAAGGACACACCTCCTGATAATTAAACTAGAAGTCAGTCTGAATCTCACACATGTGCACATGCATTTGAACAAAAGTCAAAACATAAATACCATGCAAAACAGACGATGAATGCTTCAAGTTGCCCGAACGAGTTTTCATTCGGATCACTGTCTGATAAACGGGGCGCACACACATTTTACCTGATGCCTCTGGCAGAAAGACGTCTGAGTCAATCCTCAGAAAAGATGGAGATGGAGGGATTGAAAGGAAGATAGAGGCAAGGTCTAACGAGAGAAGTTCATGGAAATAAATAAAAAAAACAATAAAACATTGACATAACTTCAACTCAGTGATATCGTAATAAAACAAAAAGCAACGTCAAAAGCAAAAACAATATGTCAAACAGATGAACATGTACAAAACAAATCAATAAAGACAACATATGACAAATAAGACATTTTTTACAATCTTTGCTTCATTCAGTGAGAGTTTAATTGTTTTAATAGCTCCCAGACTAGACTTAATTAATGTGTCATGTGTGCATCGGGAGCTTGTAATACTGCTTCACTGTACACAGAGAGATTTAACAGGCTGTTAATTTCCATCACCGTATCTTAATCAGGGCACTCTACGATGCTCTTTTGACTTTTAAGCCGAGACCTTTGACAGTAACGAGACAATGTTTGACAACATACGTGCCAGTGGGCTTTATAGCCGGCCCTCTGACCTCAACGAGGTGCCAATTAACTGTGGATTACGCTTAGCCTAGGCAATGGGTCAGCGCTAATGTCACTCTGTTTAAACCCTGGTGTCATGCACGTAAAGCCATGAGATTCACTCCATCAACGCCCCAAAATTAAGTAAAAACAAACACTGCATGAAACAGAAGGAGTACAAGATTGGAAAATTACAGAAAAAGACAAAGTGGGGTGGAAAAAAGCTGCTGTTTTAATTCCCTATGGTTGAATATTCTGTTAACCCTGGGGGTCAGTTCCCCCATGACCCCTGAGGGGACAGGCTCCCAACTGAGTAGCTCAGAAAAGGACAAAGAGGGCAGGGGAGACTACATAATGCACAGAGGGAGAAGATGAGCTCAAGGAACAGAAAAAGGAGCAGAAAGGAAGTCGATCACTGGCTCAAACGTGTGAGTAAAAACCAGATCGCTTGTTGCTCCTTCAAGTTATAATCCTTCAGGTTTTCATGAAATCAAACCCCATTTTTGATTCCATCTATGGTCTGCATTCTTTTTCTGTACTCGCCACTCAATGTATTTACATTCTTCTCTTTACAGTAGCTTTATGTCATTTCTGTGTTCATCTGTCAGCCGATCATTTTAAACTTCTTTTACTGGGTGAAACAACTACTCGCACGGTCAGTGTATGAATTAAACCGAATTCTTTACTAAAACAGTTGGTTTGGCCGCACCGTAAACATGTACGCTCGTTCTTCTGCTGTACTTCTCACAAAGTACCTGCTCGACAAAGCTCCACCTGGAACCACGGGTGTCGCCAAATTAACCAGGACTGACATCTTAAGGATTACAATTTTAAAAGGAATTACAGTAACCTCCTAAAGTCTGACGTTACACAATAAAGTCTGACATTGTGGAGGAATATATAAATACGTGCAGAGCAAGGAGGCTTTAGGGATCACCTGTTGATGAGGACACGGAGGAAGAGGAGCCTGCCGCCAGAGTCGGGCCGAACGGGTCCAGAGACAGAAGGTCGTTGTTCGTCAGTCTGCCGGAGAGAGAGAGAGAGAGAGAGAGAGAGAGAGAGAGAGAGAGAGAGAGAGAGAGAGAGAGAGAGAGAGAGAGACAAGTCAAACTTACAGCAGCATTTCAAGCAAAAAGCAGCAGTTCCCCTAAACAGCGGAGACGCTGTGAACATGAAAACGGTGGCAGCCGTGGGCTCGTTTCATACGTACTCATATGGCGTCGGCGCTCTGGCTTTCCCCAGCTCGTCACCTGCAGAGAGAGAAAACCAAACCGAAGATTAGGAGCCACAGACCTGCACAGAGTGATGACAGCAAGAAAAAATGAAAAACCCAACACAAGAGGTTTTCACCGGCGACTACTATTCAATGTTTAAACTACATCACACCTTAAACCAGAAATATAAACTGAGGTTCTGACAGAAGAAATGAGAATCTGCCATGAAAAGCCGCAGAAGTCTATTTGCAGTAAGATTTAGGTTGGATAAGATATTTTTTATTATTTCTGCCATAGACAGTAAAACCATAAAATCTTACCCAAATACATCAACTTTAAACATGTTTTTTTTTTTTTTAACTCGCTAGTAACACTTTAAAACGGGGGATGGAGTGACTTTGCGACTAAAATAAAAATGATGCCTCGCTTTGTTATTTTGTGCCCCTTTCTAAAGTGTTACAATGCATCGCAAAGGATCTATATGAGCGACCCAAAGCAGCACCAGAGGTAAGAGGAGCCAATTGAGAGGACCCGGAAATAAAACCATCCATGTTGGTAAATTCTTAATATAGGAAGTGAAAGTTTGCAGTGAGAGAACAGTCAGTGGTGTTAGCGTGTGTCAGCTGGCTGCAGGGGACAGAGAGGGGGATGTGGGGGATGTTTTGAGGGGATGGGGAAGGCAGGGCTGGAGGCGTACAACTGTAGTGAAAACATACTCACCAGGACCCTGAGCCTTAGAGCTTAATGTGGGAACTCCTGTGATCCCTAAGCGTGTGTAGAGTATACATCTATCAATGCAATACCTTGTGTTTCAGCTGCAGAAGGTAACTAATATAACCAGTTAGTTACCTGCAAATATGTGAAAGAACTTTTACTTTTAAATCATAAAAAAGAAAGAAAGAAAAACCCCTTCTGGATTAATATTCTTTTGGACCTCATGGAGAAAGATACATGAGCAATTGGTATTCTTTTCTCAAACACAGCCATTCTGCAAACTGAGCCAGTTTGCAGAATGGAAAAGATAATTTCTGACATGTCAAAACATAAACAGCCAATAAAGCAATTTATCTTGTTTGTACCAAGGGAGGGAAACATCCCTCAAGCTCACATTTATAGTTATTTACTTTTTCTCCAGATATGTTGGTTTTGGCTAAGTTTCTGGGCTTTAATTTTCTTTGCAGACGACCTCTTTAAAAACAATTTTGTGCCAAGAAAAATGTAGTTGAGAAGTTGTACAGTCGAACCCCATTTCACAGTCATCCAGCAACACGCAGATACAGAGGGGTCAGGCAGAGAAAATACTCACTGGACTGGTTCCTCCGCATCTGTCCCTGAAAAACAAAAACACGACAATAATTCATCAAAGACGCATTCGACCCGCCGCAAATTCTCAACGGTCGCCAGAAGTTTGCTCAGTTTGTTAGAAACAAATCACGAGTAAGACAAAGGCGATCGTTCTCCATGCAGGAAACACAAAACAGATCAACAAAGTATTTTAAGGGTCATCGTGTTTTTCTCTGCTCCGTTAGGAAGCTCAAACTCCGACAGCCCTTCTTACACGTCAAATAGTTTGAAACCCGAAGCCTTTGATCGTGTTTATGTAACGATATATGAGAATTCAAATATATAGAACTAGGAGGGGGGAAAAAAAAAGAAAGGGTTGAAACTATATTATTAATTACTCCCAGTGGAAAAGGGAATGTTCCACTTTAGAGTTGAAGACAGTAAATCACAGGGCTACTCTCGACTCACACATACCAGACGTTAAACCTAGGGTGAAATATTCAGCGGCGCATCTAAGCGCACACAGCGATCGGTCAGGGACGACGGAGAGCGCGGCCCTCCAACACTTCACCAACTTCCTTTTCAGAGGCCTTTTCTCTCTGGACATAAATCCGCCGTGTCACGCTGCGTAACACAAGATACTGTATGCAAGATCCGCTGTTGAGGGTCACCAACCCAATGGAAGCTGAGAGCATCAGTTTCAATAAAGAATGTATTCGCACAAGGAGAAAGATGGTGGTGGGGGTGGAGGGGGTGGGGGGGTGGGGGGATTGTCAAGGGAGGAGGGGAGAAAAAGAAACAAAATGGGTTTAAAAGGAACATAGCAAAAGCATTTAACCACCGTAGAGCTGTGAGGCCAGGGTTTAGTCCCACAGGCGCTAAGCGGCAAATGGGTTCAATTACGGCTCTTGCTGGCCACACACACACGACTTCCATTGCTATTTCAATAAAGGGAACACCGCAGAGGGGGAACCAAACAGGAGGAGAAATGAAAAAGACAGAAAAATGAGCACTGAGGAGGGAAAAAAAGAGAGAGAAAGAGAGAAGGAAATCTCTCAATAATTCACACCAGATGATGCAACGTTCGTCATCACCTTGGACGTATGTTTCAAATTTTTGGTAAATGTGAAATCGGAAAAGGGTGCGGAAACAGAAAACCGAAAAGCAACTTTAATCGAATGACTTCTGGTATTTAAATGCAAATCAGAGTCAGCCCACACAAACGGCGGTCTGTGTTTTTTTTACTTTTCAGGACGAGGAAGTGATCGTGGGTTTGAGTCTCGACAACAACGGAAACCAGAGTGCAATGAACAAAGTTCAAAAAGGTTTAAAAGAGAACTCCTCCTGAATTTTGTTACAAAAACATCAGAGAAAAACTTGTACTTCATCATTCATTTCTAGGGTGGGGAAAAAAAAGAAAAAAGAAAAAAGAAAAACATTTGTAAAAAGGAGGCAACTAACCCCATAAAGTATTCATAAATAACCACAACAGAGTCCTGTCTAGAACAAGTGGGCTCCAATAAAACCCAAAGAGTGAAAGCAAGCGAGTGAGGTACAACACAAACAGGGAGGAGGAGCAGCGGTCAGAGCTGAGGACGCTGACGGAGAGAGCCGGAGACGCGAGGAGGACGATGCCGTGACATTTGTCTTAATGTGAAGTGGGCGAAGCCCACCGGACCGCTGTGCGCCCTTTCAGCCGCTCCACGACAACATTAACAACAACAACAGCTCGGTGCACACACGCTGCATGTATGCACACAAGCTGTAGTGGTTTTTAAAGTTTAATGGCAGAGGCTATTTTCGTAGAGAGGGAGAGAGAGAGAGGGAGAGAGAGAGAGAGAGAGAGAGAGAGAGAGAGAGATGCGGAGATTGAGTGATGGTGAGGGACGAGGAGCTGAACGAAGGGCTCCATGACCGAGGTCACGGATCAGACTGGGCTCTGTGTGCGTGTGTGTATGTGTGTGTGTGTGTGTGCCGCAAAGCATTCCCTTCAGTGCCTACCAGGGGGACAGTGTGCATGTGTGTGAGTCTGCAGTAACCAACACCATCAGAAACAGGACTTGTTTCTGAGCTCTTGATATATTTTCTTATAAAATAAAAACAACATCCCAAAGTTGTTTGACATGAAACTGAATTCACAGACAGACAAACCGTGAAATATTAGATGTAATATACAAGCCTTTCCAATTCAAATAAATAAGCTCCAAGAAAGAGTGACTAATGGCATCTACAAGAGGGATAGCACGGTTAAATGGCGTTCCCCTCACGGAGGTTACATATCCCCCTGTTGCCCTCTAGTGTTGCTGCAGCAGAGCAGGACAGCAACAGGTCTGTGTTTGGGGATTTTAGGCATTCGGTGTGTCGAGAAGCCGTACCGAGGTCGAGGGCGACAGGATGATGTTTCCAATGGAGGCTTTGAGCTCGTCGATGGTGGCTCGGTTCTGGTGCGTGCCGTTGTTTGGCTGGACGGGCTTGATTTCTACGTGGAACTTCCTGGGTTCGTCCTCATCCTCCGAGTCGCTGGACGAATAGAAGGAATTCTCTTTGGCATGTGGGCGGGGACAAAAAGTCAAGGCGACAACGACGACGAGGAGAGAAGAGTTTAAATGAGAACATTTGTTTTGTTTAGCTCGGACCTCACGCTGCAGACTGGAACAGAGAGACAAAGATATTCCTTAGAAGCTGGAGTGAGTGTGAAGACAAATGCAAAGGATATTGTTTTCATTTCCTTCCGGTCGGATACAGAAACCGTCTGCGTCAACTTGGGGAACATTCTATAAAACAGAAATTGTCACATTTAAAACCCTTTGGTGCACTTTTTAATTAAAACGAGTTAATACATGTGTGTGTATCCTTTATAAAATAATTTTAAAGCAGCTAAATGTTCTGCACGATGTATTTATAAACTCTTTTGTGAACATCCTCATGTGCTTGAATATTTCATTTTCAAATTACATTAAAATTTTCAATCAAAGACAATACATTTAAATTAGTACATGCAATATTATATCATACAATTCAAAATAGGACTTTCAAACTCTACGTCTAAATGTAGTATTTTGTTATTATTATTATTTTAAAACACAAAATAAGTTTTTCTATATATTTATAAAAATTCATTCACAAAATGTGATTCACAAAAAACAGGTCAGGATATGAATATTTATTGTGTGTGTGTTTCAGTTTGTATTAGCTTGCTTACAGCATTCTGGATGTCTATGGCGCCGTAGTATCCAGGGGGAGCGCCGTTGGCAGTGTTCTACAAGCACAAACAGAGAGAGATGAATGAATGAATGAGCAAATCTACAAAGCAAACAGGAGGGAGGGAACAGAGAGGGAGAGGGAGAGGGAGAGAGGGGGAGAGGGAGAGAGGGGGAGAGGGAGAGAGAGAGAGAGACAGAGAGATAGAGAGAGAGAGAGAGAGGGAGAGGGAGAGAGAGAAAGAGAGAAAAAGAGAGAGAGAGAGAGAGAGAGAGAGAGAGAGAGAGAGAGAGAGAGAAAGAAAGAGATAGAGATGAGGATCTGAGGATCTTTTCCACCTCCTCCTGTTTGAAATCAATATAACACACAAAGCTGAAATAGCAGCTGAAGTATCAACTCAAAGTTACGGTACAACTGCTTGTTTTGGTGAAACTTATACTCACAGCAGGTTCGACTTCTGTCGACTCCCTGAAACACAAAAGCGTCACATCATGAGAAAGTTTTACCTTTTCTTACAGGGTAGGGGGAGAAGAAAAAAAAAGTTGCATGAATTGTGTTGGTTGGATTTAAGATGCACATGTCTTCACTCACGTGGAGTCTGTGTCCTTGTCTTTCCTTCGACCTGGGATGCCAAATGCTTTTCTCTTTCTGGGTTTGGCACCTTAATACAAAAACAAAACACTTTTTAACCGTAGATTTTATTTTTTTTATTACGATAAATCTGCCCCATATCTAACAAAAATGGCTTTTAACTTGCTTTACTGAAATGCAACTTACAGTGTATTTGTCAAAACACATTTCTGTGAAACCTTTAATTGTATAATAAGACTTACCTTCAGTAGCAATAGCTGCATTGCACTCCTCAAACTCAATGGGTCCTAATGAGACAAAAAAAAAGAAAAGAAAAAAAATCTTTTAGGTTCATTTGGCGCGGAAAGGGTCAATGACCCACTGCTGTGAATGCTGTGAATGTACATCACGCAATAATCACACACACAAACACACACACAGCACAAACACGCTGTGGCAGACACACAACATGCAGTCTGGCGTGCCGTACAGTGTGTGTACACAAACAGGGCTAGGCCGGTCCCAGAGGGCAGACGGGGTCAATAGCGGAGTCAACTTAGTGTCTGGTGGCCCTCACGGAGATGCGACACTCGAAGCCCCGCTCCGCGAGCACGGGGTCTTCCTCACGGAGCCACGTGTGAAAGCCCCACCTGGGACACCAGAACCGCCACGCTCATAAAGCCAATTCTACCAAAACCTACCGGAGCCTGGGCGCTCACAGCGAACAGCAGGTATGAAGAGTGAACCCAGATGAGAGTAAAGCTCCCACGCAATGACACGCTAAAGGTGCAAACCCTCCTACAATGAGACAAAGAAGTTTCAGATCGCATGCAGCGAGGTGTTTAAAGCCACACGGACAAATCTGCTCTGAGGCTTCTCTCTCTTCACATGCAAAAATATGGCCAGAAAAAAAAAAAAAGAACAGACCAAATATGAACCAACAAACTTAATCGAGCACACACGCGAACATACAAAGCCACTCAAGTTAATAATGGCAACCTCGATTAATAGATTGAACAAACAAACTGTCGCATTGATTCCAGCCAACGGTCATAATGTCACTCGGAGCACCAATTTACCCTCGCAAAAGAATTTATAATAATAACATTGCTGTTGGTTATTCAGATCCATCATTCAAATGATGAAAAAAAAAGAAGAAAAAACAGCAAAAAACAACAGAGTTCACACTTAATTTAATGCTCATCAATTATACACATTTCCCTCCGAGGGCCTGCACTCGGACTGTCACGCTTCAAGTGTACCTCCAGAAACATTTATGGAGGCTTTTTGAAAAGGGATGGCGCTTTAACATACACATGCTAACATGCACGCACACATGCACACACACACACACACACACACACACACACACACACACGCACACACGCTGAAGGCTGAGGGGAAAAACCAGAGGCAGGGCATGCAATGAGTGTGCATGTCACTCAGAGGAATCCGGGAGTTTGGGCTGTTGATGTTGTGTGATGTGAATATCTATTAGAAAGAGTGACACCTCAGCTACACGATGAAACATGATGCAACATCTGCATTAGTGCATGGGATCCATACGCTCAACTGTGACTTCGAGCACACATTACAGGGTATTTCTATTAGTTTTTGCTCGACCGTTTCTTCTTAAAATGCATGACCTGGAAGACGTGCAGTCTGTGTTCGCCATCAGACCAGATAGATATAACTAGAAAGCTTAATAGCTTGCAAGATGAGGGAGAGCGAGAGAGAGAGAGCGAGAGAGAGAGAGAGAGAGAGAGAGAGAGACAGAGAGATGGAGCAGGACCCCTCTGGCAATATCTCCGATACACTAACATGCCATGACCTGAAAACAACAAAGCTAATGATATTTTAACTCAAAATGTATACAGTAGCGGCGGACCAACGCGCTCTCCCCAGAGGATGCCAGTCGCGAGCAGAATCGACGCATTGTTCGGCGTGTGCAGCGCCGAGTGAAGCGCAGGGAAGCGGCGAGTCACGAGAGGCATGCATCACGCCAAGTGAAGTGGATAAAGTACACCAATGACCGATCTACTCTACTGTGCAATATCGGGCCTCTGCACCGCCGGGCGAAAAACACAACGGCAGCACGAACGTTTGTGTGCGTGCGTCTGCCAATCAAAACAAAATCGCCACGCTCAGTCATAGAACTTTCTCCCATGGGAGGAAGCGGCGAGAGAGAGTCGGTAATGACGTCGTCGTCAGCCCCATTGTGGCGACAGAAAACAGGTGAGAATATTTTAACTGGAGAGGACGCTGGCAGTCATTATCTCATTTGACATCATCCGTCATTGAACGCATCAGCTGGAGGGTATTGTCAAACAAAAAGCAGTGGAAAAGGAACCAGATAAAAAGGGGGGAAATTACTGGAAAATTACACATCGCGTTCCGTATTCGAGCTCTAGGGATGTTTAACAAATGCTGTGGATCTACGTAAGACCCAGGCGGAGCAGGAACCCATTGCCGCGAGCATCCTGCGATTGCATCTGACAATATTTATGCACACCAACTGCAAAAAAAAGAAAAGAAGTCCAAACACCAGACACATGAATATTACCTAAATCTGGGCAGACATTATGAACTGTTTAAACATCTCCTAAACAGACAGACGACTCTGTTTATACAGGGGAAGATGTTTCTTTTCTTTCTACTCTCTGTGAGGGAAGCATGCAGACACGCATGAGCGGAGAATGTTTTTTTTTTTTTCTTCTCCTTCTTCTTCTTCTATTTTTTTTTTTTTTTAAATTGCATATGCTTCACATGGCACTGGGAGTGGGAGAGGGGCGGAGGGGGGAGGGGGCAGGGGGAGGGGGGGTTTGCGTGTCTGGCCCACCGCCAGTTGACAGCTCAGCTGGATATCGTTGAACACTCCGAACCCCCCTGCCTCGCAGCGTGTCACTTTGGGATTGTTTCCGCAATAGAAAGTTTATTCAACCTCTCTCTCTCTAAAGGCACTGGACCGGCCATCCGTTCAGCTATTTAATCAGGGGGCCGACAGGTTATTTTTCTGACAGGGCCGGGGCTGCTGCGCAATCCCTAATGAACAGCTTGATACAAAGAGGAATTTTCTGACCGTTTTTTTAGCCTCAATTAATTCTGCTGTCCAAACAAATGAAGGCCACCACTCCTCGGACGCAGCGTCTGGACACACGGGTCACCGTTTGTGTACACACAAACGCAGCAGAGGTGAACCCTTTGTGTCTGCGGCCTCCTGACATAATGTTGCACAAGTACGGGGACGAGTGACGTCGCTGGGACGTTCACCGCGAGGATTTAAACGGCGCACTTTTTTTTTTTTTACACGCCGATTAATAGCCGTACCAGTTAAGAAAGTTGTCAAAAAAAAAAAAGTGGCTGCAAGAGTAACTAACTATCGCTGAATGAGCTGTGAGTGTGTGTGTGTGTGTGTGTGTGTGTGTGTGTGTGTGTGTGTGTGTGTGAGAAAAGGAGGGAGGAGAGGTGGGGGGGGAGGTGTAGAGCCAAAAGGGGTTTGAGGAGTATTCCCTTGATTATTGTGGCATGGCAAAGTTTACACAAGAGTCATTGTTGAGCTCTGACCTCCTGAAAAGGTTGGTTCTGCCTGCTTAGTCTGCGAGCACAGCAAAGCCCCCTGTGTGTCACATGCTCACTGGAATGCCAAGCCTGCCTACCTTTACAGCAGATTACTATGATTGACTCTGATGGCCCTCTCTTACTTCTAATTGCCCCTCTCGATACGCCCCCCACCCAATCCCCCACCCCCAACCCCCCCATACAAGGCCGGAGCGGGCAGAAGGCGCGCTCACCTCGCTTATTTACCCACGCCACGAAAACCCTGACAAACATCGGTTATTGGCATGAAGCACATCGGACTTACCTGGTCTCTCTTTGCCTGTTCCTTTGCTCTCGGCCAGTTTGTGTATTAAGCTCTCCACCGACGTGTTCTCAATGTTCCTCACAAATTCAGTGTGGACCTATAAAATCCAAAGAGCATAAATCGAATTTGAGAGACTTGTCTGAGAAAGCACATGTGGGAGGGGGGGCAGAGACAGACAAACAAACAAACAAGTTCAACAGCAGCAGAATTAGGTGAATACTTTTTGACCCATTTAGTTTTTAGTTGTTCGATTTATTCATAATTCATATTAACTGCAATCAATTCGTGATATTAGACCAAAATATTGTCTTTGATTTGTTGTCATTTCCTGGTTTTAAAAAGGCGGCATTACAGTGATGTCATTTTCTGAACTCACCAGACTGTTCTAACTATTCTATTGTTTGCCTTTACCCACTTAGTCTTTATATATTCGTTACTGATAAATATTCATAAAGAAATCTCACTGTGATATTGTCGCAGTATAAATATCGCAGTATTTGGTCAAAAACATTGGGATATTTGATTTTCCCCATCCAGGCCAAGGTGAAAGTAAAATAAAATTCCTGTAACCACAATAAAATGTTTATTATTACTTGCACAGCCTGAATCCTGTCAGCTACACATATTACATAATGTGTTCAAGACAAATCCTTTGAGCTCGAGGAGACGTACAAAACCCTTCACCTTATTCATTTTGGGTTATTTTTCATCAAAGTTTGGATGTCTGAAGTGTGAAGTGTGCATTGTCTTTTTCCTTTTCCGGTGCACTCATGAATGTCTTCGTCATCGAAAGGGATGCCATTAACTATATAAAATGCTCATCGTTAGCTGGGGGAATTGCAGTTTAGTGTTCAATGATCGTTGTCTTCCACGTCTTCTGTCACGTCACATCATACAAGTAAAGACTAGCGTCACGCGTCTGTGATTTGTTTCGAGATGCGCGGGGAGACACATGCCGTCTGTTGCTATTAATTCTCCCCGCAGCTCACGCGACTTTGCCTTGAGTTGATATTTAGAACATTTATTTGGTAAGTGGCCTGTGCAGGCATACTGTACTTCACTGTGAGTGATTCTATTGTGTCGGGGCGAATCATTGTTGTTGGCACTGCGCTCCGCTGATGCCCTTTGGGCGGTATCAGAGGAAGCGGAGTGTTTGTTTGCTTGTTTGCTTTGGAGGTTTGTGCATGTGTGCTTGTGTGTGTACTGAGGGGGAAGTGAACGCGATGTATAGGCCGACTGTGCCATCTCACCAAAACCATTTAGATGTGCGTGATACTGTAAGCGCAGAGTGGCTCCGCTATCAAACAAACACACACGCAAACACGTACAATATGTGTCTGCCCCCTGCCCCCCCCAACCCCCGGCCCCCGTGGCGAGGTGGAGTGCATTAGCCTTCTGTGCCCTGGCAGGAGAGGATGTTGGTGGGTGGAGGGGTGGGGGTGTGGGGGGCAGAGGGGAGGTTGCTGTGGTTGAGGAAGTATGCTCAGAGCAGCACACGCGATCTGTCAGGTGCTGCTGCCCTGACGGAGGGCAGTAATGTCATCAACCTGCGTGCCCTGCTCGCCTCTCACACACACACACACACACACACACACACACACACACACACACACACACACACACACACACACACACACCTCGTACCGTGGAGACTTTTGACCACATGCTCGAAACATGCTTCTGCCTTCAAGGGATCCTCACTCACTCACACACACACACACACACACACACACACACACGCACACACACGCACACACTCACAAAAACAAACAGCACGCAAACCTCACAGACACACCTGCCCTCGTGTGAGTTCTATTGAACCCATCTATATATGGTATTTTTCTTTACGCTGCTCACTTTCTCCCTCTCATCCTCTCTAAACCGCTTATCCTTCATGCCCACTGAGCTGATGCCGCCTGAGCCTCGTCTGAAAATACCTGCAAGGTTGACATGATCACCTCTTTTAGTGACACACCCCCACCTGCCCCTCCTCCTACCCCCCGTGCCTCAGTTTCATGCACCGCATTTCCCTACAGTAGTGTGTCTCTGGTAGTTTGACACCCGCGGGCTGACAGCAGCTCCAACACGGGACTCTGCTATTGACAAGCAATTCCTTCAGCCAGTCAAACTCACTGCCGACTCCATTGTTGACGTGGCGGAGAGCGCAGGCGGTCGTGTCTCCTCCGATACACGTGGAGTCCTCGGCTGTTTCCTATTCACCTGCCAGAGAGGAGCTTCACGCTGTCACACCCCGGGATTAGCGGGCCCCTTTGCAGGCGCTTTGGCCCTCAATAGAAGATGCTGATGCAGCGACAAGGACATCATCCCTCATGGACTTCCCACCAACGCACACTACCAGTTGTGTTGAGTTATGAGCAGCTAAGTTAGAAGGTCGTGGGCAATAGTATTTCCTCTTCCATCAAGGGGGAATAACAGATATTTTAATCCCATATACACACACATATATTTCTTGGCAAGTAATGTTACTGATAACCCGACTGACTTTCTACGTAAGTTACTAAAAAGAAGAAGCTACTGAGAAATTGCAGATTTTTGCTTCTACAGTCGTAGATTAACTATAATTAACTTTAAGAGCATTTTAAGACATCTTTGATGGTCTAAAAAAAAGGTACTACACCAATTAAGCCTTGGCCAGCTGTAACATCGTCAGACTCACAGTGGACTGTAAACAAAATAAAAAAAAGATCAAATTTGATGCAGCAGAACAAAAGGAATCGTACTTTATATTTCACACATTCTGCTTCCGTTATCATAACCTGCCGCCTACATTTCCCACGATTCAACTCACAACCATCTCACAATCGGAGATGAGGAGCAGGCTACAAGCTCAACTACGGCGACCATGATGTCATCAAATGGATGCCGTACATTGGCTGCATCTACGAAACACTCCGCTAAAGTTCAAGTCGCTCCAGGCAGCGAAGTGACCACTCTCCTCCCGTCTATGCTGTTAATAAATTAAGTGACATCACTTGAAGTGTGATGTCACTCAAGGCAATTCATCAGAATTTTCCTCTGGAGCCACAACCTTTTCACACAGGCAGCCGTGTTACGCAAGAACGACCTGTAAACAGACTTTATTATTCTACAAGGCTGCTTGTTATTTTTTAGGCACTTACAGTAAGTCATTACTGGTAAAAAAAAAGATATATATATATGTATATCTATCCCCAGTATTGTATAATCATTTTGTGAATCTGTTGGAAGATATGAGATTCATCTTAAATTGTTCTAATAAATCCTTAAATCTGAACAACTTTATCAATATACAATACAAAAAAGGAATTTGGGCTCTTTAAAAGAGACTGTCAAATATTTGTGTGCCTCAGTGACTTGCTTTGATAATTGTAAAGCTTCTCCGCACTCCCTTAGTCATATGTCATGTGTCATATGTCATATGCAAACCACAGGAGGGTATTGGAGGGTATTGTTTGTTTACATTCGTTTGTCTCCGGTGTTGCATTTATTCACTCTAATCTGAGCACCGGTGTTGCATTTGTGACTTAACTTTATCCGGAGTCAAAATACTTGTCATTAAAATATTACAATTATTGAAGAAATACAGTTGGACAAAATGCAAGAACAAATACTGTTTTTTGACGGTTAATATTCAAGCAGCACAAACATTAATAAAAATGACCCCAAACAACACATAAGGGTTGTATGACCAGTTTACTGTGTGTGTGTGTGTGTGTGTGTGCGTGCGTGTATGTGCGTGTGCACGTCTAACTAAAACAGC
Source organism: Ophiodon elongatus (assembly GCA_016806645.1). Taxonomy (NCBI): domain Eukaryota; kingdom Metazoa; phylum Chordata; class Actinopteri; order Perciformes; family Hexagrammidae; genus Ophiodon; species Ophiodon elongatus. Next base: position 41,564 of record JACSYO010001250.1, on the reverse strand, counting down.
ACTCACAATATTCTATATTTTAAATGCAAGTACATGCAAATGTATGATTGTGTCTGTGTGTTTGCTTGTCAGCATGAATGCCTGTGGGCTCAGTGACTAAGCACAATGCTGCAGAGATACAAACTAGTCCCGCCCCCCCCCCCGCCTCCCTCCCTCTTGCCTGACCCCTATGCGATTATAAAATTCAAGGTCCCTCACAACCTGGCTTGACGAGTGTTCATCAAACCAAATCACAATTTCTTGGTCCGCTCTGGTCTTTTTTTCTGGTCCAGAAAAGACGGGCCACTTCGGGCAGTCCAGTCATTTGGCTCAGCAACAGGCAGCAGCACTGCCCACCTCCTGCTCAGAAGCAGGAACTGTGGGGCTGAATAACCTGCGGTAGCCTGTCGCTCCGCATTCTTTCCAACTTGCCGCACGAGCTGCGGGCTGGAATGAGGCGCTCTCGGTGGAGCTGTGTCGCCCTCTGCGGGCGGCAAGAGAAGTGCAGCGGCATCAGAGCGCAGCAGATGAACGAGGACAGGGCAGCGGATTGTAGTTAGTCTCGACTTATTCTGTGCTGGTAAGTGTGATTGCTGAATAAACAAATGAAAAGGAAACCTCTGGTTAACCTTGAATACCGATTAATACGGCCGAGAACGATGTTTGAAAGCCTTCACGGTGAGGACGTGATCGAACTTGATGCCATTTCCTCAAACCTAAACACACACTCTCCCAGAAACAAACACGCCTGTGCGGCACGTTCAGCTCTCGGACGCGGCCATTTGGCAAGTGTTTCGACTTCTGGAGGTGTTTTAGATCGGCTGAGAGGGAGTTTTGATCAGCTTTTAATTGCCCGGCATGAAGGGCTGAATGGACCATTTCCTGGTTCTCAGTTAAACGATTAGCGAGATCAAAGACGACACTAATTGATATGACACACAGTGAACCCAATGAGCGGAGCCTCAGGTCAACAAGACACCTACTCCACCCACAGGAATGTTCGAGAGCACGTATTTGTGTGTGTGTGTGTGTGTGTGTGTGTGTGTGTGTATGTGTGTGTGTGTGTGTGTGTGTGTTTGCACTCACCTCTCCTATTTGGATGTGCGTTTCGTCGACGGACCGCGAGTACGACTGAATGATCTCCTTCATGTGGAGAATGTGGTTCTCTTCAATGTCTTGGAATTTCTGTAACACAGGGGCGAAGGTCGTTACGGCGCGGGGCGACGCAACACATTTTATTTGCGCGCAAACAGATCAGCGACTCGTGGCGTCAAGTGTCATTAAAACAGGCCTGAAAGCATCATCGAGCCCAGGACAAAAAAGGGCAGCCAAGGAAACTTCACTTCCTTATTCTGTCCCAACCACTTCCTGTGTGTCTGTTTGGGTGGTCTATGCCACACACACACACACACACACACACTCACACTCACACTCACACACACACACACACACACACTCACACACTCACACTCACACTCACACTCACACAGTTCCTTCCACAATTATTCTGTTCGTGAGATACATTGATGGAGGTTCATTTTGGCTTTGAGCAGCAGTATGGTGTAGATCACAACTTAAAATGCCGGTGTTTACGTCCACTTAAGTTTGACTCTGGGCTTGTGGGGTTAACCGAGGAGAATGAGTATAAATAATCATAAACGGGGAAATCAAAGAGCGGATGCAGAGGGAGATCTCGCCACAAAGGCACAGATAAAGAGCCACTCACTCACTGCATCCACACTACAGAGACATGCACACAAATAGCACTCGTCATTCAGCGGGATAGCGGCGAGCATGCGCTCACACACACACACACACACACACTCAGACAAAGAGAACACACATGTAGGGAGCCGCAGTGATGTCAGAGAGCACATGTGTTCAGTGTTTATAACTCGTGTCCACATGTGCCGCGTTTGAGACGAGCCGTAGACTGTGATGTCCCGGGGAAAGTAGTGCTGCAACTCCGCTTTCTCTTGGGGTGGGTTGGGGGGTGGAACAAAAACAAACGCTGGGGCTAACTGGAACCATTTCTGGTGGCGGAGCTGCGGCGGCGCGGGAGGATATGGAGGCCAAATTCTGTTGATCTGATTTTAATTTGGAGTTTATCTAATCAGGCCTTCAGATGGATTCAATCAGGGCTTTCCACAATGATTCCGTTACAGAGGGGGAAAAACACAATCTGGAGATGATACAGGGCACAAAGCGTGGAACGTGCACACACACACACACACACACACACACACACACACACACACACACACACACACACACACACACACACTCTGAGAGTGTTGCACACCACAGAGACAGACAGCGTATTTCCTTCGAGCACATCCGTGCAGAAGAGAGAAAAGTCGCTCGTCACGATACCTGTGCAGTTTCCGCCATCTTCTGTTCAAACTCCGACTTGGCGGCGGCATATTTCTCCACATAGGACTTGTAGGTCTCTGTGGCTTTTTTGGCTTTCACTCCCGCCTGCAAAAACATAAAGAGGCATAAACATAAAGACAAGATAAATGTACGTCGTCGGTTTGCGTGCGACACACACACACACACACACACACACACACACACACACACACACACACACACACACACACACACACACACACACACACAGGGGCTTTGTTTTCCCCCGGATCGACTGAGGAATCGGAAAGGAAACAGAGCTCCACTTAACATCTGAAGGCTAAGAAGCTTTTGGGGTTAAAGTTTCTGTATAGACTGTGAGTGTTACAGCACTTCATCATGCCTTATTACCATACCATGACTGTGTGTGTGTGTGTGTGTGTGTGTGTGTGTGTGTGTGTACGTGCCAATGTGACCTCCCACCTTGTCCACATCTCTCTGGGTGGCCCCCTCTTTGCGGAGGCGCTCCTGCTCCACAGTTTTGGCATTGTAGATCTCCCGGGACTTCTGCAGAGCCTGCGAGGTGGTCTGGATGTTCTGCACCGCCTCCAGGGTGGACGCCACCTCTTCTTTTGTCTGACGACACACAAACGTCCGGTACGGTAACTCCGCTGAGGTAATTCTGAATAATACGTGCGAGCGCCACTCATTGCTCTCGTAGCCATGGAGTTGAATCCCATTGTTCATTGTGACTTAGTGATGAAATAACAGACACAGTGTCAGAGGAGACAGAGGTCCTTTATTGCTCTTATGAAACACCACTCACAGCCTCCCGGTTTCCTTCTCCGGCATGTGACACACAACCGTGACACACAACCGTGGCACACGAGGAAGCCGTTAAAGGTATTTAGTGGCTGTTAAAGAAATGCACAAGACTCTGGATTTGTTCTCGACGGACCACATTCGCTCCTTCCTTCCACTCACGGTTGGAATATCGGACACGGGGAACAATAATATTCCAGATCATGTGCAATGTTACTTTTCCAACCTTGTTTGGAAGTCTCATTACTCTCAATATCATGCACAATATTAATTTCCAATTACATTTGTTATACTATCATTACCTTACTCTTGTTGCTTTTCTATTTTGCACTGGTGTCAGCATTACTTCTCATACACTTGATGCTTATTATTAATATAGGTTTATAGTTTTACTCTGTTGTTTTTCATATCTTCTGTTGTAATCTTGGATGAATCTATGGCACTAGAATATCGTACCTTATCTTATCTTATCTTATCATACCGTATCTTATCATATCTTATCTTATCTTATCATACCGTCTCTTATCTTATCTTATCTTATCTTATCATATCTTATCTTATCTTATCATACCGTATCTTATCTTATCTTATCTTATCATACCGTATCTTATCATATCATATCATATCTTATCTTATCATATCATACCGTATCTCTCTTACTTGTAGGACATAAACAGAGACATGTGCTCGAGGGGTAAAGCCGGCGGCCTCACAGTAAGCTTGGTCATCGTCTCTGAACCCTCCGTGCTCCTCATTTTGACACGTTTATGGTCGAACATCAGTGGAGGAAGCGAAAGGAAATTATGTACACATTCTGAGCACTCACTCCAAGGCGGGTGTTTACTTTGCGTTATTCACACCGCTTTACTACAGCGAGCACTGTGTCGGCGAGCCGGCCAAGAAACACAAGAGCGGAGGGGAAAAGGGAGCGAGGGGAAGTGACGGAGAGACACTGTGACAGCCTTTTTGTCAGGCTGAAAGCACAAACACAACTCCACTGATTCCGAGCTCCTCTCTTACTTTGTGTTCTGTGGCTTCATGCGTGAAATGTGAGCCGATGGATTCTCAGCCGAGAGGAGACACAGAGGAGTGAAGTGTCAAATAAAAAGAAAAAAGAAGCTACACGGAGTAACACCGCACGCTACATTTTTCTCAGGATGGAATCAACTATTAAACAATTTCCTTCTCCGACATCTTTCTCAGGGACAATTAAACATTAAACAATTAAGAGGGGAGAACGGCTCGATATTTAAATGATTCATTTTCCTCATCGAGGGTAAACTTGTGGCAAACTGCTTGTGAGAATTGGTACTTCATGGGAAGGAGTGTCACAAAACATCAATCCTGGCTCATACTTGCTCACTTCTTTACTTCTTCTTCCATCAAATACATTTTTTTTCTTTTTCAGTTTTACTCTGCATTTTATTCATGGAAACATTCGACTCTCCGTCTCCTCACCTTTTTGTGTGCTTTGGCCTGCTCCTCCACGTACTTCTGGACCTCCTTTATGAGCTCCTGTAGTTTCCTCACCAGCTCCATGTGACAGCTGGCCAGCTTCTCCGTCGAGGTCTTGAACACATCCCACACCGGAGCAAAAGTCCTGGAGGGGAGAGATGACACTTCAGAGGCCGGGACGCGGCAGCACCCTCTCACCTGCATCCATCCATCTATTCTGCTCTTCTCGTCAGAAATCTGGAAGGCCGTTTACACTCACCCGAGCTGAGAAAAGTTGCCCGCTGACTTGGCAAGTTTGGTCATGGACCTGGCATAGGCTTCTTCTATAGTGCTCCTAGGACAGAGCAAGAATACACACTGAGAGGGCACTCGTCACATCATTATCGGTGATCACAGACGGCGCGCGTCAAGTCAGTTATCATCGCATGATAAAAAGCCATTTATAACATGACAACGTTTTTCCAAAGTACTTGCAACTAGGTTATGGCTCAAACAGGGCAGGTCGCTACACGAGTGAGGATCCCCGCACAAAAACAGCCACTCAGGACTCGCAACAACGTGCGGCGCGGCGCGGCGCGGCTTGTGATTTGTTCATAAACCACATGTCGAGGCTGACAGTAGTATGAACGCCGGAGTGTTTGAATGCCCTGCTTCTCTCAATTTCCCCTTTTTTATTCCTTTGTTCTGCAGCAAAGTGACAGGAGTAAAAAAAAAAAAGAAAAAAAGAAAAAAAAGAAGAAATAAAACTTGCGGCAGTGTTACAGTGGAAGCCTGAATGATGCATGACTCATTTAGCCAGCCTTTCTCTGCAGTCACGTCACAGGAACAAGGTCAGCCATGGGGAAACGGGACAAACGCGCACACACACACACACACACACACACACACACACACACACACACACACACACACACACACACACACACACACACACACACACACACACACTCACACACTCACACTCACACACACTCACACTCACACTCACACTCACACAGGATGGGACAAGTTAGAAGTGCATTATATGCTACATCCCCACCTTCACATCTTTGTGCAATTTATTTTTCATAGGTCAGCGGTTTTGTTTTTAAATAGGGATGAAGTTGCCAGGAGAAAACTCTGCCTTTTTTAAAAAGCTTCCTCGTGTTTATACTTGCAGACCGGAAGTTTAAACTGTGTGTTGTGCGCTGCAGATTGTTGCTCTCCACAGCTCTTCTGTTATATTAAGACACACAAAGCTTCTGGCCTCGCATTCAGAGGAACACTTCTCAAAGTGGACTTTTACTGCTCCTCCTTTCATGTGACTTCAGATGATCCGAGTCCGATTGTAATTCTGTGGGCTAAGATCACATTAATTACAGCAACTCTTTTATTCTACGGGGATATGACTGACCGTCAATCAAAATCTTGACTATATTTTGACCACACATGGTTTTACGGGAACAAATACATCTTAAAAAGGACTTAAAGTTCATACTTAGGTCACATGATGACAACTAGGCTAACTCTTCTTTTGTATATTGCATCACAAATCCGTACTATATAGAGATTCTAAGGTACATTATGTGTATGTATGTTGTGTGCTCACATGGGAATAGTGACAAAATAAGGAATATCCCAAACAGTCCAAAACAGTATAATACGGCTGCTTCCTTAGTGGGTTATTGGGGGACACAATCCTCCCACAATGCAATGCACAAAAGAAATGGAGTTGCTGCTCACGGCTGGAGAAATTGAAATGAACTGTGATTGGTGCCGAGACCGCTCCAGAAAGAGCTTTGATGGCAAAGTGAACAAGTATCACATCTTTTCAATCACAGTCAACTGTCTCTGTGCAAAGTTTAACTGGCGGCGAGAGTCCAAAGCTGCAGCTTAAATTGACGTCTGACGTTGGACGTATTGTATCATTTCCTGTAAAGCGGTAAAGTATGTTGTTGGGGTTTTTTTGCACACTAGCTGCTACGATGGTGTACTTTGATAAATAGTGTGTAGTACAAAAGTGAGGTGACGTGAGGTGAAAGTATGTGTGTGTGAACCTTGAAGTTAAGATTATTTTGAGTCTTCTTCGGGTCACTTTTTTTTTAACCAGAGAAGGTCATTTGTGGTCTAAAATGTTGTCACGTTATGTCCACTGAGAATAAAAGAAGAACTGAGAGTGAAACAGGTATTCTTTTCTATCTTTCAGTGCAGATAACAAAGCGCCTACAAGAGATTTCATGTGTGTGTGCTTGGCCTAAAAATGCTTTTGGGTTGACAGGATGTCATAGACACTGGTAGCATATTAACTTGGTGCACAGAGCTTGTTTCTCCACCAGAGGGAGCCGTAGTGCAAGTTTTCCAGAAGGAAAAAAAACCATCCCATCAGTCCATGAACTTAAAACCCCCAAGCCAGCCTGTGTGAATTAGAATTACCATACCCCGAAACAATATAAGTAATTATGGTGCAACTCAATAAATAAACAACAACATTCCTGCAGACTGCAACGATTGTTAATATTTAAGCAAAGTGAGAAGCTAAAAGATGATTCGTGACAACAAAAGTGAGTCTGAGCGGTTTGAAGAGAGACGTTGCAGGCGTTGCATCACAGGAAGTCTTAGAAAAGTACACGGTTCCAGCGGTAGACCGTCTTTATCGTGTGGCCGGTTATAAACATACACCTCTGACACAGTGAAGCTAATCTTTATGGAGGTGGGAAGCGTTTGAAAAGGAGCTATTATTATGGTATTATCACGCTGCAGACACTGACGGGGAGGAACATAATGGCAGGTTGCAGGTTTAAGCTTCTTTCACAAAGAGGGTACGTTTGCAAAACATCCACACTCGTCTACAGCGACCTGTCGTCACAATGCTGCACATATTGACGAAATCTACTGGGTGTTTCTTTCCTGATAAATATGGAGAACCTCCTCAAAAGATATTTATCTTGATGTCAAAGCTAGAGCTGAAATGATGAGCTCATTAATTGATTAGTTTATTGACAAAAGAAGAAATTGACAACTAGTTTTTACGACTACGTTTTCAAGCAATAGCAGTGCAAAAACACTAAACTCTCTGATATATGACAAACAAAAGCAGTTAATGTGAAACTACACAGCTAGGGCTGGTATACCTTCAAGGTATCGACCAAAATAACCCAGCATGCAGTAGTATCGAACCTTTCCCAGTCAAACGAAACCTGCATTATATCCTTTTTGTACACAGATCTAGAAAATAGATTATTATTTATAGTTTTTTTTTTTCTCGCAGTCAATCACAAGTGTTCTCCAATTTAATGCGATGTATGATTGGACCACCACTACTATAGCAGCCACAACCCGTGGTGGTGTGAAGTCGAGTGCGGTGCGTTTGATGGTGTTCACACCTCAGCGTGCCAACATGCCACTGAAAAAGGTATCAGATGCAGTACTCTACCGGTATCACTTTAAGACGGTGTTTGTGAACTTCTTTTCTGGGGACCAAATTTGTACGCAAGTGAATGTTCCTAACAATTTTTTTGGATCACCTTGAATCATCTCGAATAGGTAAACCAGCCATTTGGAAGAGATACAAATACACATGCATACTTTATGAATGTAAAGCAAAGCCTTTCATAGCTTCAATGTTATAAGTAGGCTACAATTATCAGAACATTCAGGCTCCCTAATGTGACCCAAAGTTGAACTGCAGATATAAATGTGAAACAAAAGACTATGGGAGTAATTCTGCAAACTTATTTGGCAACCCTAATAAAGTCTTTGGGAATGGCTGCTTTACAGGTACTGGTATTGGTACTGGTATCGTACTCTAGCCCGAATGATAGAGAACTGAAACCTTTTGGTTTGGGACGTTTCAAACGCCCTGGTGAGATCAAACCCATGTGTCTGTAGTCATAGTTGCAGTCTCAGAGTAGTACTTGGGTGTCACTTACTACAGTCCACAATACAAGGAACTCCCTGGGCCGATTTTAAAGTACATTTAGACTCCACGAAACCACAAAACAGGTCAGACACGTATTGAAGAAGCAGACACATTATAATGGGTCACTGAGTCCTGCCCTGGGTGTACTAATTAACATGTTAACTATGTCGACTGCCGGGTTCTTACCTTTCTCTGATGAAGTCTGTCAACTCCTTGGAGGAAATCTGGCCATGCTTCATGTTATGGTAGAGCACGTCAAAGCCATTATTTTTGTCACCCTGCATTTTTAGAGACAAAGACAAAAAAAAAAAGGGATGCAGACAGATCAGTTAAAGGAAGCGAGCAACAAGTCGAACAAACAGAAAAAAACAAAGACCCCAGGTTTTGATCCGCCAGATACCGCGAAGGCTTTTTCTACGAGCAGCATCTTCATCGTGGTCTGCATCGCCCCCAGCTGCATCTGCAGCAGCCTCTGGTCAACCATACTCATCTGTGCCATGTCCGAGAGGAACGGATAGACTGGTCTAAGGATCCAGCAGACAATGTGTAAGAGACGAGAGAAAAAAAACGTCCCGTCTGTGTTGCCGTAACCATGCCGATGGGTATCCAGTTGCACTGATGCTTCTGAAAGATGCAGGTACCTCTGAATAATTAATATGAATGAAAAATGTCGGGTATAAGAAAATATTATATATATATATAATATATATAAGAAACACCCTGCTGCTGCTACTACTGATGATGATACAGATTTTTATACTGATTATTTAAAACTAAACCATGGTTTACATGGTAAACAGCACACAGAGGCTATGAATAAAACATACATTGAATTACAAGTTACAGCAAGCAAAACAATACCAATTAATTCAAAGGACAATATCACAAGCAAATAAAAAAATCCCCTTGAGGAGCTCTCTTATTCTATCAGTAAACTTATTACAGACACTGAGGTATCCATGCCGACCGATTAGGAACAAGAAATTGCAGAACCATTAAATAGTTTGTCTACTAGAACGCACTGACAAGTTGATATTTTCAGTTGTAGAAACAAAAACACAAAAAAAACAAAAGGGGATCTGAATCAAGGTTGTTTGAATGTGTTGTAACTCTGTTATGTTGTTCATTCTGTACACGACATCTATTGTACTTCTGTCCACCCTGATAGAGGATCCTCCTCTGTTGCTTTCCCTGAGGTTTCTTCCCTTTTTCTACCCATTAAAAGTTTTTTGGGGGGAGTTTTTCCTGAACCGATGTGAGGGTCAAAGGTCAGAGGATGTCGTATGTGTACAGATTGTAAAGCCCTCTGAGGCAAGCTTGTATTTTGTGATTTTGGGCAAAACAAAATAAATTGAATTGAATTTTGTTGTTTGTATTAAAAAAAAAAATATATATATATAACACTATTGGCTCAAATATTGTTATCAATCTGTTTCTCAAAACTCCAAATATCCAGACAAGCATGTGCTTCAAATATCCTGTACGATACCTCTCTGAACTCAAATGTTACTACTGATATCAAGATGGCTCATTTAGACTGTATGAAGAATCCACCAGACACAGAATCAGACAATTAACTATTAAATAATATTTATGAACTTCATGCGGCCTTTGTTTCAAACGGCTTTGATGGGTCTGGGTTTGTTTTCAAGATTAAGAGCTATACGTTGCTTTGCACACAGTTACTGTGCTGACCTCAGGGCAGTTAACAGGGCAGCCATGGTCAGACGTAAGAGGCCTGCACCGGATACTTTTATAAAAAAACCTTCTTGTCACGTCTGAGAAGAAAAAGAAGAAGAAGAAGAAGAAGAAGAAAAGTTCTACTTCCTCATTGGCCTCCATAGGGCTGTTTCTTCAGTGAGGTGGGGTGGGGGGGGGGTTGGGGGGGGGCGGGGGCATACAAACCGTGGCTCGAAGCTGGGAGGTTCACAGATTAACTGAGAGAACAGATTACAATAAAAGACACTGAATCAATGGCTTTGATTGTGACAGTTATCGTAAATTGTGCTAATCGGCATGTGGAGGCCTGATGCAGTCGACCCAGATAAAAGACAAATAAGGAAACGCATACTTTCACTAAAGAAGCAGGCGGAGGCCAGCATGAGAACGCCAGCAGTTCATCCTCATTCTTGTCTAAGTCTGCGGGCCAACTCTGTGTCCCCTCAGCCCGAGATTGAACCGGATACTTCCTGGTTCCTGGAGCGATCCGCCGTCAGCAGTTTGGGACACAAATCCTTGTTTTTGCACATTGACGGGAGATGAAAGGTCAGGACGTTTGTGTCCCAACTGAAGCTCAGAGGTGGCTCTTTATTTACAGAGCAAATAGACATTATGAAGGGAAGCGGCTCTCTCTTTGGGCTACAGTCCGCCCCGGCCTACATTCTGCCCCAGCGAGTGGACCACTGAGATCTACTTCCTGTTGCAACAAGATAACAAAGGTTTAGCAGTCCACCTCCCGCCTGCAGCAAACAGCATGACATGCAAACTGCTGCGTGCATTATTACGTGTCGAGGCAGGACGGTGAGAAACAAACCATAACAATAAACCTGACGTGACATCTGTGCCGCGCTGCTCCGACCAACAACAAACACAGAGACGCTCGTCGACTATTGGCCAATCGGCCCTCAAAACAGGGAAGTGGCAATAGGGGCTGTGAACCGAGCAGAACAGGAAGAGGGGTCCATTCTGTGCAACAACTGTGCGGCTCGTTTGGAATGTGATGACAATGAATACAAAAGAAAGAGAAAAAAATAATAACAACAAACACAGGAAGCAGCACAGGGCGTTTTTTTCTTCTTTTCAGCAGGTTATAATAGTGGAACTGAATCCTACGGAGCAGCGGGGGGCAATATAAAGACGTCGCCGTGAACAAACCTGATATATCTGAGATTCATAATCAATGTGTTATTGGTCCACTGGCTGGTTTAGGATTGTACAAGTACATCGTCAGAAGTGATACTGGCGTGACGCACAGTTTGTCCACGTCCTCCTATGGATACTCATTGATGAAAGCCCACGAGCCGGGTGTTTAATATTCCAACCACAACATTGTGAAATTCAGAAGCACTCATTATGCTCGGGTTTAGACGCAGGGTTGTTGTTTGTATTTTAACTCCCTGCCCTGCCCCAAAAGGGAGGACAACATGCCGGGAGGTTAGCACACATGTCAATCACGCTTTGTTTGAGCAAAAGCACAAAAGCACAGTTTGCAGCGGCGACAGCGTCCAACAATAAAAAAAAAAAATAAAAAAAAGAAAAAGGAAGAGAGTGAGCAGCATCATCTGTGCCAATATTATCGCTGACACAAACAGAACGTGGACTTAGGTCCCGGCTGCTGCGTCTGCTGCACTGCACAGACTGTAGCGTGGGACTGAGCGTCTTTGTGTGCTTTAGGTGGACAAATAAAACAATTATTAAAAAAACCAGACATAGGTAATAGCCAGGAAACCAGACAGGCTTGCGTCATGGTTGAATGTCCACTAATGCTTTTGCTGGGAAGAGTGGTTTCACTCATAAGCACGGAGAAGGGGAGCCTCGATGGGGAAAAAAAATAAATAGCAGCAGCAATACGTTATTACTTCAGGTTGTACAGAGCTATTCAGACTGGAACTGGTGTGTTCAGGGTTCATGGAGCTCCAAACTGAAGTTTTAATTATTAAGCAAACAAGAGCTTGGTGGCATAGATTTGACTCTCGTGTCTTCCACCTCTTTCCTGAAGGCAATTTAAAGCGACAGTTCAGGAACGATGTTGCTGCTCACAACGAGGTCTGTGGAGGATCTTCAGTAACCGGGTCATGGTTTCTGGAAAGAGACATTGCTCTTGTCTTTTTTTTTTGGTGCTTGGAGCAGCACAAGTCATATAGTCCCCATTATATTGGAGAGAAGGCAGACATGTCTACGGCCAGTAGCTCCAAAAGTAGGTCGCACCAAAGCAATCTAGATTGCTAAATAGCACGACAGGTAAGAGGAGACATATGGACTTTTGATCTTGGTGTGGAATGTCAAATTAACCCTTTAATTACTAATAATTCCTATTCACGTTCATGAGCGATATCAGAACGTCAAGATAGTCAGTTTGGAGAATCAGAGAATGGGCTGTATGGTGTAAATATATATATATATATATATTCAATGATCAGTTGATTCATCCATTAGTTGATCAAAAGACTATGGTTATGATCAATAAAACATTTAAGTCCTTTTTCAAGCAAAAGCCCCAAATGTTCCGGCTTCTCAAATGGGAGGATTTGCAGCTTGTCTTTGACTTCTGTGATAGTAAATCTTCACAAAGCTGTTCGCACAAAACAAGCAATTTGCAGACGTCGACGTTTGGCTACAGGGAGCTCTATGGGCCTTTTTTTTCTGTTTTCTGACATGTTTAAAGGAACAAACGATTAATTTGCAATGAAAACAAGCTAAAGTGTCAGCTCTGTTCGTCACGTTGATCTTCTGTCTACATAGATACAAAACAAACACCACATTACGCATTATGAAAATAACCCCAAACCAAAAAAGGGACACACTATCTGGTCTCATATCAAGATATATGCACCAGCATACATACTCTTACATCACTATGTTATTTTAATGACCAAAGTACGAGACGAGACGAGTTTTATAACCAAATGGTTCTGTGTACCCTGAAGCCACGGCCAGAAAACACACCACAGTAAATTACACAGTAAAACACGCACAACGACAAACAGTTACATGTTCAATCTGAAAAAACACCTTAAAAAAGGACAGATAAACAAAACCACAGTGCTGCAGTTTATCATGTAACATCTGCCGGGCAGAGGAATTCTCTCTGTGTTTTAACATCCTGTGTGTAGAGAATCAAGTGTTCAATGCCTGTCAGGCAGCGAGGCGACGCGTGACACGGAGAGAGCCCTGTTCATCGTTCAGTATCATACGGCCATCTTCTTCCAACAGTCAAAAAGTCTCTCAAAACCTCCACTAACTTCAGTATACTGAGACCGGTATATATGAGTATTATCATTATCAATTCACCTGCACTTTATTTTTCCCAATTAGTCAATTAGACATTCAAAAATATAAAAAATGTCGATCACAATTAGTGTGACTTCTTTAGTCTGAAAACAGTCCAAAACCTTAAAAATATTCAGTCCAATATCAAAGAAAAGCTGCAAGTTCTCACAATTGAGGAGCTGGAGCATATTTGGAAATATTGTTTGAAAATTGCTTAAACAATTAACCAACTATCAAAACAGTTTTTCTTACACTAAACAGCCCTGATGCCAAGTAACCTACATTTCAGGGGACGCTAAAAACAAGCCTCCCTCTCTCCAGACAGCCCGTAAATACGACGGCCCCCGCTCGTGGCCTGCAGACCCAGGAGCCTTGAGCACAGAGACGGGGTAGACAGCAGGGTGACATCAGAGCGTCTGCCCCTTCGGGTCATGTGACCAAAGAGGTCCTAGAAATGTGTGCACAAGCCCGGGCTTTGTTGGCAGTGTGAGCAGCAATGTAGAAGAACTTGACCGCGACTCACAGTCGGGGGTGTGACACCGAGTGTGTGGCTACCGGACAAACCCCAGAACAGGTTACATGTGACCCATTTAACCACCTCTAGAACTGACATGTAGGAGCTGTTGACCAAAACCGTTTCACCCTCGTGTGTGTATATATATATATATATATGTATACTTATATACTGTATATATATGGCAGCTTGTGTGAGCTGAAAGAAAATGCACCACAGTTGTCCATCTCTTCTTCTGACTTCAGTCTTTGCTGTGTTATTGCAACACTTTGCATGTCAGACTGTGAAACCTGCACACAGTGGAGTTGTGTGAGAACCTATTAGACCACACACACACACACACACACACACACACACACACACACACACACACACACACACACACACACACACACACAATACAAACACTGGGGAGAAGGAGTCCATCCCGGGGCTGTTGGCTGCATCAGCACTGTTTGCTTATCACACTGCCATCTTATTTTCCCATGATATGCTGAAGGCGTACAGACTCCACATGAAACATAAGACCATCACAGTCGGGAGCTTTCGCTTGCCGAAACCCGAAAATGCTGGGTTACCAGTTTTAGTCCCTCTACATCTTGAGTAATTAAGAGGCCATGCAGAAATATGTCGGCCTAATGGTGAAAATGTGACGAAAAAAAAAAAAGAATAAAAGCTTTGTTACAGAAACCGAGCAACATTCTGTGTAACTAATCCGCTGCCTGAGACACTTCAGCACATGTGGGGACATTCAAACTTTCATCAACAGGCCACATTGAACTAGCTTACTCGCACACATTACACACACAGAAGAGAAAGAAAAAAAAAGGGGAAATGGACATCCGAGACTCACGAATAAACCTCGTGAGCGGAAATGTTGCAGCCAGTGACCAATCAAGTGCTGCAGCAGCTAGAATTTGACAAGAGAGACATGTCACTTCCTAAAGAACTCTTTTATTTCAGCCAAGGGTGGATGTTGGGGATTCATGCCAAGATCACGTACGAAGGGGACGAACCAACGGGGAAATGTATCGACAAAGTCTCCAGAGTGAGTGAGAGAGAGAGAGAGAGAGAGAGAGGAGACAGGTGTCTACTGCGGCATTCTGTGCAAAAGTGAAGCCTAATGTGTGTGTGTGTGTGTGTGTGTGTGTGTGTGTGTGGTGATGATTTGTAGTCAAGTCAAAGCGAAATGGATGCATCCTCTAATGCCAAGTATATGTGTGTGTGTGTCCTGCATGTTAAAAACACAGCTGAACTTTCCCCATCACTGGATTCTCTTGTGTCCCACTGCAGGGCACAAAGGGCAGATTGAAGAATCAAGAGTGTGTCTCGGCTCGCCTCTTTCCCCATTTAGTTAATGATGAAGTCTCCTTTTTTTTTAGAAGAAGAAGAAGAAGAAGAGGAGATGGCTTTTGGGGGTTGACAGCACTGTACTTTCCAAATGACTTTCGCCTAATGCAATTTTCAGGGAATAAAGTTTTGTTTCATCAGTCCCTTTTTGAAAGCAGGAGACTCTTTTAGAGCCTTCGCCACCTGGAAGCTGAGGTCAACCGGGGCTGAAAACCCAGAGCTGCGTTTCCCACCCGACAGACAGGAATGCAACACCAACGATGGCTATTTGACAGCACTTTATACGACTGTAACAGCCTACACAATACACACGTGTGAACTTCTCATTGGACACAGCAGCACTAAAACCATACTACGTAATATATACATATATATATATATATATATATATATGTATATATATACATATATGTATATATATAACACGTGCATTAGCAAAGATCTCATATATACACGTCATGACATTTACCTTTGGCAACAGTCCAAAACCTCTCGAGGTGGACAACCAAAAGAGACCAAAGTATTTATAACAGTTTTGATGACTCAATATAAGACAAAAAAATATATATATCATACTGGCAACAGTGGTAAAACATGTATGCACTTTAATAAGACTAAAAAAATTAATATCATACTGGCAACAGTGGTAAAACATGTATGCACTTTTAATAAACAGCCTGTGTGGCTTTAGTAGTTTTATGCAAAAGCAATAATATAAAAAAATATACAGGTTGTAAATTAATATCAGTAGTTACAGTAAAGGAGATTTTTACTATTCAACCTGCTGTGACAGCCTTCTACCGTGGCCACGTCAAAACGGAAGAGAAATGACCTTTCGGAAGTAAATACACAACAATGTACACAACGTAGTAGTAATACACGCAGTACACAAACATGAGCTAAATATCCAACACAGTGAGAAGGTGGTTTTGTGGTTTTGTGTGTTTTTGTTAAGGCTGTTTTTTAACTTACTAAACATCTGGCCTCTCACTGAAACTTTGTTACGGAAGAAGAAGAAGAAAAAAAAATGACGCGAGCGGCCGACGGCCGCGACTGACAGCCGAAGCGGCCAATGGCATTCGTGGAACTGACCATGAACATTCCAAGGAAGCTTGGGATAGCCAATTAGCGGGAGCGGAGGGTGGGACCCTGTAAGGTTTCACGTTCGATGGGTTCAAGAGGCCCAAACCCCGGGGTAGCAAAATAATAAACGCCGAGGAAAATGAACGATGGCTGGGGACGGGACAGGGAGACCGGACTGGGGGGTCTGCTGACCAGAGAGTCTGGCGGCACCGGACACCGCCATGACGGCCATACTTGATTCCTTGGCATGACATGAACATGGTAGGGAAAGGGAACACAGCGAGAGAATAATAAAGGAGTAGCAACCGGTGTAAACACCGTGAATAAAAAGCACAACCTACCCAGAAATGCTCTAGGAAGTAGGGCGTTATCATCTTGTTTTATTCCTCTTCGCCGCAACTCTTAAATTGGTTGTAATGCAACTTTTACGGCGAAATTCATCCACCGTCCTCCCCCCGTTTCTGTTGTATCTGCCTTTCCCCGTTTCGCTCCTCTCCCCTTTCTTCTCCCTCCCCATGTAGAGACTCCACCTCCCCTATGGTTTCTTCCCGTAGAAATTTAGTTTTTTTTTAGTGAACGAAACAGCGCTCCCCATGGCGGACAGCTGGGTAAAGTGATGCCTTCATGTGCGCCGCGTAAACTCCGGCACTCACGTCGGCGACAGATTGAGAGGGATACATTTGAGAATAAGTCGAGAAATGTACGTTTAAACGCATTAAAACAGGGGGAAAAAAGACGGTAAATATAATATTAAATATGATAGTGATAAATTATATCATGCAAAATTAATATTCCAACGCAGCTGTGAACACAACGTGGGAAAACTTCGCTCCCAAAGCAGAAATCTAGTTTATCTTATGCAGGTTGTCGTGCATTAAGTTATATTAATTAGCGCAGCACCTGCGAGCCTGCATTAGATTAGAGTATATAGTACAATATAACGAGTAGCCAGACTTTTAGAAACTAGAGCAACTTCAGTATATGCTGCGTTTTCATATTTACACAGCTTCCGTGAAGTTAGTATAATGCTTCTGCACAACCTTCATGCACATCCTTAGAAAGTGTGTGTGTGTGTGTGTGTGGCTCTCGGTGCCCAGAGACAAATGATGGCTTTCTAGACACCAATGGCGAAATTGTGGAGATATGTTGTTTGATTGTTACTGTTAAGTACAGCAAAAATGCCTATGTAATAGTGTTGCACTTGATACAAGTTTTTTTTTTATTACTTTTGATTATAATCACACACTAGACCCACATTGTGAAACCTAACTTGCAAGCAAAGTCAACTGCAGCACTAAAATCTAAAGGTGGAATCTGATGAACCGTGAGCCAAAATCCGAACTGATAAAAGATATGAAACCTAAAAGACTCGGCAGACATGCTACTCAACATCCAAGTGTCTACCTCCTCCGTGCTTCTTTGTATGTTAATATTGTGCAGCTGCAGCAGGAAAAAGGCTCTACAAAAATTGTAGAACATACACAAACACCAGGAAATAATGTAAACAATTTATTGGAACATTGTACAGAATCAAGCAATGGTAACCAGTCACATCCACTATATCATCTTACAAATATTACAAAATTACTACAATACAATATAGATTCTTTGCATGATCCAAAATATTTGGTGGCCCCAAAAGTATTACTTTTTAAATTTTTTTTAAACTTTAGCAGCTTATTAAAAAAAATAATAATTCAAACCATGTCTATCAAAATTATGTTTTTGCAATTATTCGCAAAAAAGATGAAGGCAGATAGTCTAATCAAGTTTGAAGGCTAAATGAGAATACGGGAGTTCTTTGACTAGACATTCCTTAATATTGGTGGGCGCTTTATAAAATACAATTTTTTTTTTCAGTAAAGCTTCATAGAAAGTCAAACTTACATTTGCAAATGATGTTTACAACATTATCGTCATGAGTTGTCAGCCCATTTCTTTGCTTTTAAGTGAGGCGTCACCTGCTTCTTTAGATACAGTATGCTGTACATCTACTGCAAAACACCAACAAAACCTCAAAGTACTTGCTCTCAAGGCATTGTGTACACATCACACTAAATATTTACCGTAGTATGATAACAATCACTTTTGACAAAAAGTACATGAAGTATGTGCAAGTTACCATTTTACCCCCCCTCCCCCCTTGCAACTGTATTCACATTTGACAGCTAGCAGTGTTGCACACATATACACGTGACTGTAGATGAACACCCATGGTTACCCACTTTAAATATGAAGGGCGAGAGTTTTGCTAATCTTTAGTTGTTTTCCGAAGGAGATGCATAAAAAGGCGTATACACGGAGGGGGAAATCATAACAAATAACACTGAAACACAGACGACCTGAGGTAAACACATAGAAAACACGTATTCAAGTAGTGAAAACACAACTACAATGTATAGCAGCAGTCAAGTCGGAAGTACAGCACGGTAATGGTGGGGATGGTTTCGCATGTGTTTTATAGCCCTACCCTCCTTCAATGAAAGAATAACAGGACTGTTTGCACACGCGCACACACACACACACACACGCACACACGCACCATCAAGCCATGATTACTCCATTTTGTTTTTGCATGCCAAACAGCTGGAATGTGACAGACAAAATCACCTCAAAACACAAAATGACGTGGCACATACAAGTACTTGCCTCTGTATTCCATGATGCATTATATCACCGTTCACCTCCTTCATGATAAATCTAAGAGATCATTTAGATATTCTGATGCCGTGAAAGTCCATCTAAAGACACTTAAAAGTACTTTCACATTCTAATAACCCCATTTGCATCGAGATACTTATTGCATGAGGTAAATATATTTTTAGCAGCAATGCTTAATGATCCGTTACAACTAAGGTCACGTTCTGAAGGGTTTGGCTACATCATCAATTTCAAGCACTCGCTATTTAAACTTTAAGTGCATGTTACGTGCTTCGCAAAGGGTTAAAATACTGCAGTTATTACTCTGGCCAGCAGAGGAAAAATGACTGGCGGGGCATTTAAAAAAAGAAGAAAAATTAACTAAACTAAATTAAACTCTCCAACCCATCATGGAATACATTCAGGCTATTTGTAACTTAAACGCGTACACACCGTATAAAATATAACAGCGCAAAACAACCAGAGACAATAACATTGTTGTAGTTTCACAGTATTTAAAAACTATACATCCAGCTACGGGGCTCAACGTTTAGGGAGAACACTCCAGCAAGATTCATGTGGACTTATTAAAGTCCCAGTGTTGCGATACATTAATGGGTACTATGTACTTTTTAAAACCGTTAATGGAAGCTCCCGCCCCTCCCGTAATCCCCTCCCCCCCCCACACACTATACGTTGGGCTGTGAGGGGCCACCAACATGCAAGAGATGAAAGTACCCCACAAAACACAACCACCCCGAAACATTGGACAGTCATCCCTCGAGATCATGCTTTTTACGCACACGAAGCCAAAACAACCAAAGAAGAAACAACTTCAGTACATTGAGAGTTAAACAGGTTTCTAACATCCATCCGATGGACTGCGCGCTTCCGACGGCCAGAGAGTCGCAGAGGAATCGCCGAGGCGGCGTTCGTGTCGTCTCCTTCATATTTTTCCCTCCACGAGGCTCGGACAACACAAAAGGGTCGTAAGCATCCGAAAGCTTCGCTCTGCTCGCCTACGGATGTCCACGTCCACGTCCACGTCCACGTCCAGGTCCAGGTCCAGGTCCAGGTCCAGGTTCAGGTTCACGCCGCGAGGCCAAGCCGAGAGGTTCACTTAAAAAATTCCGGCGCGTAAAACCCGGTCATGCTACGCCGCGGCTGATCGCCGTGACTTGTCAGGTCGAGGAAACCGAACAAAAAAAGGACTGTAAATAGATAAGAATACAAGGTCGAGGAAGAACCTCGTCACGGGGCAATGACGGCTGTCGAACGCAACGCACACCACTAATGTTCCACAGCTTTTCACAATGACACAAGCATGCTACCTATTCCCAGAAAAGCTGCTCTGAAAAAGAAAAAATAACCTCGTGCTCTCCGGTGACACAATTAACAGCTTCTGCCCTGATAAAGAAAAGAAACACTGAAGGAAACCAAACAACTGACAACTATATCGGCGATAACTTATTCTTGGTGATATGCAGCATTCTACAATTAGGAGTCGGATCCAATGCGATGCTTTCTCAGCATTCCTTAGCTTTAAGCTACCCTTTTATTTAGAGATTAATACCCCTCGATGAACCATCAACGTAACTGCATTTTAAATGGACAGTCTTCTACTCTACTGGTAGAACGCAGTCGTGTTGAGAACTACCACACACACCATCCATCGGTCTGATGGGATGATGAGGGCGTGTCCGGCTCTGAAGACCGTTTTCTGCACCTTTTAAATGTGCAAACTCCTCCTCGAAACCAAAATAATTAAAAAAAAGAAAAAAGGAGCAAAAGCTTCACAGAGTTCTGCAAAGTCTTCCGTTTCGCTCGCATCTCTTCTCAGTAGTTCAGGCAACGGGAAAAAAAGGGACGTTTGGGGGAATAAATGTGGAGAAAAAGGTGATCGGTTTCATTACTTATGATTGAGATGTGACAACATGAATTTTCCTCCCATGATAAGGTTGTTCTGCCAGTCCCTTCCCCCCCCACCCCCCACCCCCTTGCCTGTGCATGGGGGCACTGGGCACTGCAGCTACCACCTCCCTCCCACCCCGTCCTTCAGGTCGGGGAGGGGTCCGCACCCCCCTTGTCCCTCCCCCTCAGCAGGCAGACCCTTCCCCCCGGTGAAGGGTAACATGTTCCCTGGGTAAAAGAGGTTCCCTACATCGTCTCCCGTAGTGAACGACCTGCGCAGAGAAAGAGAGGCCTCGTTAGAAAAGCCAAACACATCAAACACAGAAAATCGGCGTGTCTCTGAATGCGTTCTCTACGATGGACGGGCGACGTCGGAGAGGGAAACTGACCCCGGCGACGAGGCACACCGCCGTGGAAACAGTTACACCCCGTAAAAGGTTGCCAGCCGTTCCTTCAGTGGCATGGGGAACTGATCTGAGAAGCGCCTCCAGTTTTCCTCGCCCACCTGGTTCTTAAACCCGTGGAGGATCTGAAATCAAACACCAGGAGAAGTTCACACCGAGTAGTAATGAAATGCTGCCTTTCAAAATAGATCTTGAGCAAGAGGGAGGGGGGGTTGGAGGGGGAGGGGATGGGAGGGGAGGGAGGGGGAAGGGAGGGGAGGGGAGGGAGGGGGATGGTCAGTGGGCCAACTGTAGACACTGCAACCCCCCACATTCAGCCACTAGGGGGCAGACGGGGCGACTGAGTTCATCTTTTATTTTGCTGAAACTTTACTCTGTTAGATTAGTAATTCCTCTTGTGATTTAATCCAGTACATTTTTTTTACCTTGCAGAACATGTCTCTGAGATCGTCCTTTGGATTTACCCAGGAGGCCACCGCGTCGCAGAAGAATATAAAATCCTGTTCCAGAGAAGAGAGGTGAGGCAACATTTCAACGGGCAACATAAAGACCGCGCCATCGTGGTGTTTGCTGGGCCTCACCTGCACTACACCTCCCGGATTCACACTGATCATCGTGCAAATTCCTCTGAACGCAGAGTCTTTCTCCTCGTTGTCTCTTATATTTCGTAGAGAGGTGCACCTGACAACAGGGACGACCAAATTTAACATCAGACATATAAAAAAAAAGAAAAGAAGAATACTTGAATTAACTACTGCAAGTACCTATGTGAATACACTAACTTTATATCTGTGAGAAAATACAATGCAAATATAGCCTATTTCCATCTTTAATGTAAACGTAATGTTTAGGTGTTTTCTTATTATCATGAATGCTGGTCGTTAAAAGATATGAGTCTGTACGTCTACATCCATGTGAGGAGAACATTGTGTCTATCATGACCTAAGAGATAACCACAACAAGTCAAACATGCACACAAAACAGATTAAAATGAAACAAATCAGACACTTTTACTTTTACAAGCTACTCTGAGCTCTAATAGCTCCACTGTTGTCTACGAGCAGTGTGTTTCTTAAAAACCTCATCTATAGCACCTTGAAAATAACATTACTTTTTGAAGGTTGGGGTTATTTTTTCTTTCTTTTTTTGGGACAGGCACATGCAGCTGGGTGACTACTGTATGAGAAAGGGATTGAGGAATGCTCTCTTGCAGCAAAGACTGCATCCTTTCTCTGTCGTTGAACCAGCAGGCATGTGACAAATCTGATCCCATGCATCTTTTTAGGTTAGCGACAGTTAACAAATGACAAAGAAAACAACTAGAAATTAAACAAATCAATGTGTAATACATGAAGGTGCTACTGAGGCAAAGAAACAACAACAAAAAAGTCACAAGTAGGACCTAAAAGAGGACAGGGTTAGTCACATGGTTGGCAATGATTACAAACTGATAAGAAAAAGAAAAAGGAAAAAGGAAACAACTGAAAAGACTTCTTTTGAGGAGAGAGAGGAGAGAGGAGAGCAACAGGGGAGAAAGAGGGGAGCAATAGGGGAGAAAGAGGAGAGCAACAGGGGAGAGAGAGGGGAGCAACAGGGGAGAGAGAGGGGAGCAATAGGGGAGAGAGAGGGGAGCAACAGGAGACAGACGAGAGGATAGGAAGAAAGCAAGAGAGGAGATGAATTAAATAAAAGATTGAATAATACACACCAGGGTCTTATAAACTGCTGTAGCATGGGTGCCACCTCTTGAGGACAAACGTAACCAAGACGACCAATTGTTATTGCTAAGGTAACGCAATCACGGTTACACACCACCAAACGCCAACCAAGACATGAGCAATGAGGAGGGGAGGAGAAAAATAAAGAAAAAACAAACAACTCAGAGACATAAATCAACAGAATCTGTGTATGATAATAAACAGAAGATTTCACTAGTGTTGATTATTACTGCCCCCTCCAGTCACGGGGAGGAATGTAAAATATGACACTCTAAAAAAATACATACAACACGTTTAAGGGAGAACACATTGACAACTTTGACAGGACATTCATAGAAAAAGGCAAACAATGGCATCTGCTTTCATAAATCATATGGATTGGAAAAAAAGGCTATTCAATTATATTAGGAGAGTGATTTAAAGTTCATTAGCTTGATTTAAAATGTGGGTCTCAATGCAAAGACACAGGCGGGCTAAAGTGTAGCATGTGCATGTGACTGGCCTAAACAAGAGCAGTTCACTTCGAGATTTCTCCCTTAAACTCACAAATGTTATTTTTTTCCATAACAAACAGAAATGTTTTTTTTTTTTTTTTTTTGTTCTTTTGAGAAAAAAAAAGAAAGAAAAATGACAGATTACTCCAAGCCAACTACATGGAGGGAGACTAGTATCCAGCACAGCAGGTTTCTTATGAGGCAGACAGGAGGGAGGACCTAAGTTTAAGAGACACAAAACTATGCAACATTCTCATTAACAAACAGGCATTTATGAACAGTCCAATGACACATGCAGAAAGCAGATGGTATGCTCATCAGAATAAAGTTCAGTGCAGGATAAGCTGATCAGAGACCAAAAAAGGTGAACAAAGTGCCACCGTGCACTCTGCGGCCACGCCCACCGTGAGCCGACCGTGGCGTTACGTGGCGGCCCGTTCCAATTTAGTTCCAGCGATTAAAACTGGTTCTCTACGACGGACTTTACGATCGACTCGCGGGTCCGAGACACCGGGATCGCGTCGAGTCGCTCTGTGTCCGTGTCGCGTTTTCAAATCAACGCATTGAAAACGTGTAACAAAAAAAAAAAAAAAAAAAAAAAAAAAAGGGTGACAAATTTGTTCACTGGTCGGATGCAAACGGTTAATAGATTCTTGTGAAAGTCGAATGTGATGACAGAGTTAGAATTATCGTGTATCCTGCATCAAACATTGGCCATTCTTAACAACATTTAACATCTATTGGCAGATATGCATCCACATTTAAAGAACAGTAAATTAAAGCAACAAATAAACTGACAGCAAACAAACAGGAACACATCTACAGTCCCTATATATGCTCTTTAGTTAAAGGCAGGTTACACTTCACCCTTGAAAGCATCTTTTTGATGAGATCAAATAATAATAATTTCAAATTCAATTTGGAAAAACAAGAGCAGAGTGTAAGCTTTTCTTCTTCTTTTTTTTTTTAAAATGCTCTAAACTAGGTGCCCTACATTTAGTCAGATTAGGTGTTCTCTCAGTCATTTGTGTATAGTTAATGTTTAAGTGTTCAGAAAGTGTCTGGTCTCATGGTAACGGTTACCCATGTGGGGCCGTGAACTCACCCATCTATCTCACACACTGCCTGTGCTCTGCGTTCCACTCCTGCATTCTACTGTCGTCAGTCCACATTAGCTAATCCCAAGACGGGGCCCTTACATGGCTCGCTCGATTCACGTGTCAAGAATGTCTCAGCAGGGCTCACCCAGGGTTTACTTTTCTTTCATCTCTCCACTTACAGGCTACACTGCCAGGTCGCAAATTGTTTAGCTGAAATATTTTGCATACTTTTGGTGAAACCGGCCAAACCTGTAAGGCCCGCACGGCTTGGGACGGGTTCTTTAGATCGAGATTAAAAAAGGGGGCAGGACGGGCGCCCGAGTGAGTGTGAAGCCCTGGCTGAATGGACCTGAGTGTTTCTGAGCGCCTCCCTGTGTGTGGCAACCTGACTGGCTGGCTCAGCACTGCCACCGAGTGGTACCTGTGTTCTCCAGGAGAGTCTTTGGGGTATTTGGCCTGTTAATGATCTCCACCAGCTGGTGCAGCACCATGGCAATGTACGGCTGCATTTCAGACCCTGCGGGTGGAGGAACAAGTAGGAAAACAGGCGGAAAGAAACATGTTTACTCTGGCGCACTGTCCTTGGTGACATATTTGCGGTGGTGCGCTGAAATCGAGGCACTCACCCATTTGTATAGATATCTCTCCAATTGCCCATGTTGCATTGTTGCACACGGATATTAACTCTGGGTTTAAATTAGTACCCAGTATGGGCATAAAATCAGCTGCAAGAAGGAAAGCGAGTCAACTTAGCAACCGACCAACAACTTGTTTCCAAACAGTGTTTGAGCGCGAGCTGCGCAGAACGTACCGATGCACGGCTTGACGTGTTGGAAGCAAGCCTTGGTCAGATCCCCCAGCAGAGCGAAGGAACTCTGACGCACCTCTGGCATTTTGTCCTGAGCGGTCGGGGAGAGGACAACAAAAAGTCAACAATGCGAGGAGTTACTTTGTCAGTTTATCAGAGAAGCGGCGCGCTGTTCACTTTCTTCACCTGCATGCACTGGTACATGAGGGTGAGGATGTTGCTGCGGGCAACCAGCTCCTCAATGGTGCCTCCCAAACCCTCCGCCAGGCCACTTAGGAGATCCAACGCCACGATCATGAAGTCTTTGTCAGGGGCTTCGTACTGGTCTGGCTGTGACTGATAAAGCTAGAAGAGTGGAGAATGGTAGCAAAGAGGATAAGAGTTGAATTAAATTAAACACAAATAAATAATAAATAATCAAATTATAATTACTTTAAAAAAAAACAAAAAAAAACCAGAGGAATGAAGTCAGCTCTCTATCCTAAAACTACATGTTCCATCCACTGTTAATGATTAAAGGAGTAGTTTAACGTTGTGCCTGTATATTAAACCTGCAATAATTTATTCTAGTCGGCCACTTGGGGGCAGTGCAACAAGCTGTAAACACAACGTTGACCATGTTGGGCCCCATCTTACACCCAGAGCAAAGACTGAGGCAGGCGTCATTTCCACGTCCGACGCGTTGTCAATAGCAAATGTATCTGTACACATCTGTGCACATCTGTGCACATCTGTGCACATCTGTGGGCCTCGTGGGCGTGTTGGTCTAAAATAGATGTGTTGTCAGGCGCATTGTTGCGGCTTTGCAATTTTGAGGCAGCAGAAAGCGATTGTGCCGTTGCTCAACAAAAACCTGGTCGAAGGTCATAAGTGCAGTATTTTCCTGCTATTTAAAAGGGCTTATTGTTCAGATAGTAAGACTGGCCCACATGGGTCACGACGTGTGCACACTCTTACTACTTGTTACACACACACAGTGACGCCCAGCAGCGATTTACTCCTCAGTTAAATAGGTTATCGGGGCATTGGCTGATATGCAGTCATATGGAGTTGTTGATGGAACACAATATGACACGGCAACATTAATTCAGCATCTCCGACAATGGAGAGTAACAAATGGTAAACGAGTGCCCTCCTTATCAGGAAACACAATATGAAACTCATGAAAAGAAGACAATTCTATTGCTGAACCGAACAGTTGGAAGCTTCATTCATAATGTTCATAAATTCTGGATAAACATTTGAATGCTGCGCAGCTTTTTAAATAGTTTTTTTTGCATGTCTATTCATTGTGTTTTAAACCCTGTATTTCTGCTCAGTGGCAGATAAAGATTAGGCGACACTTATAATAATATTACTATTGTACTATTTGTAGAATTAGAGTCCATTGGCGTCTGCGTAGGATTGTTTCAGACTGGTGTGATCCAAACATTATTAATAATTCCAGAGTGTTGTAAAGATCCAAAATCCACAACATGTTTTTATCTGCTACTTTATGCATGAATCCTTATTTGTTGGCGTTTAGCCTTTCAAAAGCAACATTTTCACTACAGAAAACCACTAATATGCAGAATTGGCCATTTAAAGAGCGACGTGCACCTGACTTGTAAGGGAATGTGAGATGACACTCGGTCTGGTTTAATTCATGTTATGCCCAAAACACACCAACGGTTACGAGACCCTAAGTGATCCCTTTGCCCCTCGGGCCTCACTTTGTTGCCTAGTTTATGAGCCGCTCCAGTTGGAAAAGTGGAGCTGCACCCGCCCCAAATGTCTTGTGACCATGTGCGTACCACGCGCTTTAGAATGAAAAGAGCCCATTATCACCATACACAGATTATATGGCCTTAAAACCAAAACAGTGGGCTTAGAGAGAGAGAGAGAGAGAGAGAGAGAGAGAGAGAGAGAGAGAGTGTATGTGCGTGTACACACTCACCATGGCCTGAGCGAGTGTCTTCTGCACCAGGTTCACACAGCGCTGGTACACGGGCTCACAGTAGGGCAGGAAGCCACTCTGCAGGGCCGTGGCTACAGACGACAGACACTGAGGGAGGCAGGTGGTACAAACAGTCAGAGGCCTATTTATACACCGTCATCATCTGGGAAGTGACTATCAGCTAAAGGATTTGTACTGCCAGTAACTTCACATCAGCGACTCACTTCTAACAAAGGGAAGAGATCTTTGTCTTCATCCTTCAACTGGTTCCATTTCTGGATCAGTGGAGGCATCAGCATCTGGATGTATTCCTGAGAAATAACACAGATTAAATGAGTCTTTACACAAACACAGTGGGATTTGCTGATGTTTGTTTGTTTATCCTCTGGGCACGAGTGTCTACGCCATAACATCAGAAAGTACACGCACCACTAGAAAGGTGAAATGAGGAAGAAGGAGTAAGTAGTGTGTGCTTTATAGTTCATAGACACATGAACATGTGATGTGAAACTGAGTCCATATTTCTGTTCCGCGTACCGGTTTATTGAGATGATGCCCCACTGAGTCTGCAAGTGTTCCGATGGCGTCGTAAAGAATGAGCAGGTTTTTGTGCTGGTACTTGCTGAAAGCGAACACCAGAGTGTCCAGGATGAAGGCCAGGTAGGGAACCAGCTCCGTGCAAGCCTCCTCCTCCAAAGTGGCAAAGGCACTGGAGAGAAAAGAAGGGAAGGAATTTGTCACTGTTACCTCGAAACGACTATTTAAGACACATTTTATAGTATGTAAAAACTAATGCTGTGCTGTCATTAATCGTTTGTTTAACATGGTTTTCCCCACATGAAAAGTTAAATAAATCTGGACTGGAAGCACATCTACTTTCTAACTTATTGAGAAATTCTGGATCTGGCCTCGCTTCGCCCCCCGCCGCCGCCGCCACTTGAGCTGGGTGGACCGGTGTGCATCTAGATGCCGTTACAGAGCTCCTGTGACCGGTTCACCATCTGGTCTACATTACCCGGGGAACGCTTGAATCTCAAGATTTTAACGTAAGTGCGCAGACCTCTCCCCCTTCAGTAGAGGGACGTGAAACCTCTCGAGTGACAATACTTTGCACAGATACACACAACATGTTGCTCTCTGTGGAAGTCTGATTTAAAAGGAGGTGCAGTCTGTGGCTGTACCTTATCTATGAAATCATCTCTTACGTGCTTAAAAATGATGACAAGTTGATCATAAAATAATGCAAACAGAGATGAAGATACTGCTATAAAAGTTAAACATTTCATGTTACCATAACAACGCAGCATTGCGTTTTGAAGAGGCAACGACCAAAAAATTAAAAAACGTCCTGTTGCGCAGTATTGAGCCGGTATTTTGGGCTCCCATTCATTATTATCCAACTCTCTCAACAACGCCCAGCACACGTTTGAAAGCATTACTCCTGGCCAGACTTCACTAACCGTTTCAAACAAGTGTGGAAGAAAGCAACGTTGTGTGAGGTCATCCAACCTGCATGTGCTAACATGTGACGCAATGTTTTTGAGTTTTTTTCCCACAACATAACCGAGAGCAGCCTGTTCAAAATACTCTCGTCCATAAACTTCCAGTTGAACGTTAATATCCTGGACATAACTTTGCCCTTTCAGATTGCAATGTTATCCGTTTTGGGGAACTCTAGTAGTTCATTCTCAGCTAAAGGAAAAATGATGACTGGAAAATTGGTCAACCAGTTTCCAGGTTTTTCAGGACGTGTGGGTAGCCTGATTTAAGAAGAACACATTTTTTAGATGAGGGGATCGTTAAGAAATCCAGACGCATCACAACATCCGAAATAAAAATGCGCGGGTACCACCAGTCCAAAGGAGGGGCGGGGTTCTATCGGGACTTACCTGCACGCAGCCTCCTGCACACGCTTGTTGCTGTCCAGTATACGTTTGAGCAGCTCCGTCATCAGAGGCTTCAGGTAAGTATCTGGAGGCTGGCTGACGACCCAGTGGGCGTAACGGCTCAGTGTCCAACAGGTGATGGACCGCACCAGGGCCTTTTTGTCCGCCAAACACTGCACGAGATGGGGAATGAGCTCCGGCAGGTATGGGATCATGCCCTGCATGCAGCCTGGAGACAGGGAGGAGAACAGTCATTTCCTCTGGTTCCATATTACGCCCCGTGTGTCGTCTCCACTCCTTCCCCTTCCCCGTCTTACCTTCAGCTATAGCCCCCA
Source organism: Ophiodon elongatus (assembly GCA_016806645.1). NCBI lineage: Eukaryota > Metazoa > Chordata > Actinopteri > Perciformes > Hexagrammidae > Ophiodon > Ophiodon elongatus. The sequence goes on along the minus strand of JACSYO010001250.1, from coordinate 11,890 downwards.
GCACGAGGATGCCGGACTCCTTGACGACCCACTCCGGATGGAAGAGCAGCTCTTTGAGAAGGGGCAGAAGGTGCAGCAACAGATCGTCCCTGAACACGTTGGCCAACACGTCCAACGCCGCAGCGGAACACTTCCCTAATGTTTGGTGAGCAGCAGGGATACACACACACACACACACACACACACACACACACACACACACACACACACACACACACACACACACACACACACACACACACACACACACACACACACACACACACACACACACACACACACACACACACAGAAAGGACACGTGATCAATACACTGTTTCCTCGGGAGGACACAAGGGCAGCTCGAGACGAGCTCCATTTAAAAAACAGGCACTGAACTCACGCAGGTTCCAATCAGAGATAGTATCGTCATCGTCGTCCAGCTCGTCATCGTCATCTTCGTCGTCCTCGATGCCGTCGCCCTCGTGCTGCTGGGCAACCGTGCGGGAGCGATGGAAGCGCGGCCGGATGTCCTGCTCGTTGTCCGGCACGGCCTCGTCTTCCTCGATGTCCCCCTGGGGACGAGCGTACGGGAGGAAACAAAGTCACGCGCGTTGCTGCTACGGTGTTGTAAACAAAATGTTTAACGCACAAGCACGTTGCCATTAAGGTCCTACCTACAGGTACCAATATCAGGCTGCGTAAACTGACCTTGAGCAGGATTATGTCAATCTCGGAGTACTTCATCCCGTTGACAAGCACTGGAATGAGCCTGCAGCAGAGGGGCCAGAGGAACAATGATGAGCACAAAGGGCAAGGATGGGTCAGAGCCCACAAGCAATCACTCACAAGTGACTCCTGCTGCGGGAGCACTTTATTGTGACAGCGTGTTGAAAGATGTTACAACGGAGGTCAACTGTCAGGGTTCTTAATCAGCCGTCTTGAGGAAGAGAAATATCATCCTAGTACAAGGTCTTCACCAACATACTGTCATGGCTGCTATGAATCAACAGCTTGCAATACAGTGTTAGACTGTGTATTGTGTGCGTGAGAGTTTTCTTACTGGGAGAGGTGTCCACACAGCACTTCCTTACACACGGGCTGCTCCGCCAGAGTAAGCCAGAACTCGCAGGCTTCCAAGGCAACGTTTTCATCCTGGTCCTGAGTCCTCAGCAGCATGTACTGAGATTAAACAATGAGGGGAAAATGTAAGCGTATATACTTTTATATTTACAAAGAAAACACAATATTTCAGTCTAAAAATGCCAATGCAAATACATCCGCAGCCTAAAGCAAGCACGTCTGTCCACGGGGAGTCCTCAGGAGCGCATTAATAAAGCATAAGAGGGGCGATATTCTATTTCTTTTATTATTATCAACACATAAACGTTACTCAAACAGGAGTAAAGATGTCGGGGGCTATTTTCAGCTGCCGGTCTTGTGCGCAAGCAAGTATTTTTTGCGCCCTGGTGTTTATAGGACGGACTATGTTTACCACGCGGGACACGGCGCCCAGTGCACTGGAGCTGCTCGCCGACGTCTTTTAGCTTCTGTGGCGTGGCGTGAAGGAACGAGCCGTATCGACAGACAGCGCCTGGTAGTCGGAATCGATTTGTGATCGTGTTTTACGGGAATAAAGAGATTGTATAGAAAATCAGCACTTTACGCCCCACAACTGCCAACGCTCACTCACCTCTACGATGTTGTGCATGTGCGGCAGGAGACGGTCCAGGCGAACCTCCAGCAGCATGACGAGAGCTCTGCACACGTTCTTCCTCACCTCGGACTCCTCGTCGGTCGCCAGTGCAAACAGGTTCTACAAAGGACAGGATGGCGGCGGGGTCAAATATCGATGCATCGGTGCGTTCTGTGCACAGCGTGAAACAACAGCTACTACAACTACAACACACTAACAATAAGCGCTGCACTGCATCTAAATTACAAAGTGCGTTTTGGAATGAATATGAATCAGGTGGGGCTGAGTCAATACAGTAATATATCACATTACATTCTTGTGTGATGTATAAATACTCTGGTACCAAGATGTTAGTGTATTTTGCTATATATTTTGGAGCAGATTAACATAGTTCCAAGTTTCCATATAGTCTCTTGCAGTTTTATAACTGCTTTACATTTTAAGGATGGTACATGTTGCCGTAAAAGAAAAGAGAAAAAGTTTTTTTTTTTTTTTATACAATAAATGTTACCCTGAGCAATATATTAAGCTTGCACTTTATTTTAAGTTAATGTTCTGTATCTCTCCTTCCAAGCCCTGAATAGGAATAGCACATTCAGCAATACAATCAATAAATTAAGAATCTAATTTAAAAGCAATTTAAAAAAGGCAAAAAAAAAACAAAAAAAAAGGACGACTCAATCATGTTTGTGGGCGTTTGTGCGTCTTCACACGGAGACACACAAAAAGGACCAACAGAGTGCACGGATGCGTTGCAGTGCGACTTGCCTCGATGAAGGGGTCGATGTGCAGCATGAGAGCCTGAGTCCTGCTGATGATGAACTGATTAACGCAGGCGATGGCGTGAGACCTGCAACACAATGAGCACCACTTGAGCACCACTCAGACACGTCTCGCACACGCGTGTTGCACACGGCGATCAACGGCTTCCTCTCTGCTCCATCGCCGCCGAGTCAACCTCTTTTCTTCTGCCGTGGGTCTGTCGCCTCACCACAGACCGAGACTCCAACCGGACAATCACACAGACCTTTAGTCGCTCTTGTAAATACACTGAGAAATCCATCTGCCTCATAAAACATACTCACTAGTTGATGATGCGTTTAAGATATGTTACTCTTAATCATAGGCCTATTTTTCCACTTAAGTTTCTATACGTTCATATTTTTAACGCAATACATTTTGGAACTGTAATTCATATAATTAGAAAGTGTACGTTTATAAAAACCCAGAGATGTTCTGATACCTTTTTTTTTTCTTCCCAACAGATTCTGATACCTGAACTTGATTATCGCCAGATATTGAGTACCGAAAATACTATAAAATTATATATTAATATGTCTCTGAACAGCCATATACTGCTAACCGTGTATGCATGTGATATGATTCTGGTTAAACCCCTAACATAAACAAATACATACAATGAATGAATGCCATAGAACTTTATTGTATTAACTAGTTTGACAGATTTTCCAATGTCAAATATTGCCAAAAACTGACATTTTACACTCTATGCTGGCACCTGCTGTCGGTACTGAGCATGTGCAACAGAGACGAGAAAGAAAGGATCCGGATCGGGTAGCGAGTGACACGTGTTGTTTTTGTTGTTGTTGTTTTTCCTGTGAGCTATTAAATGATACGACAACGTGATATCGGATCGGTGCATGGACTCGCGTACTCGACGATACCCGATCCAGCATTTTAGGCTGGTTCGGGGGCATTTCCAACACTGGAATCGGAACATCATATAAAAATCTATGCCATAAACTGATGGCCTTGTATCATCAATATGTAAGCGTGGTTAACAGAATTTAACACTTTTAATTGTTATGCCTTAGATCCTCCAATCCAACGACGTAGCGGAAACAAACTTACTCGATCACCTAGTTGGAGAGAAACGCGTGTGATGGAAATTCGTTTTTTATTGTCAATAGAAACGGAAGGTTTAGAAACAAAGCTTGCTACCTTATCTTCGGGCTGCTGTGCTTAAAAAACTGCAGGAACTTGGGGATCATGATGTTCAGAGGACGATCCAGAATGTCACTGTCCAGGATCTCAGCAGAGTCCTCGCAGATTTTCTGCAGGGCTCCAAACGCTCCCTGGGGATAAAACACAAAGGAGGGGGGGAGGGACAACAACAGAGAATGTTATGAAAAGTCCACTGTTAGGAAACCCAACATGGAGGCAGGTTACACTGCAGCTATAGAGAAGGGTGTGTGGAGGAGGAATGGATTCAGGGTTCTGTTTACAGTCACATTTTTGCTAGACAATCTCAACGAAATGCTAATATGTGTTCATATTCTATTGGCTCTACGTCGTACGCATGGAAGGTCTTAGTGTGTTTACGTAAGGATAGGTCACACAGAGGATCTCGCTCTAGTTTTTGCAGAGTGAGGGCTCACAAATGTGTTCAGCCTCCTCCCTCATCCATGATCTTCAAAAGGATTCCTCCCCTTCTGCTCTAATAACCTTCAAACAGTTGGCAGGCAGTCACACACACACACACACACACACACACACACACACACACACACACACACACACACACACACACACACACACACACACACACACACACACACACACACACACACACACACACACACACACACCTAATACTAGCTGCTTGACTGATGGTTAGTATGCATGTTCACAATATGCTGCAGCCTCCCCTGTCTCTCACAAAAATGCAGCCTGAGGAGCTGATACGAGGAAAAACAGCACGGCGCTGACACCGACGGTGTCTGAAATGGGTTTCCATGGAAACCGTTCCCATGTCGGCGTTCCTCTCAGATGACAGATACCGAATGGTCTCAAATAAAAATGCGGGGGAGCCAAAAGGGATGAAAATAAGACGAGGAGTCTACGAGGAGGAGACTGTATCAAGGTCACGTTATGGAAGGAGACAAGTGTTACCAAGGTCAACGCAGACGTTTCCCTCATTAGAATACACATGTCTCTGGGGGTGAATATAAAAAATACTCAAACACAAGATTTAATGTACTCCAGATTTTGCTGATTGAACAATTATTGTAGCTTTTGTTGTTGCCAAAAATAGCTTGTTCCCCTAAAATGTGTACATTTGCTGCTTTTCTCCATTTTATATCACTGCATACTGAATATCTTGGACTGATGATAAAAAAAAAAAAAAAAAACCCAAAAAAAACATAATATCTGAGGATGTCACACTGATTTACTGGAAATTATAAACATTTTCACTATTATCATTTTTTTTTTACAAAAAATAAAACAATCATGATCAAATGAATCAATCATGTTGGTTGCTGCCAAAAGCTAAAAAGGTATTCAAGAAATCAAAGATTTGAGGTTAATTTATTGTTATTATGCAGCACAGGGTTGCACAACGAAATGCAGTCGTAGCCTATTTGCTACACAAGAAAAACACAACAAACAAAACAGTTTGCATTCCTTAAGGGAATTTTGTTTTTGCTTTTCATAAGGAGGAAGGAAAACAGCAGCAACAAAACAGTTCTCTGGGCAGATCATATGGCCGACATCTTAACGTTACAAATTTGACATCAGGGAAACGTTGTCCGTCCACTTTGATTAATGAATGAGTCACGCAGCTTCAGATTTGGGCTCTGGAAACATTATAATATACTGAAAAGCAGCTCAGATGTAACTCATCCCATGTGAAAATGTATGGAACCGGACCCAGGGCCCCTCCCAATGACATCAAAAGGTAAAGTGGGGCGTTTCTGTGCCTGTGTGTCAACAGAGAAGGGCAAAGAAATGGCATTTCACTGACGCTGAAGCGCCTAAAATGTAATCCCCGGCTTCAAGTCCCGTGATGGACGGTCATTAAATGTGAGAATGTAAGTCATGGCGGATGACGGCCAGCCAGGGGACAGGGAAGTGTGCATTTACACGACTAAACGGCTCACTCCTCCTCCTCCTCCTCCTCCTCCTCCTCCTCCTGCCCCTCCCCATGCTGCTGCTGCTCTGTAAATTTGAAGAACGTCGCGGCACAAATGAGCACCGAGGTGACAAAGCGTGTTCATCAACTTCATCCTCGCAACCGCCCGCCAACCGCCGTCAATCACAACAGTAAAGCTGCTCTCAGGCAAACCTATATAAAGCCATCCACCGACATTACACTCAGCACCCAGCACACCTGCTCCTGTCCTTTTTATAGAGCGTGTGGAGAGGGGTACACGCGGTGCCACGGGGGGGCTTTTCCTACAACTGAGACGGGTACTTTGATACAGCTGCAACCGCTGATGATACCAAGGAGAAGAGCCGGGCTTGATTTAATTTTCCATATTACAGAAATACATGCACTGTGTTGTATATCGATGGCCAAAGTGCAAAACCTCCTATCTGCACTTTGTATATTTTTCTTTTTTTTGTATTATGTATTGGGTATCCTTAACAAATAGCATTCTGCAAGAAAACAACAAGGTTTTTTTGTATTCTCAAAAAAGTGCATTTTTCAGATATGAGATATATAGATAGATATATAGATAGATAGATAGATCTAATCTATCTATCTATCTATCTATCTATCTATCTATCTATCTATCTATCTATCTATCTATATATATAGATAGAGATATATATCTATATCTCTATATATATCTAATATATATATATATATATATATATATATATATATATAAATAAAAAGAAGACTATGATGAGATGAAATACTCCGACTTAAAGCTGAGGTAGACAGTTTATTTTTGGTGTCACTGTGCAAAGAATTCCAAAATAACCTTTCAGCCGATTGCAATTCAGTCTGAGAGAAAACTAGACTTCTGCACCTCCTCTTGGCTCTATTTTCAGGCTTTAGAAAAATCTAGCCCGTGACGGGAGTCTTTGGCCAATCACAGGTCATTTCAGAGAAAGAGCAACTCTGTAATCCTTTTTTCTATGCAAACGTGTGGGTCTGTAAAGCCCTTTGAGATGATGCACTGTGATTCGAGGCTCTACAACATCGGCCAAGCGTTTCAGAGATGGAGGGAAAACGTTACCGATGGCTCACTGGGTTTACAACAAGTAGGGACGCTAATTCTAAGAGAAATGCTGCTCTGTAACTGCATCGGGATCACAATCATGATCGGGATGATGTCTGGAACGAATGACAGGTTACTGTATGAAGGATGATTTATGAAATGAAAGACTAGTACAGGTTACTGTATGAAGGATGATTTATGAAATGAAAGACTAGTACAGGTTACTGTATGAAGGATGATTTATGAAATGAAAGACTAGTACAGGTTACTGTATGAAGGATGATTTATGAAATGAAAGACTAGTACAGGTTACTGTATGAAGGATGACTAATGACTGGACTGGTACAGGTTACTGTATGAAGGATGACTAATGAACTGGACTGGTACAGGTTACTGTATGAAGGATGATTTATGAAATGAAAGACTGGTACAGGTTACTGTATGAAGGATGACTAATGACTGGTACAGGTTACTATATGAAAGATGACTAATGACTGGTACTGGTACAGAGGAGTCTATGAAGCGCGTGCATGGACCCGTGCTCATCTGCTGGGAGGGGCTGAGGACACAGAGGGGAGGGGCTGAGGACGCAGAGGGGAGGAGCTGAGGATGCAGAGGGGAGGGGCTGAGGACGCAGAGGGGAGGGGCTGAGGATGCAGAGGGGAGGGGCTGAAGGTGCAGAGGGGAGGGGCTGAGGGTGCAGAGGGGAGGGGCTGAGGACGCAGAGGGGAGGGGCTGAAGGAGGATGGCTGTGTTTTTAAATTCTTGCGTTTTTGTGCCTTGCCAGAAAGCTGCCTTCCCCTGGCGTACCACTTGAATTACAATATGCTGAAAGGTTATTATGGAATGTTTCCCCAATAAGGCCAAACATAAACTCCCTACCCCAGAATTAAGACAACACATTACTCAAAGTTAATAGACACACGCCCCCCAATTATACCATGTAGCCAACTCTCTCTTTCCTCCCAACATCAATTCAATTCGATTTATAGAGCGGCAAACAACAACAGAAGTTATCTCAGAGCACTCTACATAAAGAGCACAGTCTGGACGGTGCCCTTTATGATATTGTTCACAGAAATTCCCACCACGGGCAAGCGCTCGATAAAGAAAAGCTCCATTAGTGGAGGAATCCGCTCGGCGTGAGAGTCCTCACAGGGAGCATAACTCAGTGGGTGAGCGGTGAGGATGGTCTTGTATACAGGCAGCGTAGACGCACAACACAGAGGAGCCCTTCTATCGATCCAGCGGCCCGAGGCCGACATGCATCCACGCGCTTCTCGTCGCTTGGACTACAAAGTGCGCGCTGTCCTGAAACCGTACACCGGCAGCCAGCGAACACATTCCCAAAATAGATATCAAAGTGCCGGTGGCAGTAATGGTGTGGATTATTTCGGAGTTCCTACGGCAACAGCCAACGTATTTGGCATGCCACGGTTATTTGCCGTTTCTAGTGCATTTACGAGGTCCTCTGTCGAGTCGGAGTAGACGTGATGTGTCCATCCTGGTCCCCCACCCCCCACCCCGCCCCATATCTGCAGCCTCTGACATGCATTTGAACCTTTATGAATAAAATATGTTTAATTAAGAAGAACTATCCATCCATTATCCGAACCGCTTATCCTTTTTTTTTTAGGGTCGCGGGGCGCTGGAGCCGATCCCAGCTGACATCGGGCGAAGGCAGGGTACACCCTGGACAGGTCGCCAGTTCATCGCAGGGCAGACATATAGAGACAGACAACCATTCACGCCCACATTCACACCTACGGGGAATTTAGAGTCCAATTAACGTTAATTAATTAATTAATTAATGTCTTTGGACTGTGGGAGGAAGCCGGAGAACCCGGAGGGAACCCACGCTGCCACGGGGAGAACATGCAAACTCCACACAGAAGGACCACCCAGACCGGGAGACGAACCCAGACCCCTCTTGCTGTGAGGTGACAGTGCTAGCCACTACACCACCGTGCAGCCATAAGAAGAACTAACTTTCACTAAATTTCCACAACAATTGGCACAAAGTGGAGTGAACTCTCGGCGTAATACGTCGCATTTTAGTTAATTTGGCTTTCGTCCAAAGCGGCGTACAAAAGGAGGTACAACAGGAGGCACAGCAGATCCAGGAGCAGCCCGTGAGAGCGGGCGCTGCAACAGGAGGCTCCACGCTCCACCCGACACGAATGCCACAAGGTTGCGGGGTCCAGCGTCGTGAAACACAAGCTTTCCTTCAAAAAGAAATATGACCTGAAGTGATACGGTAGTAGCCCCATGTGTTCCAAGTCTAACGTTGTCCACTTCCTACGTTATAAAACAAGCTCAGCGTCACAAAATACCCGTCTGGTGTGGCATTAGCTGATATTGCTGCATTAAATCTAAAACCTCCCCCCTTGTACAAGTTTAAAATCAGCCATTAACATTACTCCAAACCTCCAACACACCCATTGTGCCCTTCTAGAGCCACACGGGTGGCTCTGTCAAGCTGTAAAACTACTTATAACAGCGTGGAAAAGGTCGAAGGCAGAGCAAAAAATACCGTTGCTTACCAACCAATAGCCAAAGCCACAGAAAGCTCTTAAATATACATATGGTGCACCTTTAATCACAAGATTAGAAGAGCCTTTTTTTCCTCTCCATCCAGCACCAACTTAAGCATCATCAGCATCAGACATTAAGAAGCTTTCTGGCCTCCAAGCTGCTTTTCAAAATCATAGGGAGCCTTATGAGGAGTCGCTGTTCAGTGTTAAGCCTTGTACACACATACACTTCAAGATCCTCTGCGGTAAATAGCTGACCTAAATCTCAGCTTCTGAATGAGCTTTAGAGAGAGAGAGGGGGAGAGAGAGAGAGAGAGAGAGAGAGAGAGAGAGAGAGAGAGAGAGAGAGAGAGAGAGAGAGAGAGAGAGAGAGAGAGAGAGAGGCCGCTGTGCCACAAGGAGAGACATTTATTTTTTTCTGTCACATCTCTTCCTGCCATAAAGGGATGAGCAAATCCCGCCCGGATGCATTTCCCTGCCCTTCAACACGACTGCAGTTACATGGCAATTTAACATGTCGCCTAATTTGTGCTTGTTCTCCGATGTAACGTATCCACCTTCCCCTATGGGGGCTGATGTCACCGGCACACACAGCTGACGGCATATTAATGACCGGGGAATTGATGTGAGCCGGAGTATGGGTGCGGCACCTGATCGGACGATCCAGCATCCGCTACAGGCTGCTGTGTTGTGATTGTACCGGCTGTTGCACCGCAGCAGTCATCCACCAATGCAACGCAGTTACAGCAGCCGATACGACCAAGAACCCAGGACATGAGGCACTTCTGCTCGATGCAATCAAGAACTAATAAAAAGCAAAGAAAAATGTTTTCTAAATGCATAGAATTGGATAATAACGGACTAAAGAAAAATAAAATTAAAAAAATGGCAGTTTAAAACAAGAGCCACCCTGCATTGTTTTTGCTGATATTAAAGCTTTTTCTGGGTGATGATGTGTGCCAAGTTGGAAAATGGGGTCATAATGGTTTTCTGGTGAAAAAAAAAAAGAAGAAAAAAGGATAGAAAGAGAATAAATTATTCCATGTTGAATAATCTGCAGTTGTGGCTGCCGCTCTCCAGCTGTGAGGCTGCTTTTAGCTCATCTGGCCAGCAGGATGCGATCCAGATGCTGCTTTATAGCTGACCCAGCTCTCCTCCCTTCCCCACAACAAACAGATAAACAAATAAGCAAGCGGGCAGCGCCTAGGCCTACTCATAGCCATGACTGTGCACACACTTAATCCTACCTCACACACAGTTATGACAAAAAGACCAAAGTAATATTTAAGAAACTAAATAATACGACAAATATATCACCATCATATCCAAATATTGCCAGGTGTTATCTCTAAAATATACTGTCATGTAGATACAAGTCTTGCCAGACCTACTGTATTTCATAATTGGGTCCAATATTTGCAGATTAAGCTGCCTTGGAGGAGGGGGGCAATCGTAGTATGTCAAATATGTTTAATTTTAGCATGTGGACAAATCCTGACAGTTGCTAACTGAGTTGTCAGAAGATGTATTGAATTCATGATTTTAAATATCATCTAATATCTCTGATTTACGCCGGTGGTTTCTCTCCTCTTCATCGTTGCCGCTGCTCACACATCCTGCTCTTTGCAAGTGACCTTGTAAAAAATATGTTCATGGTCTTTACTACGACGTAGACAAGCACCACCCCTTACTCTGTACGCGCGCGCGCGCGTGTGTGTGTGTGTGTGTGTTACATCTTTTTCTGCCATCATCAGCACAGTGTAATGATTGAAATGCACATATGAAGTCGACGCTGACTGATGAGCAGACAATCACAACACATCTCCCGTGTTTCACCCTCACCTCACACGTGTTGTAGTCCTCAGAATCCAACAGCAGGCAGAGTTTAGGTAAAAGCCCCGGCCAGTTCTGTAGCTCTCCCTTGGAGGCGATGGTGGTGATGAGGATACCTGATAAAAGATATGATATGGACGTAGAGAGCCATCAATCCCACTTTAACTGTGATTTAGTGGAGGAGTTAGAGATGAAATAATTATATAGAGATATATATTAGAATATTAGCCGAGCTTTGAGGTGGCGTTGGTTGTTGTGTGCCTTAGTGGTTGTGTCATGTATTAAGTCGAATTGTGAGTATGAACGTTCAGGATGTGTATTGATGTATTTTCTGTTGTACGAGGGAAGAATAGCTACTGTTGAAACACTGTAGCTAACGGGGGTCGAAATAAACATAAACTTAGTGATTAAAAGCAAGAATCCCTCCCATGCAGACTTTCAACGTTATAATCCATTTGTGGGGATATGCTCCATATAAATATGCATCCGGTTAGCATCGTCACGGAGTACAAAAGCTTTAAGTTGAACGGCTGCGTGGCTACGAGTCAAACATGTCTCTGCATGGACAGTTAAAACAGAGACGACTAAAAGCAGCCGCGATGCGTCTGTAAATGTGTCGTGTTTCACTGAGAGCCCAGACATCAGACGCTGGTTGAAACATGCCGATGTGTTGTTGGTGCTCCGCGCCGGCTAATGAGGTTGTTTAGCATATCTTAATACACGAGGTGCTGCGTTCAATGCCCTGCTCCAATAAGGAAGCACACACACGATGCCAACAGTGCTATTCCTGTCCTACAACAAAAAATGCAATTACATTACATACATTACATACATACACACATATACATACATACATACATACATACATATATACA